>CAJNDS010002168.1:210709-225709 GCA_905221605.1 Symbiodinium natans | reverse complement strand
GAGATCGGGGCGCACTCCGGACGCCGGATCGAGGTCGCTTCTTAGGGCTTAGGGCTTAGGGCTTAGGGTTTAGGGTTTAGGGTTTGGGGTTTGGGGGTTTGGGGTTTCGGAGTTTGGTTTTTTTGTTTTTTTCTAATGGGTCCCTTTTAAGGGGACGGACCCTGGGATGAGATGTCCTTGAAAGCGGCATCACGTCTGGGAGAAGAGTACCCACCTTTTGGTTCTACCCTAAACCCTAAACCCTAAACCCTAAACCCTAAGCCCTAAACCCTAACCCAAAACCCTAAATCCCTAAACCCTAAACCCGTTCCCTTCTATTCAGCCCCATTTGAGGGTTCAGGGCTCAGGGTTTAGGGTTTGGGGTGCCCAGAGCAGGCCCTTATTTCCTTTTCTTAGAGCTTAGGTTCCGTTACCCCTGTTAAGTCAAAACGAGTACCCTTGTTAAATCCTAGGCTACTCTTCGCTCGAACATCGACACAGGGCTTCGGGGCTTTAGGCCCCCAAGCCCCAAAACCCTAAAGCCTGAACCCTAAGCACTGAACCCAAAACCGAAACCCTCAACGCTAACCCTAAATCCTAAACCCTAAACCCCGAACCCTAAACCCTAAACCCTAAACCCTAAACCCCAAACCCTAAACCCCAAACCCTAAACCCTAAACCCCCCCTACCCCCTTCGCCCTCCGCAGGTCGTGTGACGTCGGGCGAGGGTGGCGACTCCTCGAACATCCTGATCCCTCCGTGCCGCAGAAACGCTCCTTGCCAGCCTATGGGTGCCCCATTGCCCTTGTTTGTGTATAGGGTTTAGGGTTTAGGGTTCAGGGTTCAGGGTTTAGGGTTTAGGGTTTAGGGTTTAGGGTTTAGGGTTTAGGGTTTAGGGTTTAGGCTTTGGGCCACCAAGGCTCCTCAAAGCAGCCTTGCGAGCCTTCGGCCATGAAGTGAAGGTGCCTCACGAAGTTTGGGTGTTGGTTTAGGGTTTAGGGTTTGGGGTTTGGGGTTTGGGGTTTGGGGTTTGGGGTTTGGGGTTTGGGGTTTGGGGGTTTGGGGTTTAGGGATTGGGGGGTTTCGGGGTTGTGGCTTAGGGCATAGTGTTTAGGGGCTTTAGGGTTGAGGTCTTTTGGGCTTTGGGTCTTAGTGGGTGAAGAGGGCATAGGAATGGTGGGGGTTTCGGGGGTGTGCATAGAATTGGTCGGGCCTGCCTGGCTTATTTCACAGGACCCTAAATCCTAGGCCCTAGACCCTAAACCCCAAAACCCCAAAACCCCAAAACCCCAAAACCCCAAAACCCCAAACCCCAAACCCTGAACCCTAAACCCTAAACCCTAAACCCTAAACCCTAAACCCTAAACCCTAAACCCTAAACCCTAAACCCTAAACCCTAAACCCTAAACCCTAAACCCTAAACCCTAAACCCTAAACCTAAACCGCTGGTGTCTACGGCGCTTCGAATCCTCAACCTTAAAACAAAGCTGTCATCAAAGCTTCGGCCCCAATCTCTGAACCCCAAGCCCCAAGCCCTACCTCAGACCCCAAACTCTAAACTCTAAACCCTAAACCCTAAACCCTAAACCCTAAACCCTAAACCCTAAACCCTAAACCCTAAACTCCTAAACCCTTAAGCCATGGTAGCCCAGGCGTACCCTTTTCCCTTTTTGGGGTTTAAGGTCCCCTTATAAAAGTAACCAACCCCACAAAAGGGTGCCCTTATGATAATATGGTTGCTGGGCTACGAAGAAGCCCCAAACTCCGAACCTAAGTCCTAAAGGTTCAGGACGCTTAAAACATCAAACAAAGCGTCTCCAAACCCTCACCCCAAAGGCCGAAAACTCTCAACCCTATAAAAATTCTCAAGCCCTAAACCCTAAACCCTAAACCCTAAACCCCAAACCCTAAACCCTAAACCCTCAACCCTAAGGGAGCAGACTCGGTGGAGGACAGGCGGCAGAATCCCAGCACTCGTCCCCCGTCGACTCCCACTGCCAGTGCCGGGGGGTGGAGGACTGGCAGTGGAAGCTCAGGGGTGTGGCTGAACTCTTCAGGGTTTAGGGTTTAGGGTTTAGGGTTTAGGCTGTAGAGTTTAGGGTTTGGCGTTTTGGGTTTAGGGTTTAGGACTTTGGGCGCGTGTCGTCATCAAAGTTGTTTCAACCCTCTTGGATGCCGCACAGGACCCGCGACTCGAAGCACGGCGCGGCGAGCTTCGCGACTCGCCTCAGGCCGGGCTTGGGTTTAGGGTTTAAAATTTTGGGTTTAGGGGTCAGGGTTTAGGGTTTAGGGTTTAGGGTTTAGGGTTTAGGGTTTAGGGTTCCCTTTGCAAATGGATGTCGTCCCATTCTGCAGAACGAAGCAATTGCGCATGTAGCGGAAGGGCTGTGCAATCTTGAGATTGTCTTGGAAAGCGCTGTGAGATAGTAACGCTCAACACTTTCAGACTTTGGTGAGGCAGGAATTGTCAGTGTTTTGCTTTGCCGGAGAGAGTGGTGTCTGCCACAGCATGCAAGCAGATGAAGTGACCCTGCCACGCCTGAAGCATGGGCTGCTTCTTGCAACATCAGCCCTAAACCCTAAACCCTAAACCCTAAACCACCCTGAACCCTAAACCCTGAGCCCTAAACCCTAAAACCTGAACCCTAAACCCAGCGGTTTCTTGCATCGACCATGCTCAGCCTTGTGTGTTTCGAGTTTGGGGGTTGCAGGGTACTTGGGGTCATAGGGTTCTGGCTTGTACGCCCCGAGGCCCACATCCGAACCTGCGCAGGTAGAGACGACTTGGGGTTAAGGGTTCAGGGTTGAGGGTTTAAGGGTTTAGGGGTTTAGGGTTTAGGGTTTAGGGGTTTCGGGTTTAGGGGTTTGGGGTTTAGGGGTTTAGGGTTTCGGGTTTAGGGTTCAGAGTTTAGGGTGCAAAGTCTTGCGAAGAAATTGATGGGAGGAATTCGAGCAGAGAAGCCGTGGCAGGCCATCTTCGTCCTCGTGGTCTTCAGCGCTACCAACGGACGAGTTGTGCAGAACTACCAGGAGGGCACTGGAGGAGCGATTTACAAAGCACTCTTTTCAACGCCTAGGGTTCAATGTTGACCTCGAATTAGCGCCCCCCCCCCGTCCCCCTCTCTCAATTGATTTTTGTTTCCCTTTATTGAGTGGGGGGGGGGGGGGTCGGTGGGGGCAGGTATTTCAAGGCGCGGGCAATCGCTTCGGAAAGGGCAATTCTCTATGGAAGCCCCCACGCACCCCCCCCCCCCCCCAAAAAAAAAAAAAGGATTTCTTGTTGTTGAGGGGGGTTTATAATCGAGTTCCGGGATCCGAATTCTTGAATTACGGAGGGGGTTTATAAATATGAGGTTAACATTAGGGCCTGGGTATGGGGTTTAGGGCTTAGCGTAGCCCTTCACAACCTACAAGTAGAAGTTTAAACTCCAAACTCCAAACCCTGAACCCCAGGCCCAAACGCGTGAACCCTAAACCCCAAACTCTGAACCCCAAGCCTGAGCCCAAAACATTGAACCCCAAACCCAAAACCCCCAGCCCTGAACCCCAAACCCCAAGCCTTAAACCCCAACCCCAAACCCCGTGAACCCAAGCCCAAAACCCCAAGCCCTGAACCCCAAACTCTGAACCCCAAACCCCAAACCCCAAACCCTCAAGCCTGGACCCTAAACCCCAAACCCTAAACCCTGAACCCTGAACCCTACCCTAAACCCTGAATAGTTCAAGTGCATCCAGCCCGGGTCACTCTAATCCGCACAGGGCGCGGGGGTTTAGGATTTGCGTTCGCCACGTGGCCCTTGAGGTTCAGGGTTCAGGGATTTTGGGTTTATGGGGGTTTTGGGATTTAAGACTTTTAGGCTTTAGGAATCTTCGGCTTTAGGACTTCGGGTTTGGAGATTTTTCGGGTTTAGGGGTTTTGGCTTGTTGTTGGGATGTTCCCCCTAAAACTAACAGTCCTCAATGGGGATCATAGTCGGGGGTATAATCCCTATGAAGGACTGTTAGTACAAGGGGGAGCGGTTCAGGACTGAGGGTTCGGGGGTTCAGAAGTTAGGATCTAGGCAACGGCATAGGCAACGGCATCAGCACGTAGCACGAGACGCATTGCCCGACTAGATTTGGCTTGGGGTGCACGTTTAGGGTTTAGGGTTTAGGGTTTAGGTTTTAGGCTTTAGGGTGTACCCTGCAAAGCCCCCCCTTAGTTACAGCTCTCAAGTGCAGGACATGCCCAATGCCTCCCCGGCGCGGTGTGCCAGCTGAAAATGCTGAGGGAGGGTTTCGGGTTTACGGGTTTAGGGGTTCAGGGGGTTTAGGGTTTAGGGGTTTAGGGTTTAGGGGTTTAGGGGTTCAGGGGTTCAGAGGTTCAGGGGTTTAGGGTTTAGGGTTTAGGGTTTAGGGGTTCAGGGGTTCAGAGGTTCAGGGGTTTAGGGTTTAGGGTTTAGGCTAGGATGCCCAGTAGTACCCTTATTCCCTTTTTGGGGGGTTTAGGTTCCCTTTTAAACCCCTTAAAGCAAAAAAAGGGCACCCTTTTTAAGCCTAGGTTACTGGGCAGCCTAGTAGGGGGCTTTCAGGGCTTTTATAGGGGCTTTTCGGCTTTTTTTGGGGGTTTGAACCCCAAACCCGAAGTAACCCTGGGGCGCCAGAACCCGGAACCCGGAACCCTGCCAAAATCCGGCAGAGTAGGGCTGGTACCCCCTACCCCATGCCCGGTTTAGGGTTTAGGGTTTAGGGTTTAGGGTTTAGGGTTTAGGGTTTAGGGTTTAGGGTTTAGGGTTTAGGGTTTAGAAACCCTAAACCCCAAACCCCAAAGCCTAAACCCTGAACCCTGACTAGAATACGACAACCCCGCCGATCCGATGCTGGATGAACATGCCAGAACTTCAACAGGAAAGCAAGGTCGAGTTTTCGAGGTGTAGGGCTTAGGGCATTACGGGGTTAGGGGTTTAGGGGGTTCAGGGTTTTATACTTTAGAGGTTCTGGGCTAATTCCTAACCCCTCAAACCCACAACCCTAAACCCTAAACCCTAAACCCTAAACCCTAAACCCTAAACCCTAAACCCTAAACCCTAAACCCTAAACCCTAAACCCTAAAACCCTAAAACCTAAACCCTAAACCCTGAACCCTAAACCCTAAACCCTAAACCCTAAACCCTAAACCCTAAACCCTAGAACCAGACGTGCCGATCTGTGTCTGGCAGTGGGCTTGACATCTTCGCACACCCGCCAGCCTCATCCTCCAGCCGCATGAAAAGCAGATGCAAGCAGGCCCCAGTTTCCTAAACCCTACAGGGCTTATTTAGGGGTAGTTTGGGTTTAGGGCTTAGGGGGGGAGGGGATAGGGTTCCCTGAACCCTATAGGCCCTAAGCCCTAAGCCCCGAAACCTTCAGCCTTTACCCCTTTCAACACCCAGCGCCCAAAGCGGCCTCAGGCCCTGAAGCCTCCAACTTCACCCTGAAAGTAAAGGCTTCAGGATTTAGGGGCTTATCGACGAGCAATGAGGATTTAGTTTGCAGAGTTTGCAGGGTTTCTAGGGTCTGTAGGGTCTGCAGTCTGCAGGGTTTCTAGGGTTTGTAAGGTTTTGTAGGAACCCTAAACCCTAAACCCTAAACCCTCAACCCTAAACCCTAAACCCTAAACCCTAAACCCTAAACCCTAAGCCCTCAAAAGCCTACCCCTGCAGCCCTCCAGCCCTGAACACCCGCGTTGGGGTTCGTGCAGCCATGGGCGGCGTGCCGCCGCAGCCCGCTGCTCCTGAGCAAGGCCCCGGATGTTTGGGGTAATTTAGGGTTTAGGGTTTAGGGTTTAGGGTTTAGGGTTTAGGGTTTAGGGTTTAAGGTTTGCAAAAACAGTGGGCTCTAAAATTATGCCCCCCCCCCCCCCCAATAGTGGGCTTGGGCCTAGGAATAAAAAACCCCAATGAGGTGCCCATGATCTCGGACACCACCAGAAATCCTCGAAGGTCTTGTGGCTTTGGGGTCTCGGCCTTAAGTTCTAAACGCCTCAATCCCTGTACTGCCGCCCCCTTAGGACTGATTCTTACACACCACGAGAGGCGTCGTGGAGGCCGTGCCCGCGGCCGCAGAGGCAGAGCAGGCGGAGCCATAGCACCAGGGAAGTCCAGGGACTTCGGCAAAGTTCAAGGGGTAGTTTCCTGGGCCCTTCATGTGGTCCCTAACCTCCTTTACAGGTTCTGTCAGGTTATGGGCCCTTAGTTGCTCAAGGGGATATGAAGGGCCCGTACCAAGGGACCATGTAACTACTAAGACAAAGGGAGCGATCATGGGACTCTGCGGGGACCCTTTTTGGGATCTCTGAAAAGGGGTCATCCTTATGGGTACGAGTCTGAACCCCTTGAAACTAGGTAGGCCCTGGGGACATCTTATGCTGTCCCTTATTGGGTTTAAGAGATCATTCTCAAAAAAAGTCCTCAAAGGGTTTCAAGGGCCATCCCAGGGAGATGCGGGGGGGAGCTTCCGAAGAAAAAGGTCCAGACCGGGTTTGCTTTTAAAAGGGTTTAGGGTTTAGGGTTCAGGGTTAGGGTGTACGGTGTAGGGTTCAGGGTTCAGGGTTCAGGGTTTAGGGTTTAGGGTTTAGGGTTCAGGGTTCAGGGTTTAGAATTTAGGGTCCCGCGGTTGGAGCCTGAATCCTAGACCCAAAGCCCTTGCGCCCAAACCTTAAACCCAAGCCCTGAAACACTAGGCCCTAAACCTATTTTCTGTTCACTGCGCCAAAACCCCATCAACACATTAAGCGCTTAAGAACCTACAAGCCCTGTAAACCAAAAGCACCGAAACATTGCGAGCCCCAAACCCTAAACCCCCAAAGCCCTAAACCCTACACCCCTGAACCCTAAACCCCAAACCCCTATACCTTAACCCCTCAAACCCGAGACCCCTAAACCCTAAGCCCGCCTAAACAGCAAAGTTGGCCCTAAACGCTAAACTTAAAACCCCTAAACCCTAAACAGCAAACTTGGCCCTAAATCCTAAACCTTAAACCCTAAACCCTGACCCCCAACCCTAAACCCTAAGGCCTCAAAACCGTACATTCTACACCGTAAGCAGTAAACTTGGCCCTAAACCCTAAACCCTAAACCCCAAACCCTAAACCCTAACCCTCAACCCAAGAGGTGCTTCCCGCTCCCGGGGCGCGCTGGGTGCGGGGCTTAGGTTGGCCCTGGGAGCCCTATTTGGGCTTTTGGGGGCTTTAGGGTTTAGGGTTCAGGGTTTAGGGTTTAGGGTTTAGGGTTTGGGTTTAGGGTTTAGGGTTTATAGGGCTTAGGGTTAGGGATTGGCTGCTGAGGTTTCGGGGTTCTGGTGGGGATTTAGGGTTTCGGGTTAGGGTTTGGGGTTCACGGATTGGCGCTGGTTCCTAGGGGGGTTTAGGGCTTCGGGTTTCGGGCTTAGGGATGGGCGTCTTTTGGACTGTGGGGGGGGGTTTTCGGGGGTAGAGGGTTTGGGGGTCGGGTTTTTCAGGCATTTTTGGTGATTTGTTGGGAATGTAGGGGGTTTCAGGCTCAGAGGGGTTGATTGGAGAGGTTATAAGGTTCAGGGATTAGGGTTCAGGCAGGGTTCTTGGCTTAGGGTTGGACAACACAACACCAAGCAGAAACATCAGGAACATCTTGCCTAAGTGGTTCACACCTCGAGACACTAAGGCGTGGAGGTATGGCTTCAATATGAAGATCCGAAACCCTAAACCCTAAACCCTAAACCCTAAACCCTAAACCCTAAACCCTAAACCCTCAACCCTCAACCCTCAACCCTCAAACCCTCAAACCCTAAACCCCCTGAACCCCTGAACCCTCAAACCCTAATACTAAACATTCTTTCGGGTCGGCAGGCGCTTGGGTGGCAGCGGTGCCAGCTGCGATGCAGGGTTTAGGGTTCAGGGTTTAGGGTTTAGGGTTTGGGGATTAGGGTTTAGGGTTTAGGGTTTAGGGTTGAAGGTGGAGTTTTGGTGCTAAACCCTAAGCCCGAAACCCCCAACCGTAAGCCCTAAACCCTAACCCCTAAACCCTAATCACCCAACCTCCTTTTCTTGTAGGGTGTGATTGTAAAGCCCATGTTGGTCTTTTTTGGCTATAACCTACAATAGGTTTTTGGCCCAAAGCCCACAGTCCGCAAACCCCAAACCCCAGACCCGTACCCTAAACCCCAAACCTCAACCCCTAGGCCCTAAACCCCACACCCCAAAGCCAAACCCTAAACCCTAAAACCCTAAGCCCTGAACCCTAAACCCTAACCCCTAAACCTCAAACCCTAAACCCTAGACCCTAGACCCTCAAGCCTGAACCCTAAACCCGAAACCCTAAACCCTTATGTCTTGCAGGTTTTCCTGAAGCGGCCTGCCATGAGCGAAGTTGGATGTGTAGCATCTGACTGAAAGCTGCAACTGTACGGAAGCCTGGCTCGGCTTACTGGTGCTTAAGGGAGAGTGGAAGAGTGAAACCCTATAGTAGTCCCTATATAATACCTTTAGAATAGTCCCTATATAATCCCTTTAGAAGAGTCCCTATATAATCCCTTTATAAGAGTCCCTATATAATCCCCTTGTAAGAGTCCCTATATAATTTCCTTATAAGAGTCCCTATATAATCCCTTTATAGTAGTCCCTATATTCACTCTTCCACTCTCGCTTAAGCACCAGTATGTCGGTGACACCACGCCTCCTCGGCAGCCCGGAAGTCCGGAAAGTTGGCTACCCTGGCCAGTGGCCTGCACTAGAAAAGGTGCGCAGGGTTGTTTAAAATAAACAAAAGCCCTAAGCAAGACAAACCCTAAGCCCTAAACCCTAAATCCTAAATCCTAAACCCTAAACCCTAAACCCTAAACCCTAAACCCTAAACCCTAAACCCTAAACCCTAAACCCTAAACCCTAAACCCTAAACCCTAAACCCTAAACCCTAAGCAAGACAAGAGCACGATCCAGGCCTGGGCCGCTCCCCGGCGACTCCGCCGCCGCCATGGCACGCCGTCCACGGCCACGCCGACAGCCAGGCAGAGAGTTTAGTGTTTAGGGTTTGGGGTTTGGGATTTGGGTTTAGGGTTTGGGGTTTAGGGTTTAGGGTTTGCTGTGATAGGGCGTAATTAGATGCTGTGAAGGTTAGGTTTCGGAACAAGCTCGAAAGCTTCGTGAGGTGCTGAAGAGCAGCTTTGGCCCGATTGTGGAGGGCCATCTAAACACTTTTCTCCCGCCGTCCAAGGCGGCAAAGCCACCCAAACCTATTCCTTTGAGGGTTTAGGCCTAAACTCAGACGACAGTCCACTCTTCAATACTTTGATGTTGGTTGAATCCGAGAGTCAAGGGTGCCAGCAAGGTCTCGAAGGTAAGATAGAGGCCCCGAAGCCGGGCCAGTAGGGCAGGGTCAGGGGGCCGGGGCCGATCGGGACACAAACAGAGAGTGGGGGCCAGAGGGGGTTGGGGGGGGGGCAAGAGGGGGGGGGGGTCAGGGGGGCTTGGGGTCAGAGGGGTCGGGGGGGCCAGGGGGGCCAGGGGGCAGGGGATGGGGTTTAGGGTAATCACTTTATTATAAGGGACCAGTACTGGTTCCGAGGAGAACGTGTTCCGGTACCGGGCCCATCATGGGCGCTACCGACCCACATGCTGTGGGAGGCGGGCGAGCGACCTGGGTCGGCTTGTGCCATCGGTCAAAGGCCTTAAGCGCCGCTCCCCAATGTAGGGGGGCGGCCTAAGCCCTGAGTTTAAGGACTAGGGTTTAGGTCCCTCAAACCCCTTCGCCTTCAATTAATGGTTTAAGAAGTAGGAAACCCTAAACCCAAACCCAAAACCCAAAACCCTAAACCCTAAACCCTAAACCCTAAAGCCGCGGGGATTCTAGTTGCATGTGGGGACCGGGGGAGCTCCAGGGAACTCTTTTGGCGCCCCCCTTCAAAAATAGTCTGCAGGTGTCTGGGTGTGCTTTACAGAGAGGGTTTAGGGTTTAGGGTTTGGGTCCAGGCACCCTAGAAAGGGTGGCAATTTAGGGTTTGGGGCTTAGGGGTTTAGCCCAGTGGTACCCTTTACCCCTGTTTTTGGTTCTGGGTTCCCTGATAAACCCCCTTGTTATGACAGGGTTAGGGTTCAGGGGTTTAGGGGTTTAGGGGTTTAGGGGTTTAGGGGTTTAGGGGTTTAGGGGTTTAGGGGTTTAGGGGTTTAGGGGTTTAGGGTTTTTGGGTTTTTGGGTTTTTGGGTTTTTGGGTTTTTGGGTTTTTGGGTTTTTGGGTTTTTGGGTTTTTGGGTTTTTGGGTTTTTGGGGTTTTGGGGTTTTGGGGTTTTGGGGTTTTGGGGTTTTGGGGTTTTGGGGTTTTGGAGGTTTGGAGGTTTGGGGTTTTGGGGTTTTGGTGTTTTGGAGGTTTGGGGTTTAGGGATTTTGGTGTTTTGGTGTTTAGGGGTTTAGGGGTTTTGGGGTTTTGCGGTTTGGGGTCTGGGGATTTGGGGGTTTTGAGGGGTTTTGGGCTTACTTGGAGGTTCATGGGTACTGACAAGTTGGGTTACAAGCTACTTATATAAGTACCCATGAACCTTCAAGTAGGGTTGTAGGTGTACATGTCATAAACCCTAAACCCAAAACCCAAAACCCTAAACCCTAAACCCTAAGCCCTAAACCCTAAACCCTAAACCCTAAACCCTGTTGCAATCCTACGATCTTCGACAGCGGTTTTCTGCCCAGTCGTCCGGGTTCCAGCTCCCTCGGCGGAACGTGGCACGAGCTGGCAGAGGACGAGACGCTGGAGGCACCCATCCTGGCGTCTGGGTTTAGGGCCTGTTTAGGGTTTAGGGTTAGGGTTTAGGGCTTAGGGCTTAGGGCTTAGGGTTTAGGGTTTAGGGTTTAGGGTTTAGGGTTTAGGGTTTAGGGTATAGGGTTTAGGGTTTAGGGTTTAGGGTTAGGGTTTGGGGTTTTGGGGTTTAGGGTTCTGAGCTTAGGCAACCCTACGCTGTGAATTCTGAACCCAGAGCCTTCCGAAGCCCGAAACCCATCGAAAACCGAAACCCTGAACCCTCAGCCCTACACATTAAACCTCGAGCTCGAAACTCCAAACCCTGAGATTTACACCCTGAACCCCAAACCCTAAACCTTAAACCCTAAACCCTAAACTCTATAAACCCTAAACCCTGAACCCCAAACCCTTGACACTCGCCGCCTCAGAATCAGGGTGCTGGGTTTCGGGTTCTAAGCCCCAAAACCCTGAACCCTAAACCCTAAACCCTAAACCCTAAACCCCAAACCCTAAACCCTAAACCCTAAAGAATGTAGGAATCCGGGGAACCAGCAATTTGAAAAGAGGGCCACTGCCAGGCTGCGGAAATACTCACACCCGATCCTTCCTGCTCCATAAGCCCTGAACCCTGAAACCCTCAACCCTAAACCCTAAGCCCTAAACCCTGAACCCAGAAATCACTTTGGGGTTTGCGGGCTTTAGGGTTTAGGGTGTAAGGTTCGGGTTCAGGAAAGAATCAAAGCAGAAGATATGGTAGTTGCCCTAAACTCCCTAAGCTCCCTCCCTGAACCCCATAAAGCCGTCATTCTCTGCAAGCGTTTCGAATTTCTGCGTGAGACAGCAGCTTTAGTCATACCCAGCAGCCATTCAGATTCAACGGGCCTGCCATTCTCCCTTGCTTGTCTCAGTCGCCATGCAGGCTGGCAGGGCAGGACTTTCGTGTTTTGCTCGGAGCGCTTGGAGCTTGAATCTGTGGCGATTAGAAGGACCGGGTCAGACACGCTTTGCACCGCTTGGGCGTGTCCTGTCCTGGCCCAGCAACATGCAAAGAAGGACTCGGATTTCGACATTCTCACAGAACTCGCGGCAGCGTGCTGCGCCAGCAAATATGGGGCCAGTGCTGGCAGTTTCCGCTGGCGCGTTTCATACCTGTGCAGTGTGGGCCAATGGTCAGCTAGTCTGCTTTGGAGATAACTCGTTTGGGCAGTGCGATGTGCCAGCATATTTGGGACCAGTTCTGCAACACTCAGCCGGCGGTCATCATACTTGCGCAGCGAGGGCCAACGGGGAGCTCGTCTGCTTTGGAGACAACTCATATGGACAGTGCAATGTGCCAGCAGATTTGGGACCAGTTCTGGAAGTTTCAGCAGGTGATGATCATACTTGCGCAGTGCGGGCCAATGGGCAACTAGTCTGCTTTGGACACAGGCAGTATGAGAAGTGCGATGTGCCAGCAAAGTTGGGACCAGTGCTCGCAGTTGCCGCCGGCTCTTTTCATACTTGCGCGGTCAAGACTGACGGTCAGCTCATCTGCTTTGGCCACATCAAGTTGCGGGCTTGCGATGTACCGGCAGATTCCTACCTGGCCAACAGTTGAACTTTAGACTTTTTGGGTTTCCTTATTTAGTAGGTATAATTAAGTTTAACCTTTTTTCCCCCTGGTTATTTGGAGAAGTAAGGATTTAGGAGAAGTTGGGGCCATATCGGCGGGCCGTTCTCATACCTGTGCGGTGCAGGTGGATGGTCAGCTCTTTTGCTTTGGTTTGGGCCCTTATGGGCAGTGTGATGTGCCAGCAAATTGGGGGCCTGTCTCAGCAGCAGCCGGATGGTCCTTTCACCTGCTTTGGCGAAAGCTTTGTCATTGGGCAGCGCGACGTGCCGGCAAAACGTCGCAGGTTGCGGCAATCTCAGCGGGTCGGTATCATACTTGCAGATGGTCATCTCGTCTGCTTTGGAGACAAAAGCTTCGGGAAGTGCGATGTGCCTACAAATCTGGGGCCAGTGCTGGCAGTCTCCGCGGGCTTTCAACATACTTGCGCAGTGCGGGCAGATGGTCATCTCGTCTGCTTTGGATGCAACGATAGCGGGCAATGTGGTGTGCCAGACTGCTGATCGCCAGAAAGCGCTTGTGCCTAGGCCTACGACAAGTTGCCATGCCTGATCACAACAGCTGCTATACACCCGATGAACCCAGTCTGAACCCCGTAGTCCCTAAACCCAAAACCCTAAACCCAAAACCCTAAACCCCAAACCCTAAACCCTAAACCCTAAACCCTCTATACCCTCTAAACCCTAAACCCCAACCTCTCTCAACCCTGGTTTCCCCACACCTTAAAACCCAAGCTCACTAAACCCCCCCTCAACTTTCTAAGCCCGGCACCCCGAACTGTTTAAACCCTAAAACCAAAATCCTAAACCCTAAGCCCTAAACCCTAAACTAGGCCCTAAGCCCTAAACCCTAACCCCCAAACCCTAAACACGGCAAGCGCGCTAAAGAATGGCAGGTGCCGGTCGACTACGGGGTCGTCGGTCCCGCCACAGTCGCCCGGCTTTCAATTGGGGCTCGCGTCATTGGGCTTGTTTTGACGGAGCTTTAGGGTTCCAGGGTTTAGGGTTTAGGGTTTAGGGTTTAGGGTTTAGGGTTTAGGGTTTAGGGTTTAGGGTTTAGGGTTTAGGGTTTAGGGTTTAGGGTTTAGGGAGTGCAGGTTTAGGATTCGGGGGGCTTTGGAGAGTTTTGGCTATTGAGGGCGTTTTGGGGCTTAGGGCTTTTTGGGTTTGGGGTTCCTAGGATTCGAAGCCTCAGCCTGACGGGCACAAGCAGCGCACCCTAAACGCTAGACCCTCAACCCTAAATCCTTAAACCTCAAGCCCTAAAACCCTAAAACCCCAAAACCCTAAATTACAACCTATATCCTAAACCCTAAACCCTAAACCCTAAACCCTAAACCCTAAACCCTAAACCCTAAACCCTAAACCCTAAACCCTGCAAGTTTCGGATGTCATGGGCTCAGGGCCCAAACGGGACCGAACGATGTTCATGAGGGGAGTCATGGCGCAGCAAGGCCGTGGCGTAGGCTTCTGGCATCTATCAGTGGTTCCCCTACTACCCCCTCTAGGGTTCAGGGCTTAGGGTTTAGGGTTTAGGGCTTAGGGTTTAGGGTTTAGGGTTTAGGGCTACTACCCCCCCCCCCCCCTAGGTTCCCCCCTTACATCACCTTAATTAAGCTTTGTTTATCCATAGGGGGGGGGGGGGGGTACGTAGTTTTGAGGGGGGTAGTAGCGGAACCCGTAGATGTATCATGTAACACATGTCCTGCTTGTGGGTTAGGGCTACGGTTTAGGATTTAGGGTTCAGGGTTTAGGGTCTAGGGTTTAGGGTTTAGGGTTTAGGGTTTAGGGTTTAGGGTTTAGGGTTGAATTAAAGTTCAGGGTTGAGGCTTGGGGTTTTAAGGCTTTGGGGCTTTGGGGTTTTGAGGATTAGGTTAGGGAGTTTAAGGTATGGGGTGGTTAAGGATTTGGGGTGCAGACCTTGCAAGCCGCAAGCCAAGATGCTCCACTAGAACTGGACCCTTGAGCCCTGGATCCTAAATCTAACGGGCTGTCGCCCACAGCCGGGCACGCCCACCAGCAGCAGGACAACGGCAGCAAGCACAGCAGCAACGACAACAACGACAACAACAACAACAACAACAACAACAACAACAACAACAACAACAACAACAACAAACAACAACAAACAACAACAAACAACAACAAACAACAACAAACAACAACAAACAACAACAAACAACAACAAACAACAACAAACAACAACAAACAACAACAAACAACAACAAACAACAACAAACAACAACAACAAACAACAAACAACACAACAACAACAAACAACAACAACAAACAACAACAAACAAACAACAACAAACAACAACAAACAACAACAACAAACAACAACAAACAACAACAACAACAACAACAAACAACAACAAACAACAACAAACAACAACAAACAACAACAAACAACAACAAACAACAACAACACAACAACAAACAACAACAAACAACAACAAACAACAACAAACAACAACAAACAACACCAAACAACAACAAACAACAACAAACAACAACAAACAACAACAAACAACAACAAACAACAACAAACAACAACAAACAACAACAAACAACAACAAACAACAAACACACAACAAACAACAAACAACAAACAACAACAAACAACAACAAACAACAACAAAAAACAACAAACAACAACAAACAACAACAACCAACAACAAACAACAACAA
>CAJNDS010002168.1:205000-210609 GCA_905221605.1 Symbiodinium natans | reverse complement strand
CTTGAGCGCTGTGTGTAAGGTAAAGCCTCTAGCAAACGAATGAAAATGGCAGGACAAGAAAAGCGCATTTGTTGACTGTCTTGCCCGGCAGCTGTCGCCAAAAGCTGGGCTAGACTAGCTGCAACACGGAGGTCAGTGGACTAGGAGGAGACCTCACGCGGTTTCACAAGCACGATGTCAATTTTCATCAACTGTACAATGGTGACCCGGCCGTGCACAGCAGGCAAAACTGCACTCTGCACAAACTAGCTGCAACACGGTGGACTTTAACCAGGAGGGGGACCTCACACGATTTTTTGACCAAGTCCGTGTACAGCAGGCAAAAACTGCACCTTGCACTTTACGAACCGACAAGAAAACACGACCTGAAACCCAAAACCCATGAGTAGAGCAGTGCAGTTGTTCAAAAAGCAGAGCAATCAATCAAAGTTTTATTCACAGTTCCGGAGGGGTTATCCCCGACTTAAATGCTCGGTCAGTTGAGAAGAAGAGCTAGCGCTTAAGACTATGGGCAGCTGCTACTAGACAAAACTCTCCCGCGCTCAGGCTCTGCTGATGCAGCAGATATGAGCGACGAAACGCGCAGGTAAGGAAAAGCAGTAGCTCCAGAGTGGTGCTTATGGCTTAAGCGGCTGCTTCAAGAAACTACTGACAACTAAGTGTTTGGCCATCAGTCCAAAGCTGCCAGGTTCCGCCCAATTTGGGGATTACTACTGGTTCAGCTGAGCCATCCGGACTCAAGGCCTTACAAACAAGGCTACAAGGCAGCTACACAACCACAGCCTAGAATGAGCAGATGAAGCGGAAAAGTCTGAGCTGTGAAACCCTGCTAAGAAGTTGCGTAGGCTAAAGTTCAGGAGGCGACCTCACTAGAGGAAAATTATGGCTCAGGCCGCTTCTGCTAGCGTAGGATGGCGTGAAAGCACTGAGCTGGAAACTTAGGCTTCTCATGGAGAACGCCTTTTCAGAGATATTCTCGCTCAGGCCGCTGCCACTGCAGTGTAAGTTAAAGAAACTGAAATAACAACTGGCAACCAGCTAGCATCATTCTTCAGTGCCTTACCCGACGAACGGGACTACTAGGCCACAGCTCTGCCTCACCCGACGGACGGGGCTACCAGGCTGTCTTGACCAAGCAAAGAAATGAAAGTTACATCTTGCTGCCTTACCCGACGTGCGGGACTACTAGGCACTGCATGAGCCTGACCCGACGAACGGGACTACTAGGCTGAAATGTTGGCCTTCTCACCAGCATTGATTGGAAGATGCGCAAGTGAAAGTGTGTAGGGTGTTGGGTTCAAGGTGGGTTGGTGTGACGTTGAGAGCACAAGCGCAGCGAAGAAACAAGCCGAGGAGAGCGTTATGTAAAAGCGTGCGAGCATAGCTTTCGGGGCTAATACCCTTGCACTGAGTGTCCCAGCGGAGTTCTTTTGGACTGCGTAACCACTCAAGAGCTTCTCCTGGAGCAAGCGGGCCGTCACGACCTTCTCCCCTAGGTCTGCAGCCGCGCCAAGCGCTGGCCGCGCCAGCCCGCCTAGCTCAGTACTGAAGGCTTGGAGTAGAATACATTGAGAAACGTTGGGTAAATGGCTTCCCCTCAAACTAGAAACTGCTGCGCGGCATCCTCAAAGCTGGTGATGAAACATCAGAAGACTTTCTCGCCTGAACTGTGAACAATACCAGATTTGCAAATACGCATTGGCCAGTGCCGTCCGACTTCAGCTTCCGAGTACCAGAGGCAATGATGAAGGGCCGTATAGAGATCTGCCGCTAGCGCAGCAGGGACTCAGGCTTGTCTCCGTCAACTTGGCTGGGGCTCGAGGCTCCCGCTAGTAGGACCGCTTCGTCGGACAGCATCTGTAGACATGCCACTGAAATAAAAACACTGTTGATTGTTGTCAAGCCGCGTAAGACCTGCATGAACTAAAAACCCCATTGCTCTGCTTTGTGAACCAGCGCATAGAAAAACCCGTCATCCATTGAAAAAGCCTCAAAATTATCCCCTCTGCCATCCGCTTGTTTTGCCTGAAGTGCCGAGGCACGATCAGACTCCCCTCGTCCTGCGGAAAGACGAGAACCCTCACACTTGGGAGTGATAGATGCAGTCTAAGACGATCTTATGTCTCCCCCCGGAATTGGGACCGGGCCAGCTCGTCGTGGATATGCTGTCTGCGGCAGAATCTCAATTGCAAGAGGCTAAAGCCTCCAAGTGGCCATCAGCTGGCAAAAGCTAGAAAGCCTTGAGATGTTAAGAGGGCCCCGAAAGCTGTTAAAGAGATGAAGTTCGGGGCCTTGGCCGGTTCGACAGCTACCATGCGCGGGCGGCTTGAGCTGGTAGTGCTTCAACAACAACAACAAGAACAACAACAACAACAACAACAACAACAACAACAACAACAACAACAACAACAACAACAACAACAACAACAACAACGACACCAACGACACCAACCACACCAACAACACCAACAACACCAACAACACCAACAACACCAACAACACCAACAACACCAACAACAACAACAACAACAACAACAACAACAACAACAACAACAACAACAACAACAACAACAACAACAACAACAACAACAACAACAACAACAACAACAACAACAACAACAACAACAACAACAACAACAACAACAACCAAACAACCAAACAACAACAACAACCAAACAACAACAACAACAACAACAACAACCAAGCAACAACAACAACCAAGCAACAACAACAACAACAACCAAACAACAACAACAACCAAACAACAACAACAACCAAACAACAACAACAACAAC
The DNA here is from genome assembly GCA_905221605.1 of Symbiodinium natans. NCBI lineage: Eukaryota > Dinophyceae > Suessiales > Symbiodiniaceae > Symbiodinium > Symbiodinium natans. The sequence continues at coordinate 207,814 of CAJNDS010002168.1, read as the reverse complement.
CAAACAACAACAACAACAACAACCAAACAACAACAACAACAACAACAACAACAACAACAACAACAACAACAACAACAACAACAACAACAACAACAACAACAACAACAACAACAACACCAACAACAACAACAACAACAACAACAACAACAACAACAAACAACAACAACCAACAACAACAACCAACAACAAACAACAACAAACAACAACAAACAACAACAAACAACAACAAACAACAACAAACAACAACAAACAACAACAAACAACAACAAACAACAACAAACAACAACAAACAACAACAAACAACAACAAACAACAACAAACAACGACAAACAACGACAAACAACGACAAACAACGACAAACAACGACAAACAACGACAAACAACGACAAACAACGACAAACAACGACAAACAACGACAAACAACGACAAACAACGACAAACAAGGTAGGCGTTTCTTTCGACGCTGTGCAGGGGTTGTATGATTTAGAAAAAACGTGGGGTTCTGGCAACACACATGTCCGGCGAAACTTCGTGAGTTGCCCTTGTGTTTTGCGTCCCCCGCAGCGTCACTTGTCGCTCAGTTGGCCCACAACGCCCGGTAGAGCGGCTGCTTGAAGCTTTGCTTCGTCAGTGCTCTCGCGTTGTGTCGAAAGACAAAGCTGAAGGCCTATTGGAAAGTCGGCGGCGCACTCTTCTTGGTGCTGGCATCCTTTGTCGTGCATGGCATCTTCCAGCGTTTGAGGGGGCGCCAGGTAGCGTCGAGCTTTTGTGTGCCTGCCAACGAGGGACGGCCACGCCTCAGGCGCAGTTGCCTGGTGAACTCAGAGCGTTTGTGGTTCACTTGCAACAAAGTGACTACTTTTCTTCAAGACACTTTTGCGAAAGCTTCTGTAGCAGAAGGCTCCGTCTGCACACAAAACGGCTTTCGGAGGCAGCCGGCTCAAAGGCCCGACTCAAGCACCTCATTCTTACTCTCACTGGGCGGGCGATCATCTGCTGGCACGATATTCTAAGGAGGAGTGCGGAAAGCGCTGTAAATACCGAGAGTTGTTGCTGGAAAAGCCCCGAAAATGCTGTAAATACCGAGGATTCTGAAGCAGCGCGGTGCGCCCTGCAAAGAAAAAAGTGAACTATTGCAAAAAAAGTTTACGGGGTGATAAAAAACTATCAAAAAGTTCTGAAAGCATCGTAACACTCCCCCCCCCCCCCCCGCACCCGCCCCAAAAAACAAAAAAACTGTCAAATAGCGTTTTCCATCAAGCGCCGAAAAAGACGAGAAAAAAAACGCAAGCTGGGCGAACATCGCCAGCACCACGGACAAAGAGAAGACCAAAAAACACTGTGAATAGACAAAACAACGACAAAACAACGACAAAACAACGACAAAACAACAAAATAACAAAACAACCACAAAACAACCACAAAACAGCCACACAACAACCACACAACAACCACAAAACAACCACAAAACAACGACAAAACAACGACAAAACAACGACAAAACAACCACAAAACAACCACAAAACAACCACAAAACAACCGCAAAACAACCGCAAAACTACCACAAAACAACCACACAACAACAACAACCACCAACAACAGCCGACAACCAACAACAACCAACAACAACAACCAACAAACAACAACAAACCCCAACAAACACCAACAAACAACCACAAACAACAACAAACAACAACAAACAACAACAAACAACAACAAACAACAACAAACAACAACAAACAACAAACAACAACAAACAACAAACAACAAACAACAAACAACAAACAACAAACAACAAACAAACAACAAACAAACAAACAAACAAACAAACAAACAAACAAACAACAAACAAACAAACAAACAACAAACAAACACAAACAACAACAAACAACAACAAACAACAACAAACAACAACAAACAACAACAAACAACAACAAACAACAACAAACAACAACAAACAACAACAAACAACAACAAACAACAACAAACAACAACAAACAACAACAAACAACAACAAACAACACCAAACAACAACAAACAACAACAAACAACAACAAACAACAACAAACAACAACAAACAACAACAAACAACAACAAACAACAACAAACAACAACAAACAACAACAAACAACAACAAACAACAACAAACAACAACAAACTACCGCAAACAACAACAACAACAACAGCAGCAGCAACAGCAACAGCAACAGCAACAGCAACAGCAACAGCAACAGCAACAAGAAGCAACAATAAGCAACAACAACAAACAACAAACAACAAACAACAAACAACCAACAACAAACAACCAACAACCAACAACCAACAACCAACAACAAACAACCAACAACCAACAACCAACAACCAACAACCAACAACCAACAACAAACAACCAACAACCAACAACCAACAACCAACAACCAACAACCAACAACCAACAACCAACAACCAACAACCGACAAGAAACAACAAGAAACAACAAGAAACAACAAGAAACAACAAGAAACAACAAAGAAACAACAAAGAAACAACAAGAAACAACAAGAGACAACAAGAAACAACAAGAAACAACAAGAAACAACAACAAAAAAAACAACAAAAAAACAACAAAAAAACAACAAGCAACAACAAGCAACAACAAGCAACAACAACCAACAACAACCAACAACAAGCAACAACAAACAAACAACAACAAACAACAACAAACAAACAACAACAAACAACAACAAGAACGACAGCAACAACAACAAACAACAACAAACAACAACAAACACCAACAAACAACAACAAACAACAACAAACAACAACAAACAACAA
>CAJNDS010002168.1:140000-202500 GCA_905221605.1 Symbiodinium natans | reverse complement strand
ACAACCAACAACAACAACAACAACAACAACAACAACAACAACAACAACAACAACAACAACAACAACAACAACAACAACAACAACAACAACAACAACAACAAAACAACAACAACAACAACAACAACAACAACAACAACAACAACAACAACAACAACAACAACAACAACAACAAACAACGGCGCGCCAACGAAGCCTCGATGATGCGCACCCTGGCCCCCCACAACAAACAACGGCGCGCGCGCGCGCGCGCGCGCGCGCGCGCGGGAACTGGTGCGTTTTCCGCGCGCACGCGGCGCGCGCGCGCGCGCGTGTGCGCGCATGTCGAGTGCCATGTTATGGAGTTATGCCAGCATCCTTCGAAATCCTGCCGCCCGAAACCCTTTCCGGAGCCACTGATGCTGCTGATGCTCGCTCCCCGGGTCCCCAAAGAGAAACGAAGCCTCGATGATGCGCACCCTGGCCCTCCGCCCGGCCGCGCATCATGAGCATCAGCGGCTCCGGCCTCCAGGCATGCATGGCTTATAGGAGCATATGCCGGCCTCAAAACGGAAATGTCCGTAACAGCACGAAAACCACGGTATTTACAGCGATTTCTGTGTTTTCCAAGCTCTCAGCCGCATCCGAAACCCAACACCCAACCCGCTGATGCTCATGATGCGCGCTCTTGTGGGGTCCTTTGCGGCGGCCAATGCCACCCAAAAAACATCAGCAACGCGTATTTGGCCAAAGTTGAAAAAGAGAGTCGATGATGCTCTCCGGGGTCGTTTTTGGGACCCCCCATGGGGCACCCAAAAAATGCGTCCAGGAGCACAAATTCGGTGGGAAATAGCGCGTTTTTCGCGATACAAATTGTACCTGAAAATTGATGCCCTTCGGGAGCCGCATTTGGAGCCGGATGTTGGGGAGCCAACCGGGTCAGCGGCTTAACCCCCCCCCCATAATAGCTAAAGCTAGGGCTGGCGCCTAACGGCGTCGGACCACGGGCGTGCCCGGATTTAAGAGCCTCCGGCTCAAGCCGCCGACCCCGCCAGAGCATAGTTGAAAGGTCTAAACCTGCTCGTCGGCTCAAAGGATGCTTTCCTCATCGCATGGTTCGAAGAGCATCGCAGCTTGCTCGGCAGAATCCCAAAAAGTTGTGAAACGCTCGCGCCTCTGTGAAACGTGGGGGGAGGGGGGGGCGGGTAGGGGGTAGCACCAGGACCCAAACAGTTTAGGAGCTGAAGCAGTTTGGGGCAATTCCAGACCCAGCACCCGTGTTTGGGTGGGGGGGGGTGGCAGGTTGAAGAAAGGTGGGGCGGGGGGAGGGGTGGGGGGGGGGGGGGGGGGGGGGGGGGGGGGGGGGGGAGGGGGGGGGAGGGGGGGGGGGGGGTAGGAAGGCGGCCAGCGGGCGGGGGTAGGGGGGGGTAGGGGAAGGGGGTTTTTTTTCCCCTATGCCCTGTGCGAAACCGCCTATGGTCCATGAGTTTACGCGGTGTGGGTGGCCTGGCCCTCCACGGAAAAGCTGTTTTGGGGGGGTAAGGAGGGAAAACTCCAGAAACACACGCCGCCAGGGTCGGCGGACCCTAAACCCTAAACCCTAACTTTTCTTTTAAGCCCAAACCCTAAACCCTATATCCTAACTTTGAAGCCCCAAGACCCTCATCCTAAACCCTAGACTTTAAACCCTAAACCCCAAACCCTAAACCCTAAACCCTAAACCCTGAACCCTAAACCCTAAACCCTAAACCCTAAACCCTAAACCCTAAACCCTAAACCCCACAAGTCGGCTCTTCGCGGTCCTGAGGCCGCTGCGCGACTTTCAGAGGCTTGGCGAGCCGCCTCCTTGCTTGGTTTAGGGTTTAGGGCTTGGGGTTTAGGGTTTAGGGTTTAGGGTTTAGGGTTTGGGGCTTGGGGCTTGGGGTTTAGGGTTTCGGGTTTTGGGGTCTGTTTTTGGGGGGAAGTTGGGTTTTTTTGGGTTTAGGGTTTAGGGTTTAGGGTTTGGGTTTAGGGTTTAGGGTTTGGGGTTTGTTTTTGGGAAGGTAGGGTTGCCGGCCAAGTTAGGGTTTTACGGACTCAAGGTTTTAGGGGTTTAGGGTTTTAGGGTTTTAGAGCTTTAGGGCTTCAGGGTTTTAGGGTTTTAGGGTTTTTAGGGTTTCCCTAAACCCTAAACCCTAAACCCCAAACCCCAAACCCCAAACCCCAAACCCCAAACCCTAAACCCTAAACCCTAAACCTTAAACCCCAAACCCGAAACCCTTACGGGGTATGAGGTGCCCCACCCTCACCGAAAAGAAGGCCCAACCGAGACTTGACTGAGGGCCTTTTGGGAGTTTCGAGGGTCATATTCAGTTTTGGGGTTTCGGGTTTAGGGTTTCGGGTTTAGGGTTTAGAGTTTAGGGTTTCGGGTTTAGGTTTAGGGTTTAGGCCCAAAAGGTCTTCACTCTTGCGCTGCAGCGTTTGTCCTGGGATCCTCCCCCAGCCGATCTATGGCTCGGGAGTTAGCTTGGGCCCCCTTCAAGATAACCCCTTTAATATAGAAGACCGCCCAAGAAAGGGAACCCTAAAAACTAAACCCTGAACCCTGAACCCTGAACCCTAAACCCTAAACAACCCTGAACCCCGAACCCTAAACGCAAGCGGTGCATCCCCAGCGTGGGATGGAGCTGCGGGTTCCATGGGTGCTGGGATCCTCACCCTGCTTTACGCGGTTTAGGGTTTAGGGTTTGGGGTTTAGGGTTTAGGATTTAGGGTTTAGGGCTTAGGGTTTTGGATTTTTTGGGGGGTCAGGGTTTCTGGATTTCGGGTTTGGGGTCGAGAGTTTGGGAGGGTCAGTGTTATAGGGTTTCGGATCTCGGGGTAGTAAGGTTGAGAGGGCTTTGGGGTTTAGGGCTTGGGGCGACAGTGCTGGACTAACAGAACTGTATTATGGCTCGCATTTTCAGTCGGTACCCCCCAAAAAAGGGACCCAATTTCCATAGAGCCGTAGACACTTGGGTTGCTCTGAGGTAGTGTACGGCCCATTCTAGGCAGCTCGGGAAGCCAACTGTCGAACCATAGTACTATATCTGTATCCCCCTTGTGAATTATTTTGTATGATTGTTTCTATAAACCCAAGAGGATATCAAAAATCGTTTTGTTATCGAGGTTCTAAGGGGAGTATAGAATATGGTCAGTGTCGCTGCATCGCCTGGCTCAAAGCGTTGCCCCCTCTGACGCCCGACACGCCTCGAGGCCTGATGGGGGCAACCCTCAACCCTGGCCCTAAACCCTAAACCCTAAACCCTAAACCCTAAACCCTAAACCCTAAACCCTAAACCCTAAACCCTAAACCCTAAACCCTAAACCCTAACCTTAAACCCTAAACCCTAAACCCTAAACCCTAAACCCTAAACCCTAAACCCTAAACCCTAAACCCTAAACCCTAAACCCTAAACCCTAAACCCTAAACCCTAAACCCGAAAACCTAAACCCTAAACCCTAAACCCTAAACCCTAAACCCTAAACCCTAAACCCTAAACCCTAAACCCTAAACCCTAAACCCTAAACCCTAAACCCTAAACCCTAAACCCTAAACCCTAAACCCTAAACCCTAAACCCTAAACCCCAAACCCCAAACCCCAAACCCCAAACCCCATAAGCCCAAGACCTCTTCACGGGCTACTGCAACCTCGCCTCTAAGTCTTAGGCCCGCTGCGGCTCTCCGTAGGGCGAATGGCTTGTCCCAAGCCCATGTGCCTCGTAATTAAATACATAGATACAAATACATAAATCAATAAATCAATAAAGGAAAATAAATAGATAAATAAATAAATATATATATATATATACATACATATATATATATATATATATGTTTTATGTTTGTTTTCATTATAAGAATAATACTAATCATAATCGTAATAATAGTAATAGTTATAATCATAATGATGATAGTAATACTAGTAATCATAATATGTAAAGATACATACACACACACACACATATATATATGGTACCCCCCCCCCCCCCCCCCCCCCCATATGCCCACACCTTTTCCTCTCAGGTGCCATGGTAGGGTTTAGAGGCTTAGGATTTCGAAGCCTCCTAGGCCAGCGAGCACGAAGCTCTACTGTACCAATGTTTTAGGCCCAAAAGTGCAAAAACGCTGTACTGTCCCAAAAAAACAATCTTTTTAAGCCAGAACAAGCAAAAATGCTGTGCTGTCCCACAAAAAAAAAGTTTGGAGAGTACTGCACTTTCGAGGCCTGGGACTGCAAAAACGCTGTACTGTCCCAAAAAAACCAGTGGTTTTTAGGCCAAAAACTGCAAAAATGCTGTACTGTCCCAAAAAAAACAAAAAAAACCAAAGTTTGGAGACCTCCAGGCCCTGGAGGAGCCCAAGGTCTCCAAACTTTGGTTTTTTTGTTTTTTTGGGACAGTACAGCATTTTTGCACTTTTTGCCTTAAAAAAATTGGTTTTTTTGGGACAGTACAGCACTTTCGAGGCCTGGGACTGCAAAAGCGCTGTGCTGTCCCAAAAAAGCCAATGTTTTTAGGCCAAAAACTGCAAAAATGCTGTACTGTCCCAAAAAAACCAAAAAAACCAAAGTTTGGAGACCTCCAGGCCCTGGAGGAGCCCAAGGTCTCCAAACTTTGTTTTTTTTGGGACAGTACAGCATTTTTGCGCTTTTTGCCTTAAATAGGTTGGTTTTTTTGGGACAGTACAGCACTTTCGAGGCCTGGGACTGCAAAAACGCTGTACTGTCCCAAAAAAACCAGTGGTTTTTAGGCCAAAAACTGCAAAAATGCTGTACTGTCCCAAAAAAAACCAAAAAACGATTGGAGACCTCCAGGCCCTGAAGGAGCCCAAGGTTTCCAAACTTTGGTGTTTTTGGTTTTTTTGGGACAGTACAGCATTTTTGCACTTTTTGCCTTAGAAAGATTGGTTTTTTTGGGACAGCACAGCATTTTTGCACTTTTTGGCTGAAAAGGCTTGTTTTTTTGGGACAGTGCAGCGTTTTCGCAACTAAACTCTAATGTTTCACGGCATGCCTGATGCTACGACAAGCATCATGTGCACACTTCCTATTAACTTTTATCGGTTCCGAAAAATATTGGCAGGATTCCTATGAATTCAATAGAGGATTCCTATATATTTTTATAGGTTTCAAATCTATCAAATTGGTTTCGGATAAAAGCTAAGAGGAAGCCTATTAGAATGAACCTTAACAAATCAAAAAGAACGTGGTGGTAATTCATAGGAATCATACTAAAATGAGAAGGATTCTTACTAAGATTAATATGAACTAATAGGGCTCCTATGAAAAAATAAGATTCCTTTAACAAGAATGAATAGGAATCCTACTAAATGAATATGAGCCTAAACCAATAGGAATCCCTTTCAAACGAATGAGATCCCCATTAAAATTAATACGAATCCCATTAACATGAACAAGAACCCGAAAGCGGATAGGAATCTTATTACATTAGTAGGAGAATAATTAAAAACCCTGTGAAACTTTGGTTCCTATGACTTCAATGAAAGATTCCTACATATTTTCATAGGATGCCAATAAAGTTTCATAGGGTTCCTAATTAGTTTAATAAGGCTCCCACTAATGCACTAAGATTCCTATCAGTTTCAGGGCTCTTACTCATGTTAATGGGATTCGTATCAATGTTTAATAGGGATCTCATTCGTTTGAAAGGGATTCCTTTTGGTTTAGGCTTATATTAATTCTAGTAGGACTCCCATTCTTTAAGGGTTCACACTTTTTTTATAAGAGTCCCATTGGTTCCTATAAATTTTAGTAGGGGCCCTCTTCAGTTTATTAGGATCCTATCAAGTATAATTGGGTTCTCATTAACTCCACTCGGGTTCCTACTCATGTTAATATGCTTCCTATTCACTTTATATACAGTCCGATCAATTTTAATAGGGTTCCTATGGATTTAAATAGAGGATTCCTATTTTTCTGTTTAAAAAGATTCCAATCAATTTTTATAGTTTGCCTAATTATTTTAATAAGGCTCCTACAAATGTAATATGATTCCTATCAATTTTAAATAGGATTCTGTCATTTGAATAGGGTTCCCATAGAATTTAATCGAATTAAGGGTTCTCATTCACGTTAACGGGTTTCCTTTTCATTTTAATAAGATTTAAAGAATCCTATGAACCCCATTAAATTTGATAGGAACGCTATTCACATGCATAGGATTTGTATTAAATTCATGGCGTGCAATCCACAATTTCGAGCAAATTGTTCAGGTCACTTTTGCTGGAGTTTCTATGGGAGTCCCTCCCCCTTTAAAAACCACCGCGCAGGGCGGAACCTAGTATTTTTATCTGGAAACCATGCTGAAGCGTGGGCGCATGGGGGGGGTAGCATATATATATATATATATATATATATATTTATCTATGTGTTTATTTATCTATTTATTTATTCATTTTTCTTATTCATTTATAGGCATGTAAATACGTTGGCCTCAAGAGCCCCTGTCCAGGAAGTACTTTGAGGCCCAAGTATTCCATGACGATGGCCATGGACCCTTCGGGGTTTAGGGCTTAGGGTTTAGGGTTTAGGGTTTAGGGTTTAGGGTTTAGGCTTGGGGCCTGGGGTTTGGTTTAGAAGGCTTAGGGCAGTTTAGGGGTGTTTCGGGGGTTCCGTGGGTTTTTTCAGAGTTTAGAGTTTAGGGTTTAGGGTAGGGTTTAGGGTTTGGGGTTTAGGGTTTGGGATTAGGGTTTAGGGTTAGGGTTTAGGTTAGGCGAGCCTTTTAATGGCAGGGAGTCATTTGGTACTTGTGCTGAGGGTTCTCTGGCGGACCTTGAAACCAAATCTCTAAACGCTTTAACGCCCAAACCCACTTCTCCACCCCCAACCCTTGAAACCCTCATCACCCGTAGAATCCTGATAGCCCTCTAAACCCTTGAGTCCCTTAGAGCCCGCCCAAACCCTAAACCCGCAAGCCCTAAACCTTAAAACCCGAAACCCTAGACCCTAAACCCTAAACCCAAAACCCAAAACCCTAAACCCTAAACCCTAAACCCTAAACCCTAAACCCTAAACCCTACCAGGTGTGAGCTCCGAGTCGCCCGCCATGGGAAAAGGCGGCAGGGCTCCGCAGGCCAAAGCCAGAGCTGAGTTCAGGGTTCGGTTTAGGGTTCAGGGGGCGTAGGGTTTAGGGTTTAGGGTTTAGGGTTTAGGGTTTAGGATTTAGGGTTTAGGTTAGGGTTTAGGGTTTATAGGGTTTAGGGTTCAGGGTTCAGGGTTCAGGGTTTAGGGTTTAGGGTTTAGGGTTTAGGGTTTAGGGTTTAGGGTTTAGGGTTTAGGGTGTAAAGTTTAGGGTTCAGGGTTTAGGCAGTTTAGGGTTTTGGGTTTAGGGGTTTAGGGATTAGGGGATTAGGGGATTAGGGGATTAGGGGTTTAGGGGTGTAGGGGTTTAGGGGTTTAAGGGTTTAGGGGTTTAGGGGTTTAGGGGTTTAGGGGTTTAGGGGCTTAGGGGCTTAGAGGCTTAGGGGTTTAGGGGCTTAGGGGTTTAGGGGTTTAGGGGTTTAGGGGTTTAGGGGCTAGGGTTTAGGGGTTTACGGTTCTCGGGGTCAGGGGTCTAGGGTTCATTTAGGGTTTGGGGTCAGGGGGTTTAGGGTGAGGGTTCACGGGGTTTCGGGCCATAGGGTTCAGGGGGTTTAGGGCCAGGGTGTGATCTGGGGTGTTTTCTGCTGTCGTAGTGTTGTTTGTGCTGCGGGTGTGGTCCTTCAGCACTTGACAGAGCTGCGGTTTAGGGTTTAGTTCGGGTTTTGGGGTTTGGGTGTAGGCTTAGTTGAACGCTGGAGCCAGCGCACGGAGGTTATCCTACATCTAGTGTTGTTGAGGGTCCTTCCATGAGGAATCGTACTATAGCTTGTGCCTACAAAAGGGGCACGCAGACACCCCTGGGTGTTAACGCCGCTTCTTTCTGCAGCTGAGGCCATATGCAGCGATCACACGAAAGGATGCATTGAACAAACTCTTCTTGATGCACAGATGTCACACGACATGTTATCGGTTCTGCTCGTTCAGAACGCTGAGGTTCACCAGCAATGATGCCGAGCTGGCGGTAGATGTGAACGGCGAGGACGATGTCTTTTGGCCGGTCAGCAGCCCTAGGTTCAGATGCCGACTCAATTGGAAAGGACAGAAATGTGTGCCTCGCTGGTGCAAGCAACTGTTCGGGTGGGAACATGGTGCAACCGAAACGATGCTTCGGACTAGCCTCGCAAGTCTCGTGCTTTTGCCACCAGCTATCTGGCAGCATAGGCTTCACGTGTGAGCTTGAGTTCCATGTGAAATAGGGTCCACATTATTGGGGGTATGCTGAGAGTATGTGCTGTTCCTCTCGGCAATTAGCTTGAAGGCCACAGGCTTGTTAGGCTCAGATTGCGGAACTTAACTTACACCCCTCACCTGTAATGTGTCCCAAACCTCGAATGTACGTTATACAAGACTACATAAGTCAAGCTTACGGCAAACCCTCACTACACCCTGCAAATTTAGGCAAGAAGAGCTTACCCCCCCCCCTTCTACTCCCCCTATGTTCGCCCCGTACTTGCGGTTGTCTGGTGATAATTATGCCTAATTAATTACGGTATTTTAAGGGGGGAACCTAGGGGGAAGTATGGGGGGGGGGGGGGGGGCAGTAGCCATCAGTAACCCTAAACCCTAAACCCGAAACCTTAAACCTAAACCCTAAACCTTGAACCCTAAACCCTACACCCTACACCCTACACCCTAAACCCTAAACGTAGTAGGGGAACCCATAACAAGACCTGAGACCGACGTCAAACCCTGGCGGCCCTGGCAGGTGCTCAAGAAGCCAAGCGTCAAGAAGACCGCCATGAAGAGCCAGGTGGGGGGCTAGGGTTTAGGGTTTAGGGTTTAGGGTTTAGGGTTTAGGGTTCAGGGTTTAGGGTTTAGGGTTCAGGGTTTAGGGTTTCGGGTTTCGGGTTTCGGGTTTAGGGTTTAGGGTTTAGGGTTTAGGGTTTAGTTCATGCACACGTCGTGCGGGCGTTTAAGCACTTTAGGTTTGTATCATGATCAGAAAATGGGCCACTTTTGGTTTGAGTTTGGGGGCTTAGAGGTTAGATTCCGGGCATAGGGTATATTGCTTATCGCTTAGCGCCTAAATCATGCAGACCGCGGTGATGCCGGATCGTGCCCACGCGGTTGTTGGTGAATTACGAGACAGTGAATTCTCTGCTGATTTTCTGACCATATTCCACAACACGGCGAGTATGAACCCCTTGCGCAAGGGCCTTCGGCGCATGGCACTGGCAAACCGGTGCAAAGTCCGTGGCTCTATTTCTCTGGACAAGGTGATGATTCGACAACAGCAAGACGCGACGTGAAGCATACTCGGCTTACGCCGTCTGCAGATGGCAAGAGTTGACACATCAGGTGCACAGACGCACGTTGAGCAGGGAGCAGCTTGTATTTGAAAAGTGCCTGATCTCAGATGGCGTATGGCATCGTCCCGTGGCGCGGAGAATTGGAGCTTTGCGTGGTCTCCGAACCTCCAGGCAAAGGGCGTTTGTCAGCTACTGAAGCAATCATGGACGCTGGTTCTCTTTGTGTAGATCTTAGCACGATTGAAGGGGCGGGGGCAGGGTTGTTGCCAGCATAATGCAAGGCGCCCTATGTCCTAAACCCCACAAGCTTATGCCACAAGCCCTATAAGCCCTTACTAAGAACCTTAAGCCGTCCAACCCTAAACCCTAAATCCTAAACCCTAAACCCAAAACCGGCTCTTCCAGCTCCCCCTGAAGCTTGGCAGGCTGCGGCACCCAAACGGTCAGGATCTTCCTCGTCGCTGCAGCGAGCTCAGGGTTCGGGGCTTGGGGTTTTGGGACCAGTGCAGTTTAGGGTTGAGGGTTGAGGGTTGAGGGTTTGGGGTTTGGGGTTTAGTGTTTAGGGTTTCGGGTTTCGGGTTTAGGGTTTCGGGGGTAGTTTGTAGGGTTTAGGGTTTAGGGTTTCGGTCATCCCACATGAGACTGTGTGCTAGGGTGGCAGTTAGGTTGCTGGTAGATGTGGGCATGTTCCCTAGGAATGATGGTGAGAGCGTGCAGATGGGGAGGCCTCTTGGGGAGTCCGGGAATAAGAATCCTACATGAGATGGGTTGTCTACCTAGGCCCCCTAAACCCTACACCCTACACCCTACACCCTACACCCTAAACCCTAAACCCTAAACCCTAAACCCTAAACCCTTGAAACCATCACCCAAAGCCCTTAGCTCCCCAAACCCCCAACCTCCCCCAACCAACCTTCCCCAACCGACCCCCCTGACTTCCCCAATTGCCTTCTCCTGTAGCTTAGGAATAAAGCCTGGTGAACACCGGAAGTTTGGGTATGGCTGAAGATATCAACTTATCTAAGCCCTCAGCCCTAAGCCCTAAGCCCTAACCCCTAACCCCTAAACCCTAAACCCTAAACCCTAAACGTTGAAGTAGAGGCTGAGGCACCCGAGACAGAAGATGTGACCAGCCTCTCCCAAGCAAAATGGTCTAGGGTTTCGGGTTTAGGGCCGTTTTTTCGGCCACCGCAGCCTTCGGCCCACAATCCTCTTCGGGTTTAGGGTTTAGGGTTTAGGGTTTAGGGTTTAGGGTTTAGGGTTTAGGGTCTAGGGTCTAGGGTTTAGGGTCCAAAACACTAAGCCTCAGGGCCCCAGGGTTTTGGGCGGGTTTGAGGGTGTCGGGAAGCTGCTCCAGGCAGACTGCCGCAAGTTCGGCCAAAGATCTCGTGGTCTCTTGCCTGGAGTCGTCTAGGGTTTAGGGCTTGGGGTCTAGGCGTAGGTTTTGGAAACAGCAGGCCCTAAACTCTACATGGTCGGTTCTACACATTATGGGCCCTTTTGGGGGTACCCCAAATAAGAGGGGCCCCCCAACCAGGGACCATATTTTGGAGAAGTGACCATATGCTACATATATGCTGTATAGCCCATGAAAAGACATTTCTTCACTCCCCTATCCCACCATAGTCGGCTGCGTAGCATTTCGGAGTCGAGGCGTCAGGCAGCACAAGAAGCGGTTTAGGGTTTAGGGGTTAGGGTCTAGGGAGCACGTAAGCCTTAAAACGTGTGGGTTGGTGAAGAGGGTTTGGCGACCCCAGACCCCAAACCCTAAAACCTTCAAACTCCCGCAAACTCAAAACCCTGAATGCTGTAGGCGGTAGCGCTTAGGTTTTGAATAGGGTTCCGGCTTCATCCGGCCTTGCGCGGTTCCGTGTCTACTTTCAGTAAGGCTAGCGCAGGCTTCAGACTTCGGGTTTAGGATTTAGGGTTTTGGGGTTTTGGGGTTTAAGGGCTGAGGGGTTTTGGGGTTTTGGGGTTTAGGTGTCAGGGTTTAGGGTTTAGGGTTTCGGGTTTAGGGTTTACTGTAGGGTTTACTGTAGGGTTTACTGTAGGGTTTATAGGATTTAGGGTTCAGGGTTCAGGGTTTAGGGTTTAGCGTCCTAAGCTGCAAGTCCCAGACTCGAAGCCCCAGTAGCAAGATCCATCCCAAGCCACAAGAAAAGCCGAACTTGAAGCCCTAAACCCTATTTTCGACTCCCCATTAACGAACCCTAAACCCCTAACCCCTAAACCTCAAACCCTTAAACCCGTAAACCCTAGGCCCTAAACCCTAAACCCCTAACCCCAAACCCCAAAACCCCTCAACCCCTCAACCCTTAAACCCCCAAACCCCAAAACCCTAAACCCTAAACCCCTAAACCCGAAACCCAAACCCTAGACCCTAAACCCCCTGAACCCCGAAGCCCCTAACCCTAAACCCTAAACCCTGCAGCCTAAACCCCTAACCCTAAACCCCACAGCCTAAAACCCTAATCCCTAAACCCTAGATCACAAACCCCTAAACCCTAAACGAACCCTCCAAGCTTCAACCAGAGTTCAGACCAGGTGAGGATCAACCGCGCCCCTGCTCTTTGGCGGGAAGGTTTAGGTCTTTAGGGCGTAGGGGCTCTGGGTTTAGGGGTTTAGGGTTTAGGGGTCTTGGGGTTTTGGGGTTTTGTGGTTCAATTCGGGGTTTAGGGTCCTGGGGTTCTGGGGTTCTGGGGTTTAGGGTTCAGGGTCTTGGGGCTTTGGGGTTCTGGGGTTTTGGGGTTTTGGGGTTTTGGGGTTTTGGGGGTTTGGGGTTTTGGGGGTTTTGGGGTTTTGGGGTTTTGGGGTTTTTGGGGGTTTTGGGGTTTTGGGGCTTTGGGGTTTTGGGGTTTTGGGGTTTTGGGTTTTTGGGGTTTAGGGTTTAGGGTGGCTTATGTAAGTGTTTGACGGTCTAAGGGTTAAGGGCTTAGGGGTGTAAGGGGTTAGTGGCGCTGCGGCCATTGCCACACGTGACCTTCGACCCCTCCCACCCCTCCCACCCCAGCTTTTCTTTGGGTAAACTTGCCAGGGTCCTCATTCGGCTTCTGCATAACCCAAGAACCTAAGTTATAAGTTTCTCAATTCTAGGATGTAGGCGCGGGGGTTTTAGGCTCACCCTAAAACCCTGAGCCATAAAACCTCCCTAGGTACTAACTCTGTGGATCACTGTGTGCCTGCGGCGTTTGGGCTACAAGGAGGCCGGCGGGATAACTTCAGGGCAAGGCCTTAAAGCATTTGCGGGTTTAGAGTTCAGGGGATTTATGGTTGAGGGTTTGGGGTTAGGGGAATTTGTGGTTGAGTTGGCATTTAGGGTGGATTTAGGGTGTCTTTTCCCTTTAGTAAATCTAGCCTTTCCCACCTCTTTCTTCATCCTTCTATCTTCTGGATATCTACACACAAAAGCTATGAAGGACTCTCCTGCAGAATCCTTGTGATCGTACAAATAGTACTTGAGGACCTTATAAATTGGGCCGGCTTCTCCGTGCAGCTTCCGTGAATTGTATTTCGCTAGAGATGATGCGAATATGAGGAACAAGTGAGCACGAAAGCCCATTGAAAAGCATATTCTGCGGCGCACCCAAAACAAGCATATTGCGCACTTCATTGCTCTGTCTACTTAAACCCTAAGCCTTTAAGAATGTAAGTTCTTCGGCCTGTACCTTAAATTTGCTTTCTGATTAAGCAGGAGAAAGTGATAAAGCATACTGCAACATGAGGGCATTCCTGAGCAGATAAGTTCATACACTATCATCAGAAGATTCACTTGGGCAATTTGTTCACAATCGTTCCCTGGCCAACACACAAGGCCCCTATTATATTGCCTGGAAATCCCCTTTTTGATGCTATCCCCGCGGGAAAGTAGAAAGATGCTCGTGGGTTCACTAATAGAAGAAGAGCAAAGAAGTCTGCGCAAATAAAAGTACAAAATGTGCTGGGTGTTTAGGGTTGGGGGGTTGGGGGGTTTAGGGGTCTCGGGATGTAGAATTTAGGGGGTCCTGAGCTTCCAGCATTGAAGAGAAGAATGGAAACAACGCACACACACACACACACATCCAGAATTACTTCACTTCCTCGCTCCGTTGAAGTGCGACGTCCGACATTCACAAGTCTTGAATATCGGGGGGTTAAGGGTTTAGGCTTAAACCGGGGAGGTTTGGGTTTAGGGCCGAATTAGGGCTTCCGCATTCCCCAAAACCCTGAACCCCGTTTCCTTGAGAAACTCCTACGCCCGAAGCAGCCCGGGTAGGCGAGTTGCCTTGACTGAACCCTAAGCCAAACCCTGACTCGTTTCCCAAAGAGGGGGTGCTCCCCGGAGAATTCCCTGGAGAAGGGTTTCCCAGACCTTAACCCTAAGGATCCACGCACCTCATGATTTTACACGTGGGCCCCAACGCCCCCACATCTCAAGTACTTGAAGGCCCAAGGATGCCCTATTCAGGTACATGGACGCTTAGGTTAGCTTTGAGAGCTCCCATTTTTGAAGCCCTTACACCCCTAAACCCTCGGACTCCTATCCCTAAACCCTTACACCCCAAACCCCTGATTCCCTAATTTAACCCCTAAACCCCACAAGCCCTAAACCCCCAAAACCCTAAAATCCTAAACCCCTAAAACATAGAACCCTAAACCCCAAACCCTAAACCCCTTACACCCTGAATTGCTTCATTGTTTGGGGGCTACAGGAGCTGGCACTGACTGTCGCCAAGGTCTGAGTCTAAGCCTTGGGGGGGGGGGGGGGTAGGGTTTAGGGTTTAGGGTTTCAGGTTTCGGGTTTCGGGTTTCGGGTTTAGGGGTTTGAGGTTTAGCGTTCGCGCTAAACCTGTTAAAGCTTTTAGGTCTTCCAAGGCTTTTACACCTTTAAACGGTTCGAACCTTTCAAAGCTTTTTGAGCTTTAAAACCTGTGAATCCTTTTTACAGCTTTTGAACCTGTAAACCCTAACCCTAAACCCTAAACCCTAAACCCCAAACCCCAAACCCTAAGCCCTCAATCCTGGATTAGGGTTTAGGGCTGAGACGGGTTTGGGGTGTTTGGGTTGAGTTTGAGTGGCTTTCGTTGCGGGATACGGGGGTTTTCTCCGTAGACTCCAATGCCCATGGGTTCCGGGTCCACCTATCCCAGGCTTGGGGTTTAGGGTTTAGGGTTTAGGGTTTAGGGCTTAGGGTTTAGGGTTTAGGGTTTAGGGTTTAGGGCTTAGGGCTTAGGGCTTAGGGCTTAGGGTTGAAGGCTGGGGTTGAGGGGTTTAGGGCCTTTAGGGTTTTGATCATCCCTGAATTCGCTATTCCCAGCCCTCACATGATTTCAGAAAGATTCCATAAGCCTCATGTTTTTTTTTTTTGAGGCTTTATTGTAGGGTTTCGGGTTTAGGGTTTTGGGTTTAGGGTTTCGGGTTTAGGGTTTAGGGTTTAGGGTTTAGAGTTTAGGGTTTAGGGTTTAGGGCTTAGGGTTGAAGGCTGGGGTTGAGGGGTTTGGGGCCTTTAGGGTTTTAAGGGTCTGGATCATCCCTGGAATTCGCTATTCCCAGCCCTCATATGGTTTCAGAAAGATTCCAGAAGCCTCAGGGTGTTTTTTGAGGCTTTATTGTAGGGTTTCGGGTTTAGGGTTTAGGGTTTAGGGTTTAGGGTTTAGGGTTTAGGGTTTAGGGTTTAGGGTTTCAGGGGGCAGGGTTCATGGGAGGGGGGGGGGGGTAGGTACCTAGGGAATTGGGGGAAGCTTATTGGAGAACCTTGGGTTAGATACCCTTGAACCCCCAAAACCTTTGTGCAAGGGATGGACAATAAGAGTGTTGCCCACGCACAATGGGTTTCATAGCCTTTGGGCTTTGGGAGCGTCGGTGTGGTGATAAAGCCTAAGCCCTAAACCCTAAACCCTAAACCCTAAACCCTAAACCCTAAGCCCTAAACCCTAAACCCTAAGCCCTGAACCCCCGTCCAAGTTTGGGGGGGCATTTTGGGAGCTTGGCGTGGTATGGGCTGTTTGGGGCGGGAGCGGGGTTTTGGGCTTGGGGTTTAGGGTTTAGGGTTTAGGGTTTAGGGTTTAGGGTTTAGGGTTTAGGGTTTAGGGTTTAGGGTTTAGGGTTTAGGGTTTAGGGTTTAGGGTTTAGGGTTGGGGATTTGGGGGTTAGAGCGTCCAGATCCCACCAGCCCAACCTGCAGAGCCCTTCGGTACACTCTTCTTCAGGTTTAAGGAGCACTCCAGTTTAAACCCTAGAGACCCCAAAGCTTTTGAACCCTGAGCCCCAAACTCCAAGCTCCAAATCCCTCATCCCGAAATCCCGAAAGCCACACAACCCTAAAGCCCTAAAACCCTCAAGCCCTAAATCTTTAAACCCGAAACCCTAAAACCCTGAAACCCTGAAACCCTGAAACCCTGAAACCCTGAAACCCTGAAACCTGAAACCTGAAACCCTGAAACCCTGAAACCCTGAAAACTGGGATGCCCAGCAGCACACTCTTTTCCCGTTTGCAGGACCCCATTATGCCCAAGAGCGACGTCCTAAGACCTAAGCGCTAAACCTTGTTGAGTCCTAAGCCCTAAACCCTAAACCCTAAACACCAAACCCTAGACCCTAGACCCTAGACCCTAGACCCTAGACCCTAGACCCTAGACCCTAGACCCTAGACCCTAGACCCTAGACCCTAGACCCTAGACCCTAGACCCTAGACCCAAGACCCAAAACCCAGAACCCAGAACCCAAAACCCAAAACCCAAAACCCAAAACCCAACCCTCAACTTAAAGCACGACCGAAAACCCCAAGAAGAACCCCGGGCCCTAAAGCCTAAACCCACAGCCTCAAGAAGGACCCAAACCCTAAGCCCAAACCCCAAACCGCAAACCCCACCCCAAACCCCAAACCCCAACACCCTACACCCTACACCCTACACCCTAAACCCTAAACCCTAAACCCTAAACCCTAAACCCTAAACCCTAAACCCTAAACCCTAAACCCCAAACCCCAAAAAACCTCAACCCGAAACTAACCCTGAAGTGCCGCATGCATTTGGCCCCAGCTGAGACACAGCTGTTGGCACACAGTGCGGGTCCGTTGTGGGAAGTAGAGGCCAGACAGTGTAAGGTTTGGTAGGATTCAGAGTTCAGCGTCTAGTGCTTGGGTTTCAAGGAAGGTTTAGGGTTTGGGTTTAGGGATTTCAAGCGCGCGACACACGGCGTGTTTTTTTTTAACGATGCAAGGGCCCTGCTGGTGAGGTGGCTGTGCATTGCACATGCAGCACCCAGCATCCTCATTTTCTTTCAAGGTCCCTGAGCCTAGGGTTCAGGCGTTTAGGGTTTAGGGTTTAGGGTTTAGGGGTTTAGGGTTTAGGGTTTAGGGGTTTAGGGTGTTGGATTTAGGATTCAGGATCCCTTCGATTAAAGCCCCTGAAGCGGGGAACTAGGAACCCTTTGACTTTCTAGATCCCGTTAGCGGGCAAGCGTGCCCGTTGATTGCCGGAGCATCTTTTGCCGGGGGCCCCAGGCTCTCTCAAAACCCTAAACCCTAAACCCTAAACCCTAAACCCTAAACCCTAAACCCTAAACCCTAAACCCTAAACCCTAAACCCTAAAGACCGAACCCAAACCCTGCCCTGCCTGGGGCTAACTTACCACCATTGCTGCCGGGTTATCTCGTTAAGAGTGTAAACCCTCTAAGCCCTAAACCGTAAACCCTAAACCCCAAACCCTAAACCCTAAACCCTAAACCCTAAACCCTAAACCCTAAACCCTAAACCCTAAACCCTAAACCCTAAACCCTAAACCCTAAACCCTCTAAGCCTTAGGCTCTGTACCCAAAATTCCCCAAAAGTGTCCACATCAGCCCGACCTCTGCGCCGCTCTAAGAACCCCGAACCCCAAACCATTCCCCTTAAGTGGGGTGCCCCGACGGGGTTTAGGGTTTAGGGTTTAGGGTTTAGGGTTTAGGGTTTAGGGTTTAGGGTTTAGGGTTTAGGGTTTAGGGTTTAGGGTTTAGGGTTTAGGGTTCCCCAAATATATAAGGTTATGACCATGGTTACCTCCCCTCATAACCTTATACGGTATACCTTGCAAAGTAGCCATGAACCTCCAAGCTTGCTGGGGCTTCGTGCGCGTGGAAACTTGTGTGACTTCCTTTGGTTGAGGGTTTTGGGTTTAGGGTTTAGGGTTTAGGGTTTGGGGTTTGGGGTTTGGGGTCCCACGTTTTTTTCTCAGCGCCTGACCTTTGGGCTGGTTAGAGAGCTCGGTAAGGGAACAATGACTTGCATGAAGCCGGATTGGGGTTTAGGGTTTAGGGTTTAGGGTTTAGGGTTTAGGGTTTAGGGTTTAGGGTTTAGGGTTTAGGGTATTTGCTACTGCTGTTGGTGAGCGCGTATGCTCTTCCCTATCTGTGTGAGGGTCTATAGAGGTCCGGTACCACAGGCCACTACCCCACATGGCCCTTTCAACCTGCAATCTGTAAACAGCGAACTGTTGAGTTTGTCGGAGGATGTCTTCTTCTCTAGAACCTGCAGTGTGGCTTATTTTTTTGGGGGGTGGATGCGGGGGGCGGCGGGGCCGGTTTGGGGGGACGGGGTTTGGGTTGGGGGGGGGGGGGTGGGGGGGTTTGGGGGGTTGGAAGGTTTCTTGCAAATTCCTGTACAAAAACAGCACTCATACGTACGAAGCCCCAAACCCTGATGCCCGAGACCCGAAGCCCTAAACCCGAAACCCTAAACCCTAAACCCTAACCCTAAACCCCAAACCCCAAACCCTAAACCCTAAACCCTAAACCCCTAAACCCCAAAACCCCGAACCCCAAACCCTAAAGCCTAGGGAAGCTTCGGGCATATCAAGAGGATGTGGGGATTCGGCGCCCTTTCCGAGGAGAAGATGCCCAGACTTCACAGAGATGCATCCCTTCTGGTGGCTCAGCCAAGTTAGGGCTTAGGGTCTAAAGGGTTTAGGGTTGAGGGTTGAGGGTTTAGGGTTTAGGGTTTAGGGTTTAAGGGTTCAGGGTTCAGGGTTCAGTGTACAGGGTTTAGGGTTTAGGGTTTCTGGCGTCAGATGGTTTCAGACAGTTTAAGGGTCAGGGCTTATAGGGTTTAGACGTTTTTGGGTGAACTCAGACCGTTCAGGGCTTAGGGCTTAGGGCTTAGGGCTTACAGCTCACAGCTTACAGCTCACAGCGTACAGCTTACAGCTTACAGCTTGCAGCTTACAGCTTACAGCTTACAGCTTGCAGCTTGCAGCTTACAGGGCTTAGGATTTCTCGGGCTCGTAGGGTTTCTTGCGCTTGGAGGATGGAGGGCTCACAGGGTCCTTTGCTTGGGGCCCACTTGGAGGTTGAGGGGCACTTATAGGTAGGATAGCTCCCTAAAAATACATGTATATATAGGTAGAAAAAACATGTAAGCCTTAATATGTATATGAATATAAACACAAGCATAAACACAGACACGCATTCTTTTAAGGGTTTAAAGGCCAACCCAGTCGTTGAAGGGGGGAGCGTTTTAGTGTTGGGGCCCAGAGGTTAGTCTGAGTCCAGGCCCATCATTTACCACTGGCAGACATCACAAATCACGGGATGAAGACTCGTAGCCCTCAGGTTGTACCCCTAAAGGTTCTCTACTAACATGGCCCTTATATTCCCCTAGGGATCTTTAACAAGGGACCCCAAAACCGGAGGGTACAACCGTAAGGGTTCAAGGTAGAACCCCTAGAACAAAGGACCGCACACAGCGGATGTTCAGCACGTCTTCACCACATCGCATTTTCGGGTTTAGCAGCTTTCCGAAACCGAAAGCTCAGACGGTTTCTGAAGCATTTAGTTTCATCTCCGGCTTCAAGCAGTCGCGCCTAGCTAGTGAGAGCGAGGCCCGTCAGGTCTACGCGATGCTTTGTGTTTGGAGCGTTTCCGGGCAACAGCTGGCCGCGGTGTCCGCGGGTGACGCGTTCGAAGAAGTGATCGACTTGAAACGCCACTTGCGAAGCCAGTATGGCTTCCCAGTCTGCCTGCAACAGCTCTTGCAAGCCGGCCACTGCTTGGAGGATGGTGCTGCTCTGGGTGGGCCCGTTGACTTGCAGCTGGTGCTGTTATCCGCCCTGAGTCCGAAGCAGATGCCTCAGGCTGAACGCGAGTTTCTGGAATATGCTGTCGACACAGGCCACGTGGAAGTTGGCCGTGCTCTGCTGGCAGCCGGCGTGGGCAAGGACCTGCAGAACGAGGAGACCGGCGATTTCGCTCTCTTGCGCGCATCTTCCGCAGGCCACGTCGAGATTGTACGTTTGCTGCTGGACGCTGGTGCGGACCTTCGGGATGGGCTTGGTGAGTCCGCTCTCTTGCACGCATCTATCAATGGGCACGTCGAGATCGTACGTTTGCTGCTGGAAGCTGGTGCTGGCAAGAACATGGCTCATTCCTCCGGCGCGAGCGCTCTTATGCACGCATCGTCCAAGGGCTATGTCGAGATTGTACGTTTGCTGCTGGAAGCTGGTGTCTGCAAGAACTTGCAGGACAGGTCCGGCCAGACCGCTCTCATGCGCGCATCGTCCAAGGGCTATGTCGAGCTTGCACGGCTGCTGCTGGAAGCTGGTGCCGACAAGAACTTGCAGACCACGATCGGCGAGACCGCTCTCATGCGCGCATCTTCCATGGGCCACGTCGGGATTGTACGTTTGCTGCTCGACGCGGGTGCCGACAGGAGCTTGCAGGACGAGATGGGTGACACGGCTCTCCTGATGGCATCTTCTCAGGGCCACGTCGACATTGTATGCTTACTGAGAGCTAAGTCGGCCAAGCTCGAAAACTTAGAGCGAAGTGACCTATTCCAGCACAGTGCTGAGCTTTCTGGGGCGTATGCACCTACGTCAGCCCGGTTATGAACATGAGCCTAAACAACCTAAAAATAAGCTCATAGCCAGCCTTTCTGAAAACTGTACAGTCTCCGATAACCCTCCTTTAGCAACCTTTGCAAACCTTGTATAGACCCCTATAAACCACAAGCCTTACTTTGGGCCTTAGGTGGGGATGCGAGCGGATACCAGTGTTGTCAGATTTGTGAGGGGAATAGGGTTTAGGGGGTTTAGAGGGTCTAGAGTCTATAGAGTTTAGGGTTTAGGGCGGGTGGTTTGTTGCAGGGGTCTAGCCCAAAAAGATAATTAATATTTGTGTGAGTGTTCAGTCTAGGGAAACCCTAAAACCCTCCAACCGCAAAACCCTGCACCCTAAATCCCCCAAACCCGAGAAACCCTAAACCCTGATTAGACTAAACCCTAAATTTGATGCGGAGGCGAACCCTAAATCCTCCGAACTAGAAAGTCCTAAACCCTAAACCCTACAAACCCGAACATATCTGAACCTCAAAACCCCCAAACCCGAGAAACCTAAAACCCTAGACCTCAAACCCCTAAAGCACGAAGACCCCTAAAGCCCTAAAGACGCTGTGACCCTAACCCTAAACCAGACCCGAAGACCCCTAACGACTCTTTGGCAGGCCCCAAACCCTCAACCCTAAACCCTAAACCCTCCTAAAGACTCTTGGAGAGGCCATGAGTGTGGCCCTGCTCCTACTCGAGGCACTTTGGCTTCGTAAGAACGCTGCTTCGTATACAGGGTTTTGGGGTTTAGGGTTTAGGGTTTAGGGTTTAGGGTTTAGGGTTTAGGGTTTAGGGTTTGCAAGTAGTCGTTTAAGGTTTGAAGGTTCCTGGTTCTTAGTAGGGAATGCGGAGAAATTGGTACCGTGTGCAACCCTTAATGGGGGAAGTAGCGTACCTAACTCCCTCATTCCCTGCGAAGAGGTTCAGGGGTAGTCAAAGATGTTGCGGAACTTGTTCTTGCCGGTCTTGAAGGGACAACCAGGTGTATTTTAATTAGGAAAGCTTTAGGGATTGGGGTTTAGGGTTTAGGGTTTGGGGTTTAGGATTTAGGGTTTAGGGTTTAGCGTTGCAAAGACTTTGAGATGTGGCAGTCGTAGAATTGGTTTCTGCTGCTCGCACGTGTAAGCATCCTGATAGAATCTGCAGCTGGTGCCTCGCACGTCTGGCCATCTCTATTTTTTTCCGGGTTTAGGGTTTAGGGTTTTAGGGTTTTAGGGTTTTAGGGTTTTAGGGTTTTTAGGGTTTTAGGGTTTTAGGGTTTTAGGGTTTTAGGGTTTTAGGGTTTTAGGGTTTTAGGGTTTTAGGGTTTTAGGGTTTTAGGGTTTTAGGGTTTAGGGTTTAGGGTTTAGGGTTTAGGGTTTAGGGTCGAGGGTTCATTCGTTGAACAGCAATACCATGACCAAGTCTTTTGCGTCATGCGTTTCCTCTTGGATAAAGCGATGAAGTCATTAATCATTAAACCCTAAACCCTAAACCCTAAAGCCTAAACCCTAAACCCTAATTAAACCCTAAACCCTAAAGCCTAAACCCTAAACCCTAAACCCTAAAGACCCCAAACCCTAAACCCTAAATCCTCATTTCGGCGATGCGCCCAAGTTCCGATGTGAAGCTCTCCTCATGACCGTGAGCCTCCAAGCACGGGGGAATACAATCTCAACCCCAATGCGCCCCAATCATTCGCACCACCCTAGAGTGTGTGCTTTAGAGTTTTAAGGTTTTAGGGTTTGAGGGTTTAGGGTTTAGGGTTTAGGGCTGTCCAACCGAATAACCCTCAACTTTAACCCTAAGGCCCTAAGGACCCTCGTAATTCAAAGCTCTGAGAACCCTACTGAGCCCTGGACCATGATCCTCCGGGTACCCCTAAACCCTAAACCCTAAACCCTAAACCCTAAACCCTAAACCCTAAACCCTAAACCCTAAACCCTAAACCCTAAACCCTAAACCCTAAACCCTAAACCCTAAACCCTAAACCCTAAACCTTTATCAAGCTTCCCATGTTGGGGGGCAGCAAGGGTTTCGTTGGGGTTTCGGGTTTAGGATTTACGACAGGAAGTGAGAAAACAATTGCCAACATCTTGCCTCAGATCCCCGTAAATTTGCAAACCCTAAACCCTAAACCCTAAACCCGAAACCCTAAACCCTAAACCCTAAACCCCAAACCCTAAACCCTAAACCCTAAACCCCAAACACCAGGGCCCAGAGTGGGCCCTTGCTTCCCCCTTTCTAGGGAACCAGACGATCCCTTTTGCAAGCCGTTAGGGTTTAGGGTTTAGGGTTTAGGGTTTCGGGTTCAGGGTTTAGACCGGCAAGTCCACGTCGGAGCGTCTGAATGTGTGCGCGCCGCCCGAGCGCCCGAGCGCCCGCGCGCCCTCAATCTTTTGCGCTTGTGAAACACCCTTCTTTGTGTAAAGAACCCCAAGCCACCCTGAACCCTAACACCCTAAAACCCTTAAACCCAATGACCCTAAAACCCTAAAACCCTAAAACCCTAAAACCCTAAAACCCTAAAACCCTCAAGCCCTAAAGCCCCTAACCCTAAAGCCCAGAAATCCCAAAACCCTAAAACCCTAACTAAACCCTAAACCCTAAACCCTAAACCCTAAACCCTAAACCCTAAACCCTAAACCCTAAACCCTAAACCCTAAACCCTAAACCCTAAACCCTAAACCCTAAACCCTAAAACCCTAAACCCTAAACCCTAAACCCTAAACCTTTATCAGGCCAGGGGGGAGTCTCCCGAGTCGTGCCTGACGGACACGGGCGGGTCCTGCTTTCTCTTCGGCTGCGCGGCACCTTGGCGGGCTCGGTTTAGGGTTTAGGGTTTAGGGTTTAGGGTTTAGGGTTTAGGGTTTAGGGTTTAGGGTTTAGGGTTTAGGGTTTAGGGTTTAGGGTTTAGGGTTTAAAGGTTTAGGGTTTAGGGTGTGTAGGGGTTGAGGGTGAAAAGAGGTTCGGGCGTTTATTTGGATGGTTTTGGGCTTTAATTTAGAGGCTTTAATTTAGGGGTTCAGGGTGGTAGGTGTGAGATAGTTGTAGTTTCGGCTGCATAGAGGGTTTGAGGTGTTTGGGTTTGTAAAGTGTTTCCGCCGTCTAGTCGTTTGCGGTGGGTCGAGAGCGTCTAGGTATGGATTTGGTTTCGGGGTTTAGGGTATTCAGGTGTTGTCTTTGTGAAGTTTTTTATAAGTTCAGTAGGGCTTTGTGGCGGCTTAGATGCCAGATGGATTTCAGCAAGGAATTAGCTAGGATGCCCAGTAGTACCCTTATTCCCTTTTTGGGGGGTTCAGGTTCCCTTATAAACCCCTTAAAGCAAAAAAGGGCACCCTTTTTAAGCCTAGGTTACTGGGCAGCCTAGTTAAGTAAGGTTGCTCCGTGAGGTTTCTCGCCTGTCAGCTTCGCCCCTGGCCAGTAGCCGATGACTGGCAGGATCTAAGCAAGTGACCCTAAACCCTAAACCCTAAACCCTACACCCTAAACCCTAAACCCTAAACCCTAGACCCTAAACCCTAAACCCTAAACCCTAAACCCTAAACCCTAAACCCTAAACCCTAAACCCTAAACCCTAAACCCGTCAACCCTAAGTCCCAAGTCTTAAACCCCAGACCCTAAACCCTAAGCCTTAAACGGAAAGCCCCCCAAACGTGAAGGCCCCAGCCCTGACCACCCTAAAGGGTTGAGGGTTTAGGGTTTAGGGTTTAGGGTTTAGGGTTTAGGGTTTAGGGTTTAGGGTTAGCTTTGGTTGAGGGTAACAAACGGTTGAGGGTTCAGGGTTTAGGGTTAGTCTTGGTTTTGGTTGAGGGTTTAGGGCTGAAAGACCTTGCTCATACAAGTTGAGCCTTAAACCCCCCAAGAAACCTCAGATCCTAAATCCTAATCCCTAAACCCTAAACCCCGAAACACCTCAAATCCCAAACCCTAACCCCTAAACACGAAACCCTAAACCCCCCCCCCCCCCCTAAACCCCCCAAAAAGCCTCAGACTCAAATCCTAAATCCTAAGCCCTAAACCCTAAACCCCCAAAAACCTCAATCCTAAATCCTAAGCCCTAAAACCCTAAACCCCCAAAAACCTCAAATCCTAAATCCTAAGCCCGTAAGCCAATCTCTATTCACCCTGAGCTGAGGGACGGTTCCAGTGCTCACTGCGCCTCCAAAACCCAGGCCCTGAGCCCCAAACCCTAAACCCTGAGCCCGAAACCCTAAACCCTAAACCCTAAGCCCCAAACCCTAAACCCTAAACCCCAAACCCCAAACCCTAAACCCTAAACCCTGTAGCCCTGAGGATTGGCGCAATGCCCAGTGTGTGCAGGGCCACTGTCTCTGTCGTCCGAGCGAGCGCCGCGGACGCAACCAGATCAAGACGTAGGTTGGGCCTTTACTTATATTTCTAAGAGCATGTAGGGTTTAGAGTCTAGCGTTTAGGGTCTAGGGTTTGAGGTTAAGGACCTTAGGATATGTTTCCTACTTTCCCTTGTGGGCATTAAGGGGATCATATCAGGGGATGCATTCATAGGGTTTCAAGGGCCATCCCAGTAGAAGTGTTCGACGGTCATGTTCAAGAAAGATCAATACCCTGCAGTCAAGAAAACGCGATTTATACGGTCCAGGTCCCTCAATTATGGAATACATCTTATAACGTCTACGAAGGACCCCCCTGCAGAGATTCAGGTCTCTGCCTCGGAGTTCTTCCCCAAAAGGGCCCGCAGGCCTGCAGGCTGGAAGGCCCAAACTGACCTGCCAGGACCCTAAACCCTAAACCCTAAACCCTAAACCCTAAATCCTAAACCCTAAACCCAAAACCCAAAAGACCCCTACACTTTGACAGGCAATCTCAATGGATACCTTTCAAGTCCACACTGTCTACACCGCAGGCTCGATCCTGGCAAGTCTATGCGAGTCCCTGCAAGACTCGAAGATATGTCCGGCTTGCGTTTGCTTTAGGGTTCCCTAAACCCTAAGCCCTAAGCCCTAAGCCCTAAACCCCCAAATCGTGAACCTAAGCTGAAGAGTCATCCTGGTCCCAGGTGCGCCGTGAATGGGCAGTGCTTGCCGAAGAGCAATTGGACAGAGCCAGGCGTGGCTGTCTCTCCGAGCTGTTGGGGAGGGTAGGGTTTAGGGTTTGGGTTGTAGGGGTTGGTTTGGGGGTTGGGGTTTGGGGTCAAAAGTCTCATCCGGAATTGGAGAGTGTAGGGCTTTTGGGGTTTAGGGTTTCGGGTTTAGGGTTTAGGGCTTGCGGTTTAAGGTTTGGGGCTGAGGGATTCGTGGGGGCTCCGGAGGGACCCTCAAGCCCAAAACGGGTGTAGGGCTTCGGGCTGAAAGGGGTTTAGGGTTTAGGGTTTAGGGTTTTGGGTTTAGGAGTACTGGCAGGCAGCAGTTTTACACGCGGATGTGGTTCACTTCTCGGGTACCCCGAATCTTAGAGGCCGCCTTATGATAGTAACCTCAAAAGGGGCCATAACTTGTGAGAACTCGCCATGTGTTACATGTTGCCTGCCTGGGCTTGAGAGGATC
Organism: Symbiodinium natans; assembly: GCA_905221605.1. Classification (NCBI taxonomy): domain Eukaryota; class Dinophyceae; order Suessiales; family Symbiodiniaceae; genus Symbiodinium; species Symbiodinium natans. Next base: position 176,817 of record CAJNDS010002168.1, on the reverse strand, counting down.
TTCTTGTAGGAGCATGTTTCACAGGGCTTCAGAGGGCTTTTCTTTTTGATGAGTTTAGGGTTTAGGGTTTAGGGTTTAGGGTTTAGGGTTTAGGGTTTAGGGTTTAGGGTTTAGGGTTTAGGGTTTAGGGTTTAGGGTTTAGGGTTTATTTGTGTGTGTGTGTGTGTGTGTGTGCGTTTGGGGGTTGGGAAGCACCCTGCGCACCCGCCGCATCGCAGAACAACTCGGAACGCACCCGCCGCGTCAGCCGAGCACGAAATCCTGGCCCGCCAAGCCTCCAAACGCCCAAACCCCCAAACCCAAAAAACCCCAAACCCAAAAAACCCCAAACCCTAAACCCCAAACCCTAAACCCCAAACCCTAAACCCCAAACCCTGGACCCTGCAGTTCACCGATCCCGTCAGCCGGCGGCACGAGTTAGAGGGAAGGCGGCCTCGGGCAGTCACTTGTGTTAGGGTTTAGGGTTTAGGGTTTAGGGTTTCGGGTTTAGGGTTTAGGGTTTAGGGTTTAGGGTTATAGGGCTATAGGGTTATAGGGTTATAGGGTTATAGGGTTATAGGGTTAGAGGGTTTCAGGGCTATAGGGCTATAGGGCTGTGGGGCTTTGGGGTTGGAAGGTTTTCAGGCTACAGGGATTGGGGGAAAAAGGCGCTTGCTTGGGGGTTGTGGAGAGGGTTCTCAGTGCCGCAAAGAGCGGGTTTAGGGTTTAGGGTTTAGGGTTTAGGGTTTAGGGTTTAGGGTTTAGGGTTTAGGGTTTAGGGTTTAGGGTTTAGGGTTTAGGGTTTAGGGTTTAGGGTTTAGGGCTAGGGTTTAGGCCCCGCATCTGCGCCCCCATGAACTTACAATTATGTGCAAGGACGGGCTGCGCAGAAACCCCTGCTCCAGACCCCGACATCGCAGCGGCCTGACCCTAAACCCTAAACCCTAAACCCTAAACCCTAAACCCTAAACCCTAAACCCTAAACCCTAAACCCTAAACCCTAAACCCTAAACCCTAAACCCTAAACCCTTTAACCTTTAAACCCCAAACCCTGAACCCTGAACTAGAAACCCTAAACCCTAAACCCCATGGGCATGCCCATCCAGGTGCCGAACAGGCTGGGGAGATACAGCGCCCCAACCACTCCTGCACATATCCCTGGGCCAAGAAAGGGTTTGGGGTTCAGGGTTTAGGGTTTAGGGTTTAGGGTTTAGGGTTTAGGGTTTAGGGTTTAGGGCCCAGCGGCACAAGGGACCGGCCCTCAGCACCCTAACACTCAGTTCCCCACCCCAGCTTCCAAATGGTATTTTGCCAGACCTCCAGCCCTGCTGTTTTGGAAGTATGTTTTGGGGGTGGGGGTTAGGGCTTGGGGTTGTTTAGGGTCTAGGGTTTAGGTTCAGGGCCTGCTTTTGTTGCAAGTCTTTCTCGTTTTTTTTTTTTTTTTTTGGGGGGGGGGGGGGGGGGGAGGGTTTGGTATTGGGCGGGGGGGGGGGGGGGGGCAGGGTTACTTTGAGTCCAGGCCTTCTTTTCTGTTGGCTCCAAGACATCACCAAGCACTGCCAAGCGCATGTCAGAGGGTTCTTAAGGGAGGGGTACCTAGGGAACCTTCGGGGGGCCTTAGGGAAGCTTAGGGAGCCTTAGGGAGTAAGAACCCTAAACCCTAAACCCTAAACCCTTCTCCCTTAAGAACCCTATAACGTCTTCACCCCTCGTTGCATCTTTGGTTGCCCAGTTTCTTCATCATGTAGCGCCATCTCCGGCCAGCAGCCACGCCTAGGTTTAGGGTTTAGGGTAAGCCTACGCCATGCTTTGTGTTTGGAGCGTTTCCGGGCAACAGCTGGCCGCGGTGTCCGCGGGTGACGCGTTCGAAGAAGTGATCGACTTGAAACGCCACTTGCGAAGCCAGCATGGCTTCCCAGTCTGCCTGCAACAGCTCTTGCAAGCCGGCCACTGCTTGGAGGATGGTGCTGCTCTGGGTGGGCCCGTTGACTTGCAGCTGGTGCTGTTATCCGCCCTCAGTGAGAAACAGATGCCTCTGGCTGAACGCGAGTTTCTTGAATATGCTGTCGAGGAAGGCCATGTGGAAGTTGGCCGTGCTCTGCTGGCAGCTGGTGTTGGCAAGGACTCGGAGAACGAGGAGTCCGGCGAGGTCGCTCTCTCGTGCGCGTCTTCCGCAGGCCACGTCGAGATTGTACGTTTGCTGCTGGACGCTGGTGCGGACGTTCGGGATGGGCTTGGCAAGTTCGCTATCTTGCGCGCATCTGTCGGGGGGCAGGTCGAGATCGTGCGTTTGCTGCTGGATGCTGGTGCCGCCAAGAACTTTCGGGATTGGTCCGGCAAAACCGCTCTCATGCACGCATCGTCCGAGGGCCACGTCGAGATCGTGCGTTTGCTGCTAGATGCTGTGGCCGACAAGAACTGGCGGGATTGGTCCGGCAAGACCGCTCTCATGCACGCATCTGTCGGCGGTCACGTCGAGATCGTACGTTTGCTGCTGGATGCTGGTGCGGACAAGAATATGGTTGACGGGCTTCATGAGTCCGCTCTCATGTACGCGTCTGTTGAGGGGCATGTCGAGATTGTACGTTTGCTGCTGGATGCTGGTGCCGACAAGAACTGGCGGGATTGGTCCGGCAAGACTGCTCTCATGCACGCATCGTCCGAGGGCCACGTCGACATTGTATGCTTGTTGAGAGCCAAGTCGGCCAAGCTCGAAAACGCGCGAAGCGCCCTGTTCCAGCACAGCCTCAAACTCTGAACTTTCTGGGGCGCACACCTACATCAGCCCGCTTATGAACATGAACCCAAAACAACCTGCTGCTTAAGCTCATAATCAGCCATATCGACACCTCTTAGAAAGCCATCCAGTCTCAACCCTAAACTCTTAACCCTAAACCCTATAACCTCCTTTTCGCCATTTTGCACCATTGCAAAGCCTGCAGAGACCCCTCAACAGGTTTAGGGTTTAGGGTTTAGGGGGTTTTCGGGAGGGGGTTGGTCATGGGGCTGAGGGTTTCGGGCGCTGGGGTGTCAATGGTCTAAGTTTTGGGGCTAGGACATGGGAACAGAATCTCCAAACTCAGATAGTCATACGCTCATGACTCCTCCTGACCACCCTAAACCCTAACCCTAAACCCTACACCCTACACCCTAAACCCTAAACCCTAAGCCCTAAACCCTAAACCCTAAACCCTAAACCCTAAACCCTAACCCTAAACCCTAAACCCTAAACCCTAAACCCTAAACCCTAAACCCTAAACCCTAAACCCTAAACCCTAAACCCCAGACAGGGCTGGTGGGGTTTAGGGTTCCTTCAGAAGCTGAGCAACCCTCAGAGACACGTAAGATGCCTCAGAAACCCAAGAGACAGTCAGAAAATCAGAGATTTCGTCGATGGCTGCCCTATGCCTTCATACCCCTAAACCCCCAATCCCCGAAACCCCCAAACCCCGATTCTCCTAAACCCCGAAAGCCCAAACCCAAAACCCTAAACTCCTGAAACCCTAAACCCCGCAACCCCCAACCCCCCAACCCCCTAATCCCCCAATCCCCCGCATCCCCAAATCCCTAAACCGCCTAACCTCAACCTGCCTAACCTTCACCTCCAAACCCGTAGACCATAAACCCCTAAACCCTAAACTCCTGAAACCCTAAAGCCTCTAAATTCCCAAACGCAAAAACCTCCAAACTGCCCCCAAGTCCCTAAACCCCTGAACCCCTAAGCCCCTGAAACCCTTACAACCCTCAAGCCTAAACCATAAACCTTAAACACTAAACCCTAAACCCGAACCCCAACCAAGCCCCTATGCCCCAAACCCTAAGCCCTTAAACCTAACCCCGGAACCCCAAACCCCTAAACGCCTGAACCCTAAACCCTATACCCTAAACTCTAAACCCTGAACCCTGAACCCTAAACCCTAAACCCTAAACCCTAAACCCCAAACCCTAAACCCTAAATCCTAAACCCTAAACCCTAAACCCTAACCCTAAACTCTAAACCCGAAAGAAGCCTTGAGAGGGCAACTTCACGGCGTTAGTGCTGTCGGGCGGAGGCGCCAAGGTGCACCCGGTGCCCTTAGGGTTTGGGGTTTATGGTTTAGGGTTTAGGGTTTAGGGTTTAGGGTTTAGGATCCCGAGCCCTAAGCCCCCTAAACCCTGAAGCCCCAAAAAGGTTTTCTGATGACTTTCGAAGAGGAACTATGGGTTTCGGGTTTCAAGGTTTTTGGTTTCGGGCTTGGAGCTTGGGGTTTAGGGTTTAGGGTTTGGGCTGTAAGGGCAGAGTTTTGTGTTATGGTTTTCGGGTTTAGGGTTGGCGGGCTTAGGGTTTAGGGTTTAGGGCTCTGGTTTTGGTTTTAGGGTTTAGGGTTCGGCTTGGCGTTTCGGTTAGGGCTTGGATTTGGGTTTCAGGTTTTGGGGATTGGGGGTTGTGAGTTTCGGGGCTTATTACGACTTCGTTTTCGTGAGGTTGGGGGGTGTGGGGGATCTGAGGGTTGTGGGGTTTGGTGTAGGGGTCTCTAGGTTGCTGGGTACTGAAGATCAGGGGCATGGTTCCGATTGGTGAGTCTTAAGCCCCTGTAGGATTTTGTGTCTTGAGGCTTTAAACCCTAAACCCTACACCCTAAACCCTAAAACCTATCCCCTGACCCCTAAACACTAACCCTGAACCCTAAGCCCTAAGCCCTAAACCCCAAGCCCTAAACCCTAACCTGTTGCGGCCCATAGAGCTATGAATGCTAAGAAGTCCAAGTTTGAAAGCCCTGCGAGGTTGAGCCTGGCCTTTGGCGGGGCGCCCTTGCCTTAATACCCTTAAATTAAAGAACCATTCTCCCCGAAGTCCCTAAACCCCAACACGTCCCAAACCACACTAAACCCTAAACCCTATAAATCCTCAACCCTCACATCTGCCTGGCTCCAGGGCGCCTACGAGCTCGGCGTGCTGGAAGGCATATGCCGGAACGATTCGCTGCACAAGTACAGGCTGACGCTGGGTCTCTTTCGTTTAGGGTGTAGGGGTCTTGGGGTTTAGGGTTTAGGCTTTAGGGTTCTTAGTGTCTAGGGCTCTCTTAATCTAGGGTTCTTAGTGTTTCGGGCTCTCTCAAACTTAGGGTTATAGAGTTCTTAAGGGAGGGGGGGTTCAAGGGGGTAGGTAGCCAGGGAACCTTAGGGAGGGGAGGATCGCCTTGGGGGTTGAGATTCTAGGGTACAACCCTAATCCCGAAACCCTAAACCCTAAAGCCCCTAACCCTAAACCCTAAACCCTGAACCCTAAAACCTAGGTGGGGTTCAGGGTTTAGTTTAGGGATATCCGTGCAGGGGCGGGGGGGGGGGGGGGCCTGGACCTGTACCTTAAGCCCTATCGACCCGGTCCCCTCCTCCACTAGCTTTAGGTCCCCTGATAAGTATCTTTAACCCAGAAAGGGTACCTTTATTCCTAGGTTCTTGGGGCTGGTCCACATCTAAGGGTATCCAAATGGTCCTTTAACATGGTCCCTTACCTTCTTTAAAGGGTTAGGGTTTAGGGTTTAGGGTTTAGGGTTTAAGGTTTAGGGTTTAGGGTTTAGGGTTTAGGGGTTAGTGTTTAGTGTTTAGGGTTTAGGGTTCTGAAGTATGGGCCCTTCAGTTGTCCAGGGTAGATGAGGGGTGTGTAAGGGGTACCCTTTTAAGCGCCCATCATGTAGCGACCTTGGGATGTTCCCCCTTATGCTCACAGTCCTTAGTAGGGATCCTCCCCTATTTATCATCCGTATTAAGTGCTTCTTAGTATAAAGCGGGAACATCCCACCTTAAAAACCCTAAACCCTAAACCCTAAACCAAAAAGATGACAAAACCCACTTCGCGCGCCTGGGCCCCGAAACAAGAACAGACGCTCCTGCCGGAGCTGTGACGGTGGAGGAACTCCCATCCGTCGGGACCTCGCCGCGGGGTTTGCCCGACTGAAGACAGGCAGGGCTCCGGGCATCACGGGCCTCACAGCTGAGGTTTACAAACAGGAGCCCGCTCTAGCAGCTGCTGCGCACTACCCTGTTCTCTTGAAGTCAGCAGCCAGGTCTCAATTCCCCACGCTCTGGCGGGGAGGCCAGGCGACAGCCATACCCAAGCCAGGCAAGTCGCCCACAGCACCCAGCGGATGGAGAAGCATTCTGCTGCTAGAGCCAGCCACCAAGGCTCTCGGCACCGCGATTCGTCCCGCGCTGGCACAAGGCCTTGAACGCCTGGCTCAGCCAGGAGCAGCGGGGGCGCGCAAGGGCCAGCCGCTAACACTCCCAGCCCTCAGTGTTTACGGTTTATAGGGTCGAGTGTCTAGAGATTTCCGTGCAGGGGGGAGGGGGGGCTTGGGCCTAAGCCCTATCGACCCTGTCCCCTCCTCCACTAAGTTTAGGTCCCTTGATAAGTATCTTTAACCCAGAAAGGGTACCCTGTTTATTCCTAGGTTCTTGCGTCTAGCCCACATCTAAGGGTAGTTGCATGGTCCCTTAACATGGTCCCTTACCTTCTTTAAAGGGTTTAGAGTTTAGGGTTTAGGGTTTAGGGTTTAGGGTTTAGGGTTTAGGGTTTAGGGTTTAGGGTTCTGAAGTATGAGCCCTTGGGTTGTCCAGGGTAGCCACCTTTAATAGGGATCCTCCCCCTATTTATCATCCCTATGAAAGGGCTCTTAGTATAAAGCGGGAACATCCCACCCTAAACCCTAAACCCTGAACCCTGAACCCTAAAACCTAAACCCTAAACCCTAAACCCTAAACCCTAAACCCTAACTTCCCCGAGCAGGAATTGGTCCATGATCGTTGGAACCAGCATTGGAGCGCTGAATGCCGGTGCGCTGGCGCAGTACCCGGCGGAAGAGCAGTGTACCAAGGTGCCAGGGTTCGGGGTTTAGGGTTTAGGGTTTAGGGTGTAGGGTTTAGGGTTTAGGGTTTAGGGTTAAGGTGCAAGTGGCTTAATCTAGGAGGTAAAGTTTCGTTGTGCCATGCAACCGCCATAAGCCCAGAGAAAGACTGGCTCCCAAGCCCGAAACCGTAGACACTAGGCCTGAGGCCCCATGAATGCTTGTTAGCCCAGTGGTACCCTGTTGGCTTTTTTCGGTTCTAGATTCCCTTGTAAACATATATCAAAACACAAAAACGGAACCCTTGTTGTAACAGGGTTACTGGGCTACCAAGAATCACCAGGGAATCCAAGAAGCCGCAATTAGAAGCTGACTGGATTAGATGATATTTTGGTGCACTCTATTGGGGGGTCGTGCTTTTGGTTGTCGTTACTTCGTGGGTTTGTGTTTTCGGGTTTTGGGCTTAGGGGTCAGACAGAACTTCTTATGGGTTTACACCTTCAGCCCTACACCCCTAAACCCGAAACGCAGTTTGAAGCACCACTCCGCTAAACCCTAAACCCCAAAACCCTGATCCCTAACAACCATCAACCCTACAACCCTATAAGAGGTAGGGCATGTATCGCATAATTTGGTGGATCTTGGTGAGTGTGTGTATTGGGTGTCCGTTTGTGGACCCTAAACCCCAAACCCGAAACCCTAAACCCTGAACCCTAACCCTACCCCCTTAAACAAACACAAGTTTAGGGTTCCGGGTCTAGGGTTTAGGGTTTGGGGTTTAGGGCTTAGGGGTTAGGGGTTTAGGGTGTAGGGTTTAAGGTTTAGGGTTTAGGGTTTAGGGGTTTAGGGTGTAGGGTTTAAGGTTTAGGGTTTAGGGTTTAGAGTTTAGGGTTTAGGGAAGCCCTACACCTGCAAGCCGACGCCGCCAGGCAGTGCAAGCTGCCCAGGCCTTTTGGGACACAATCAAGGCCCGGGATCGAGGGAGTTGGTGGGTTGAGGGGGGTTTGGGGGTTTGGGGTTTAGGGTTTAGGGTTTGGGGTTTGGGGTTTAGGGTTTAGGGTTTAGGGTTTGGAGTTTAGGGTTGGGGGTTTAGGGTTTAGGGTTTAGGGGGTTCAGGCTGCGTTGCGTGTAACCACGATGCCCCTATAATATCTCGCTCGAAGTTCCGAATACCGAACTGTGGGGGCATATCCTTCTCAAATGGGATGGAGTTTAGGGTATCCCAGGCCCTACTATGGGGGTCGAAGAAATTGCTAATCGTATTCCATTTTGGCCCCTTTACCATGTGACTTTCATTAACCCCAAAACCCTATTGAAACCCTAAGCCATAAACCCGCCCCCAACCCCAAACCAATGGACAGCAGGGTGCGGAGGTGCCCTAAACCCAAAAAACCCTAAACCCAAACCCTAAAGGCCCTAAACCCATGAGAGGCCCCCGAGGACGTGGCCTGGATGCTATGAGCAGAATGTTTCCAGGGGGACTGGCGGGTTGAGTTTGGTGTTTAGGGTTTAGGGAGTTGTTGTTGGGAGGTCAGGTGGTTTGGGGGGTTTTAGGGTTTAGGGTGTGGCCTTCCCTTGGGCATCTCACCGAATTCTAGCCTGGCCGAAGAGCCCTGTAAACCCCACAAGTCCAGTTAGCCCCAACACGTTCAAGCCCTAAACCCGAGATAGAGAACCCTAAACCGTCCTGAGCCCTACACCACAAACCCCAAAACCCCCAAACCCACAAACCGTAGAACCCTCGACCATCCTCAACCCCAAGCCCTCAACCCTACACCCCTAACCCTAAACCCTAAACCCTAAACCCTAAACCCTAAACCCTAAACCCACAACCCCTAAACCCTAAACCCTAAACCCTAAACCCTAAACCCTAAACCCTAAACCCTAAACCCTAAACCCTAAACCCTAAACCCTAAACCCTAAACCCTAAACCCTAACCCTACCCTCCACCCTAAACCCTAAACCCTAAACCCTAAACCCTAAACCCTAAACCCTAAACCCTAAACCCTAAACCCTAAACCCTAAACCCTAAACCCTAAACCCTAAACCCTAAACCCTAAACCCTAAACCCACACACCCTCGAACCCTCAAAAGCTTCCTCACCTATATCCACCCGAGGTTTGGGTTTCCTCGGAGATGGCAGCGGAGCCCTCAGTAGGGTTTCGGGTTTAGGGTTCAGGGTTCAGGGTTTAGGGTTTAGGGTTTAGGGTTCAGGGTTTAGGGTTTAGGATTTAGGGTTCTGAGTAGGGCGGGGCTGAAGGTTTCAGGGTTCAGGGTCCTAAGCCCTAAGCCGCAGGGTTTGGGAGTTGAGGGTTCTATAGGGGTCAGGGTTTAGGAGTTCAGGAGATAAGGGTTTAGGGTTTAGGGTTTAGGGTTTAGGGTTTAGGGTTTAGGGTTTAGGACTGAAACTCAGCCTGGCTACTCGTACTGACTGCAAGAATGTTCTGGCGACTGAGGATGTGGATCCAGGCGATACGAAGACGTCCAGAGCGTGATAGCCTGAGTTGCTTACCCCTGTTGGGTGCTGCGTGCAAGCCATCTTGGGCAGGATTCCTTCCCTAAACCCTACTCCCTACACCCCAAACCCGAAGCCTGAACCCTAGACCCTAAATGGGGTTTGGCCCAAGGTATGTGTCCTTGTAAGTATCCCAAACTGTCAGCGTACGCTATCATAGAGACGCAGCTTAATGGGGTTTGATTTGCCTCTATCATATACTCTATAAAGCTTATATAGGGCCAAGGGTACCAGCAGGGCCCACAAGTTTGGATCACACCCCCCTCCCCCTCCCCCACCCCCACATTGTTTAATGCACACGAAATCATCAAGCTAAGCTTTCGCAACTCACTCACATACTCGGCATCGAGCCCCAAACCCTGTAGCCCCCGCATCCTGGGCCCCTAAACCCTAAACCCTAAACCCTAAACCCTAAACCCTAAACCCTAAACCCTAAACCCTAAACCCTAAAACCCTAAACGCTAAACCCTAAACCCTAAACCCTAAACCCTAAACCCTAAACCCTAAACCCTAAACCCTAAACCCTAAATCTCAAGCTTACCCCCACATCCTAGACTCACATCTACCAAACGTGCAGTCCTGCTACGCTACAAGCCTTTGACCTAAGTCACTAGACATAGGGAAACCCCATTCCTAGCTGTGTATCCGAAATACGTCAGCCTAAACGAAGCTCCTAAACCCCAACCTAACACCTTAAGCCCCCCAAACCTGCCAACACTCGAAACCCGAAACCCCAACTCAAACCCCCAAACAGCAAAACCCCCAAAACACCAAGCCCAAACCCTAGACCCTTAATTGCCTTGATTTAAAGGCTCCCTCAACCCCTCGGCCCCGAAGCTCCCCAAAAAAAGTGCACAATGGGGTTTAGGGTTTGGGGATTAGTGTTTAGGGTTTGAGTTTACGGTTTATGGTTTAGGGTTTAGGGCTTTGCTCACTTGCAAGGCCCTGCCTTACAGGCATTCGAGCCATGTCGATGGCCGTGGCCTCAGACGGTCGATGGGGTTTGGGGTTTTACGGTTTAGGGTTCAGGGTCTAGGGTTGAGGGTTTAAGATTTCGAGGAGCATTCCTTCAGCCAAAGGTGTCCTGGTGGGATCACGGGGCGCCCGGCTCTGAACCCTGAACCCCAAAACCTTGTAGGCCCTAAAGCCTAAACCCGAAACCCTAAACCTTGTAGACCCTAAACCCTAAACCCTAAACCCTAAACCCTAAACCCTAAACCCTAAACCCTAAACCCTGAACCCTGAACCCTGAACCCTGAACCCTGAACCCTGAACCCTGAACCCTAAACCCTAAACCCTAAACCCTAAACCCTACACGTTGCAAGAATCGACTTCAGTGCCATATCAGGCGATGGCCTTCTACCGGCGCGGGGGAGTCTGCGACCCCAGCCCTGGCAGGCCGTCCAGTTTGGGGTTTAGGGTTTAGGGTTTAGGGTTTAGGGTTTAGGGTTTAGGGTTTAGGGTTTAGGGTCTAGGGTCTAGGGTCTAGGGTCTAGGGTCTAGGGTCTAGGGTTTACGGTCCAGCACATCTCGGATTTCGGCTTGCTGTTTCAGTTTAGGGTTTGGGATTTAGGGTTTAGGGTGTAGGGTTGAGGGTTTAGGGTTTCGGGTTTAGGGTTTCTGGATTAAGGCTTACGTTTAAGGGGTCTTGGGTGCTTACCTGAACAACCGGAACCACCGTTGCGGTGGGTTGTCGCCTGCCACGTGTCTGTAGCATTTACACGAAGAAGTCTCTACCCGAAGGATCATGGATACTCCTACTTACAAGTAGGGTTACAAGGTTATTCTTACAATTTATGCACCCTAGCTTAAAATTCACAACCTAGCATGGTACCATGACTATAGGTACCCTTATAAATAGCCATGAACCTCTCGGTTTCCCTAAACCCTAAACCCTAAACCTAAACCCTAAACCCTAAACCCTAAACCCTAAACCCTAAACCCTAAACCCTAAACCCTAAACCCTAAACCCTAAACCCTAAACCCTAAACTTTAGGTCTCCAGGCGGGGTTCGACGATCTGGGGGTTCGGAGTTCAGGGTGCCGGGCTTGCGATTTGAGAGCTTGTCGGTGGAGTCCCTAAACCCTAAACCCTAAACCCTAAACCCTAAACCCTAAACCCTAAACCCTAAACCCTAAACCCTAAACCCTAAACCCTAAACCCTAAACCCTAAACCCTAAACCCTCAACCTCAACCCTAAACCCTAAAATTGAATCCTAAACCCTCAGTCCTAAACCGGCCTAAGCTGCCCGAAGCCCTAAGCCGCTGCTGTTTCTGCGACAGGAAAGCCTTCGAGTTCGCTGTCAAGAAAGAGCGAATCAGACGCTCTCAATTGAACTTTACGACGGTTGGATGTCGGATCGGTACAGGGTGTAGTGTAGGGGTTTTGGGTTCTTTTTGCGGCTCTAGAAAACAAACTGGACTTCCGACTTTGGTAAAAGTAGTAGGTCTTCCGCACTCCAGTCGCGAAAGCACCAGAACCTTCTCCTGAATTCTTTTAAGGTTCGTCCCCCTAAAAGATCCAAAAGCAAGGGTCCATGCTATCCTGATGCCCAAAAACCCTCAACTCCTTAACCCTAAAACCCTGAAGCCCTTTCAAACCCGAAAACCTTAACACCCTAACCCCCCAAAAACTCAAAAGCCGCAAGCCCTAACCTGCCCGGAGACATTCATGAGCGTCAGGGATCAGGGCGCCCTTAACCCTAAAACCCTAAAACCCTCAACCCTAAGCCCTAAGCCCTAAACCCCTAAACCCTACTTGCAACCCGCCCTGAGACTTTCGGTCCTTAGTAGGGTCCCCGACCCTTGTCTGTCGGGAGTTCAAGTATGGCCTTTAACTATGTATAGTGTATATGATGATACAACAAGGGGCCCCTAAACCCTAGACCTTAAACTACCCTGAACCCCAAACCCGAAACCCTAAACCAAAACCCTAGACCCTAAACCCTCAACCCCGGAACCCTAAACCCTAAACCCTAAACCCTAAACCCTAAACCCTAAACCCCAAACCCCAAACCCTAAACCCTAAACCCTAAACCCTAAACCCTAAACCCTAAACCCTAACCTTTCAGGAGCGTCAGGGATGATGCTGCGCGTGGTGGCCACCTCCCTAAAGACTGGGGAGGCGAAGTGGTGCCTTGGCTTAGGGTTTAGGGTTTAGGGTTTAGGGTTTAGGGTTCAGGGTTCAGGGTTCAGGGTTCAGGGGCCAGGGCTCAGGGTTTAGGGTTTCGAGGAATGAGAATTCATGATTAGGGTTTAGGGTTTTCGGCTTTTCAGGTTTTAGGTTTTTTGGGTTGTTGGGTTTTAGCGATTTAGGGTTTTAGAGTGTTTGTGTGTTTGTTTTGTTTTTTGGTTTTAGGGTTTTAGGGTTTTACGGTTGTCGTAATGTGAAACACGGCGTTAATAGCAAGTCGTAAACACAATCTCACGAATGAGAATACATAGCCGCAATGACTGATGCTAGGAATGAAGAGACTAGAAATAATGACAGTCATGTGGGTGTTCCCCCTTATACTAACAGTCCTTAGTAGGGGTTACAGTACTCCCTATTCTAATCCCGATTAAGGACTGTTGGTATAAGGGGGAGCATCCCAAACAGTCATCATCACAAATGTGAAGACACTCCCACCCCAAGACTGCCCGACCGCTGTTTCAAAAACGAGCCGAGGGGTTTAGGGTTTAGGGTTTAGGGTTTAGGGTTTAGGGTTTAGATCCCTAGCCTTTTTGAGTTTATTGGGTTTCTGAATAAGGCAGCTAAAAATCAATTTATAGCTACCTTGCTAAGTGTAGCCAAGAAAGCTTCATGTTATTGTTGTCAGCCACATCGAAGAACCCCGGCAATAGCCCAACTGTTCCATCATGTAGCCAGTGAACGCAATAGAATGGTTTCAGAATAGGGCCCTAAACCCTAAATGCTAAACGCCAAACCCTAAACCCTAAACCCTAAGCCCTAAACCCCAAGCCCTAAACCCTAAACCCTAAGCCCTAAACCCTAAACGAAGAACACGCAACCTTGAGGATTCCGCAACCACCAGGGCTTTAGTGCTGCATCGTCGGTGGCAGTCAAAGCTGAAATTCAATTCAGGCCGGTGGCCTCTTTATCTGTTGCCCTTATACCTTACAATAGCCCCTATACCCCAATAAGAACCCCGAACATCATGGCCCTGTAAAGAAGAAACCCTACTTAAAGAGACCACCAACCCACATAAGACAAGCTTGCTCATTTTCGGGGCCCAAAATTCCACATAAACATAAGGATTCTACCATTGGGGTATAAGGGCCTTTGCAAGGGCGATTCCAAAAACCCTGTTTTCAGGATCCTTATGCTTATGAGGTTTTTGGGCCTCTAATGTTGTAGCTTGCCAGAGCAAGATCTGACACAACTTCAGTTTCGCCACTGTTGTCGACGCGACATGTGGCCCTGGAGAGCGTGGCGTATGAAGCAAATGCTGTGCCCGCGTTCATACAAGACATGGCGATCAGCAATATCGTGCAAGTTGAACCAAGTTGTAGCTGCTTCCCCTGGTATGCTACAGACACGCTGACAGGCATTTTGCTGCCGGGAAACAGCTGAGGGAAATACAAGCTATTCCTACCCATTGCTTAAGAGCCCCCCCCCCCAAAAAAAATAGAAAGTATTCTTCCTTATTAAGGGTAATGTAGGGACTATTCTGTTTTTTCTTTTGGGGCTCTTAATCAGGGTAGACCACAAGAAGAGCTTTGCAAGCTTTTGTTGGGGACATGGATGATGAACATCACCGGGCGTCCACTTCCGGGTCTAGGTTCCCCTTATAAAGTAGCCAACCCCCAAAGAGGGTTTAGGGTTTAGGGTTTAGGGTTTAGGGTACCCTTATCAGGGTATGGCTACCTGGCTACTAAGACCTACTTGCTTCGTAGGTTGCCGTGATCAAGCCCTTGTGGGTTCCTAGGCAACTTACCAAAAAGAGTTCTAAACCCCCCCTTCCCAGACTTGTGGCAGGCAGGTCCATCCTGAACCCTGAACCCTGAACCCTGAACCCTGACTCCATAACCCTAAACCCTAAACCCAAAACCCAAAACCCTAAACCCTAAACCCTAAACCCTAAACCCTAAACCCTAAACCCTAAACCCTAAACCCTAAACCCTAAACCCTAAACCCTAAACCCTATGAGTTTATTGAGTTCTTGGGTTGCTGGGGTGCCAGAAGCAAGGTGGCAGGAGACCGATGAGAGCGTCATCGCCGGCTGCGAAGTGCCCTGATCGCCCAGCGGGCTCACTTGGAGAAATTCAGGGCTTCCGAAGCCCAAACCTTAAACCGTTCTAAACCCTAAACCCTAAACCCTAAACCCTAAACCCTGCAGGTTCAAGGGCTTAGCAGGGCCCACACTGGCAACCCTGAAGCCCAGACCTGTTGATTGCGCAAGGGCGCGGCCCCCTTAACAAGAAGCCTAAAGTTTAGGGTTTAGGGCTTAGGGTTTAGGGCTTAGGGCTTAGGGTTTAGGGCTTAGGGCTTAGGGCTTAGGGTTTAGGGCTTAGGGCTTAGGGTTTAGGGCTTAGGGTTTCGGGTTTAGGGTTTCGCGTTCCCAAGCCCCAGACCTCCAAAAGTCCCCGAAGCCTCTAATGGGCCCTATGCTTTGTGAACACAAGGTAGCTTGGGACAAGTTGACCCGAAGCCCCAAACCTGTAAGTTTTTGGGTTTAGGGTTTAGGGTTTAGGGGTTAGGGTGTTGGGTGTCAGGGTTTAAGGTGTTAGGGTTTAGGGGAAGATGCGCATCAATTGTATGTGGCTCACTTTAGGCAGCAGCTTCTACGTGCAAAAGGCAAGTTCCAAGCGGGCTCCGAATGTTTTCAAGAACGCTCCTGAATTCGTAGGGTATAGGGTTTAGGGTTTCGGGTTCAGGGTTTAGGGATTGGGTTTATGGGTTCAGGGTGTGCCCTGCAGGGTGGGGCCCCCTGACTATACTAACTGTAGTTAAGGGACTTATAACCTAACTTAGGGTCTTTATAACCCAATTTAGGGCCCTTATAACTCTACTTATAACTAGGGGGCCCCACCCTGTAGTGAAGGCTTGCAAGCCCAAAGCCATAAGCGGAAGCCCCAGAGGCTCTGTGAATGCCAGGTTCAACCCCGGCTCCTCGACCCCCAGGCCCTAAATGCTTAACCAATCCCCGAAACTCCGAAATTCCGAAACCCCTAAACCCCTAGGCCCCTAAACCCCTAGACCCTAACCTTAACCTCTGAACCCCTAAACCCCTAAACCCCGAAACCCCGAAACCCCTAAACCCCTAAACCCCTAAACCCCTAAACCCCCTAGACCCGTAAACCCCTAAACCCCTAAACCCCCAAACCCCTACACCCCTACACCCCTAGACCCCTAGACCCCTAAACCCCTAAACATAAACCCTAAACCCTAAACCCTAAACCCTAAACCCCAAACCCTAAACCCTACGTCCTAACTCCCCAAGGCTGCTTGACCTGAATTCTCAGGCTTCCGGTGCCATTGCACCGTTGATTTTTCCGAAGGAGGCTGCGGGCTGGGGTTTAGGGTTTCGGGTTTAGGGTTTAGGGTTTAGGGTTTAGGGTTTAGGGTTTAGGGTTTAGGGTTTAGGGTTTAGGGTTTAGGGTTTAGGGTTTAGGGTTTAGGGTTTAGGGTTTAGGGTTTAGATGTTAGGGTTTAGGGTTTAGGGTTTAGGGTTTATAGGGTTTGGGGTTTAGGGTTTAAGGTTTATAGGGTTTATAGGCAGGGTTTATAGGGTTTATAGGGTTTATAGGGTTTATAGGGTTTATAGGGTTTATAGGGTTATAGGGTTTATAGGGTTTATAGGGTTTATAGGGTTTATAGGGTTTATAGGGTTTATAGGGTTTATAGGGTTTATAGGGTGTACAGGGTGTATAGGGTGTATAGGGTTTTTAGGGTTTATAGGGTTTATAGGGTTTATAGGGTTTATAGGGTTTATAGGGTTTAGGGATTATGGTTTGTGAGGGTTCAATGATTCAAGGCGTAGGGGATGGGGCTGTGTAGGGGAAAGGGTGGCCCTAGAACCCAGGCTAGGGGGCAGGACACCGTTCCAGTCATAAGCGTTGTTACAGGGAGTTATCGGGGCCTGTGTAGGGGAGTGTACCATAGTTTTCTTAGTGAGTTTGTATTTACACAGTATGCATATATATATATATATCGACACGCAAAGGATGCCTTCATGTATTATGTGACGGGTGGCTTTGCTTCGGTCGTAGATTCTCGCCGGCCTGTGAGTTTAGAGGTTTTTTGGTTAGAAGCCCGAGAGCCCAAATACCCTAAAGCCCAAAACTCGGAACCTTAAACCCGAAACCCTAACAACCAACGCTAACCCCCTCCCCCCCCCTAAAGCCATAAAAGCCCTAAGACCTAAACTGCAAAGCCCTACAGCCCGAAAGCCCAGAACCATAGACCCCCAAATCCGAAACTCGAAACCCTAGACCCGAAAACCTAAAACCTTTCAAGGGTGCGCAACATGCCAGGTGGATGGCATAGGCTACATCGACGGCGGGTTCGTGGCGAACACGCCCATTATGAAGGCCAGGGTTGGCGCTTGCTTGAACTTGAGACCCTGTTAGGGTCTAGGGTTTAGGGTTTAGGGATTATGGTTAAACCCCTAGGCCCCTAAACCAAAGCCCTTCAAGGCCCTGTACGTCCGACCTGTCTAGAGCGCAAATGGGAGTCGATTTCAACCGTCGACCCAAACTTTTTGGCACCAAGCTAATTATACCTTAAGAAAAGGAGGAGGTCGGGTACTTCAACGTAGGGTAGGGCAACCATGGTCATAAGCTTACTCAGGATACTACTAAACCTGCGTATATGTACCCCTAAACCCTACAAAACCCTAAGCCCTCTAAGCCTAAACCTCAAACCCTAAACCTAAACATCAACCCCAAACCCCAAATTTGACTCTCCAAGTAGGGTGTGGGAAGAGGTTTCAGGACTAGGAAGCCCGACTTTGCTGGAAGCCCCAGTCGCAATGGCACAGCCTAACTGAACCTTAGTGGGTTGAGGGTCTAGGGTTATGGTTTAGGGTTCAGGGTTTAGGGTGCAGAGCTTAGGGTGGTGTACCCGGTATGCAGGGTTTTGGGACGTTTTATGTTTTTCCCCGAATCGGTTTTGGGTTTTGGGTTTTGGGTTTAGGGTTTAGGGTTTCGGGTTTAGGGTTTAGGGTTTAGGGTTTAGGGTGGTTTAAGAGGATGGTCTTCAGGAAAATGTTTGCAGAGGGCTTTGAGGGCCATCCGAGTAGTTTAGGGTTTAGGGTTTAGGGTTTAGAGTTTAGGGTAAACCCCAAATGTCCAGGCCTTGGAAGAGGGCGCGCAGACGGTTCTGGTGGCGTCTTGGATGGATTTGACGGGACGTCAGACAGAGGCAAGGTTGAAGGGTTAGGGTTTAGGGTTTGGGGTTTGGGTTTACAGTATAGGGTTGAAGGTTCTTGGGTATAGGTTATTATAAGGGCCTAAGCCCTAAACCCCTCCAATCCATCTGTGAAACCCCCTGACCCCAAACCCCGTAATATCCCGCCTCAAAACCCCGGCCTCCCAAACCACCCAGGCGCGATTTACTTCGGTCCGGGTTCCGATGACCTAAAGTGGTCTGGACCCCTTTTGGGGGTCCCCTGTGAGTATGATTCTTCTTCTTCTTCTTCTTCTTCTTCTTCTTATTGCTTTTTTCTGGGGGGGGGGGGGGTTGGAATCTGCAAGAGAACGCCCAACCTCTAGTTTTGCTGCCAGTAAGACGATCGACACAGAAGCCTCTGCGCACCCCTAAACCCTAAACCCTAAGCCCTAAGCCCTAAACCCCAAACCCCAAACCCCAAACCCTAATCCCTAAACCCTAAACCCTAAACCCTGCGCCCTACACTTAGGTGGAGCTGAGCCCCATGTCCAGCGAATCGTTCATCCCTAGCCTCCAGCAGCTCTACGATGCCCCATGGCCGGTTATAAGTAGGGTTGAGGGGTTTGGGGTTTGATGTTTTTCAAGTAGGGTTGAGGGGTTTGGGGTTTGAGCCTTTTTAGTGGTTGAGGGGTTTAGGGTTTAGGTTTTAGGGTTTAGGCATTTCGGGGTGTAGGTTTCGGGTTGAGGTTTTAGGGTTTTGGGGGATTTCGGGCTTCGGTTTTAGTGTTTTGCGAGGTACCTGAGCATAGGTTTTCGGGTTTTGGGGGTTTCTTTGGGGGTGTCAGTGTGCGACACAGCAAACATTTCGCAAATGCTAAACTTGAAGGCCTGATATGTGCCGCCGCACTCAGGCACAAGGAGCTTCATGTGTGACAAAAGCGTGCGCTGTGCGTATGCCCATGGGTGAGAGATTTCCGTAGCAGTGCTACCAAATTGGTAGCGGGGCGCTGTCGCTCCTAGGCCATGGCAAGCTCGGCGCGTGCGTGGCAGGGCGCGCGGCGGCACGGCAGCCACGAGAAAGGACGTGGAAAGGGGCCGCCTGTGACACAGATGGAGGCGCCCGAGGCCGAGCTCCAGGAGAACACGAGTGAGCCCAACCTTGAAAGCGCCATAGCAGCGACCGAAGTCGCGACCGAGATGGCGCCTGATCCGCTACTAGCAGATGACCCATGGAGACCGCCAGCAGGACCAGGTGACGACTACCAGGACAGCCGGCTCAACCAGTGGGATGCTGATGAACGGCAATGGTGGCAGCGAGCAGACCATTCGTGGAGGCCCTATCCTGATGACGGTGGGGGCCGTGGCGAGTGGGTTTGGTCAGCGCGTCAGTGGGAAGCTTCGTGGGACGGGTCTGGCAGCCAGACGTGGGATGAGAGGCACAGTTGGCCGGGGGATGGAATCCTCAACACCAAGCAGCTGCGGGAGTTCCACACGGCGGAGGTTCCCAAGATGACTGGTTTTGCAGATCACTTGAGTCCATCGCGGCGGATGAGCTGGACGACTCCGACATGGGAGGGGTCGTGGGAAAGCCAGTCGAGGGAGAGACCCACTGAAAAGGTGGCCGTGCCGGAGTTCGAAGGTGCCGGGGCCGACGAGGGTGAGATCGGGAAGGGCGCCAGGAGCTACGTGCGCAAGGTGCAGGTGTGGCTGCGGTGCACTCGTCTACCTCCGGAACAACGAGCTCTGGCGCTCTACAATGCCCTGGCCGGGCGCGCCTGGATCTACGCAGAAGAGTTGGACATGGACACCCTGGCCTCTCCTGCTGGAGTGACCTACTTTCTCGAATGGATCCAGACGCGCTTTGCGGAGGTGGAGCTGCACAAGATTGCTCAGGTCATGAGCGACCTGTTCCGGCGTTTTAGGCGCCGCTCCGACCAGACCATCCGCGACTACATCGTCGAGTTTGAGCGGTTGGTGTTACGGCTTCATGAAGTGCAGTGTGAGTTGCCGGACACCGTGAAAGCCTGGCTCTTCGTAGATAAGTTGAGGCTGTCTGAGGGGGAGGAGTTGGCGCTGCTAGCCAGCGTCAATAACCAGTGGTCGTTGAAGGCCCTGCAGCAGGCGGCCCTGGTCCAAGAGCGCTCCTTGAGGCGCAGCGCAGTAGACACGACGAAGCCCGCCTGGAAGGGGGGCGGCGGCCGGTGGCAGAAGAACTCCGTGCACATGACTGACTTCGCTGATGAGGCGGAGGGCCAAGATGAGAGCGAGGACCAGGAGGGCGGAGAGTCCGATGCCGACATCGTTCCTGAAGATGTGGCGCAGGAGCACCATACTGCGTACGTTGCCTACCAGGCCGCCAAGGACCGCTACAAGGAGGCTCTTCGGGGACGCGGAACAGACCCTGGCGAAGTGAAGCGAAGGTCCGAGGAGCGCTTGAAGTTGGCCAAGAGTCGCTCCTACTGCAGCGCCTGCAAACGAAAGGGGCACTGGCATAAGGATGCTGAGTGCCCGCTGCGAGGGAAGCATCAAGATGGCCGCTCCGTCCCAGGAGGCAGCCCGTCGGTGAGCCAATCGGCTCACGAGTGTCACGTGGTCCATGCCACCTACCACATGAACGACCAGGCGAAGGAGTCGCAGATCCCCGACAACCTTGTCTACGCCGTGGAGAACGCGACGGAGGGCTCCCAGGAGGCCATCGTCGATGAGGGCGAACTGGTTGTCAGAGAGATCTACATGGCAAGTGCCGGCGTTGAGTCCGCGCCCCAGCCGCCGCCGATGTTGGCAATCATCGACACCGCGTGCACTAAGACCGTGGCAGGGCATGACTGGTACGAAGCCTACTTCGACTTGGCATTGTCGCTGGGGTTCGAGCCTGAGATCGTTGAGGAGGTCGACCTGTTCCGCTTTGGAGCTTCACGGACACATCGCTCATGTTTTTCAGTGCGAGCATGGTTTGCGATTGAGGGCTGCATGTTTCAAACTAGTGTTGCTGTAGTGCAGTGCAACGTTCCCTTGCTGTTCAGCCGGCCGGTGTTGAGTGCCTTGGGGCTTTTGTGTGATGTCGCTGGGCAGAAGGTGTCCTTCACAGAACTTCAGTTGGAGGGTCTGCCTTTGGCCACTAGTGCCACGGGTCACCCGGCAGTTGTGGTGACGAGTTTTCGGGGCCAAAAGCCTCCTGCCTGCTCTGCCGGCGACAACCTCGTGACGATTCCAGTTCGCGAAGCATACATGGTGCGGGCCGACGGGGAGGTTGAGGTTGAGGCAGTTCCGGTTGGTGGTGCCCCAAAGTCGCTCATCTACCCCAAGGAGGTGTCACCGCGTGTCAAGGTTACAAGGCCGCTCTTCTACCCCAAGAAGGTGTCGTTGGAGGTCCAGGCCATGCTTGAGGAAGATTGGGGTTCTGGAGGGCAAGCTTTCTTAGCATGGTGGCGTGTTGCTGATCAAAGCCGTGATTATTGGATAGAGACACCTCAAGAGATGATCAGAGTGCACATGGTACCCCGTAAGGGCCTCTTCAGCCCCGAAAAATGGTCCACGAACAACATCCAGCTGAAGTCCGCTCTGCTTGACATGTTAGGAAGTGAGAGGGTCAGCGAGTGTATGCCTTGTTTACAAGACGTTGGTGTGTTGCAGCGCATCGTCGGGAAATGGGCAGTGCAAGCAAGTCCCGAGCCAGAGCTTCCGTTTGGATTGTGGGTCGGCCGCAGCCGATTTGCAAAGAAGCACAGTGAGCAGGGCGACAAGCCAGCCAAATTCGAACACTCGCAACCGCATGGCCTCCAGCCTCCCCTCAGTATGGAAGATGCACAAGGTGGACCTCTTGGACGAGCTCCGCGGCTACGGGGTGGCATGCCACGAGAAGTGGGTGGTGCCGGAACTTCGGGCGCTGGTGAGCGAGCAGCGCAAGGAGAGAGCAGGGCCCAAGGAGGTGGAACCGCTGAGGGGGATTACGAAGTTGTCGCTGGACGAGCTGATTCGCAAGGCCAGGGACGAGAGCATCGAGGTGCCGGACAAGCCGACGAAGGGGGTGATGATTGCGTTGCTTCGTTCGTCGACGCAGGCGCCGGGCGACCAGCTGATGACCTTCGGCAAGTTCAAGGGCTGGATGTATCGGGACACGCCGGACGACTATCGCAGGTGGGCCCGACGCGAGGTGGAGGCCAACTTGAACCATCACCCAGACCTGGCGCGCTACGCTTCATGGGTCGAGTCTGTGGACAAGAAGATGGCCGAAGCCTCGAAGGAGAAGCAGCACGACCGCACCAAGGCCTTGCTGGTGGACCCGGAGGTGAACGCGAAGATCCCAGTGCCGGACGTGATTCCGCGCAAGGCGGGAGGTTCGGCGAGCTCGGACGCATCTTGGGCTATGGTGCGAGGTGCTGCGCCGAAGTCTTTGCTACGACGTCGGCCTCGAGAACAGGAGGAGAGCAGCAGCGCGGAGGTGGATGTGCCGGAGGAGGCCCGGAAGGAGATTGCCGAGATCGAGGCGAAGTTGGCGGCGCTCAAGCAGAAGCACCGGATTGCGCCGGAACATGGGCAGTGAGCTTTGCTGGAGGCAATCGGGGGATCGGACGGGCGATCTACATCACATCCGGGATCAATGAGACGGTCGACTCCGATGACGACGTTGACTGCGACGGCGAGGGCCTCACCTATGAGACCAAGGAGTGCGGGGTCACCGAGGGCGAGACGACCGGCGAGAATGAGGACGGGGAGACGACAAAGCCCTTTGAGACCCTTGAGTATAAGGAGGTCCACAAGCGGGCGGCTGCAGGAATCAGGCGTCGCAAATGGGAGAAGGCGGGCGCGAGCAAGAAGTTGAGAGCCAGCGGGGTGGCGATACTCCAGGCGTTCTCTGTCTGTTGCGCAGCAGCGGTGGCAGGCGCAGTGGACTTGGTGGCTGCTCCGGCGAAGGATGCTTGGGCCGTCCTACAGGGTCAACATCCCGCGATGCCCGGTGATGAGGACAGAGCCGACTTCCTGGAGTTGTTCGCTGGAAGGGCCAGGCTTTCTGCAGCCTGTGCACGAAAGCACTGCTCAGTGCTCGAGCCCATTGACCTTCGCTATGGACACGACCTTCGAGATGGACAAGTTCAAGATGATGTACTGCGGAAAATCGCGGAGCACAAGCCGCGACTGGTGTGGGCATCAAGTCCTCGCGGTTTAACCCTTCGAGGCAGGAGAGGCGCCGGCTGCGTGCCAAGGAGGCTGTCTTCCTTCGCTTTCTTGGCAGGGTGTTTGACCTGCAGTGCAACCTTGGAGGCAAGATCGCGGTCGAGAACGGCAGATGCTCTGACAATACCTCAACGTTGGATTCGGCAACCAGACGTCGAGTTCGTGGAGGCAAATGTGTGCAGTTCAGGCCTGCGGAGCGGGAAGACTGATCAACCGCTTCTCAAGGGGATATCAGTCCTCACCAACAGTCAGGCAATTCGCTCAGCCGTGGACCGCCGGTGCCGAGGACTACGTGATTGCACACATGCTCATGGCCTTGGCGCGACGTTGCTGGCCGTCCATCCAGAAGAGTTTGCAAGGGCGGTTGCTGAAGGAGTGGCTCGTAGGGCCACGGTGGGTCGTCAAGAGGCCCTAGTCACACAGGGCGCCTTGGATGAAAACCCCATCGACGTGGTTGGAGCCGACAGCATCACCTTCAAGGGAAAGGTCAATCCTGCCGTTGCATCGTTGATCAAGCGGGTGCATCAGAACCTGGGGCACCCACCGAACCGCGAGCTGATCAGGCATCTCAAGATTGGGGGTGCTAGTGAAGCGATGATCCATGCTGCTGGACAATTGGTCTGCAAGACGTGCAACAGGTGCTCGAAGGCAAAGCTTCCCCGCGTCGCTCGGCCGGTGACTGCGCTCGACTTCAACGAGGTCGTCGCCATAGATGTGATATGGTTGGAGGCAGCAGACAGCGCAGGGGCCGACAGCATTCCGTCCTTGCAGCCAGGACAACTCATCGAGATCTTGAAGGGAGTCTTCGGGCTCTCAACCTCTCCAAAGCTGTGGTGGTTGAAAATGTCTGAGGACCTGTGCTCTATGGTCATCGAGGGTCCCGACGAGGAGATCTTCGTGAAACAGAACACTATGGACCCCTGCGTGTTCCAGTTGATTGGGGTCACATCCGGAAGGGTGCGAGGCCTCCTCTTGACACACGTGGACGACATCCTCCTGCTCACGGAAGATTGCCTCAAGGACCGCGTGCAGCGTCGCATCAAGGAGCTATTCCCTTTGGACGAGTGGGAAGATGATTGCTTCGAGTATGTAGGGTGTGAGTACGTCTGCACGCCAGAGAAGATCACCATCCGCCAGAAGGGGTACACAGAGGGACGGGTTGACAAGGTGACCATCAATAAGGACCTTGCTGACGACGACCTGGCCTCACCGGAGCAGATCGAGGAGAACCGCACAGCGATCGGGAGTGTATCCTGGCTAGCCAAAATGTCCAGGCCTGACCTTCAATTCTTGGTGTCACAAGCGCAGCGGCGACAGAACCATCCTACCGGGCGAGACCTGAAGGAGACCAATAAGTTGGTGGATGCAGCCAAGGCTGGAGGAGACAAGGGCATCACCCTCTACAAGGTGGAAGAAGAGAAGATGGTCTTCTTGGCCTATCATGACGCAGCGTGGGGGAACGTGCACATGCCAGACGCTGTTGAGGCCGACTTCGCTTGGAATGGCGAGCACACCCTCGCCTCTCAGCTGGGGTCTCTGGTGGTGGTCTGTGACAAGGACTGCCTTGCTGGGCGACCTGGGCCGTTTGGGGTGATTGAGTGGAAGAGCAAAGCGAGCCACTGGTGAGACTATGGCCTGTAGCGACGCCTTGGAGTCCGCTGTCTTCTTGAGGGGTCTGATGGTCAGCATGATGATGGGTCAGGCAGTGCCGGAGAAGGATTGCGGAGCTCACCTGGAGATCCACATGGTGACGGACTGCAAGAGCCTCTACGACCATATACATCGGGAGGGACTTCCCAAGGCGCCAAGTGAGAAGAGGTTGGCGCTGGACCTGGCCAGTATGAGGCAGGTCTTTCTCCAGGAAGCTCGGCATCAATGGCGACGGCGACATGGCGAAGTGGCGACGGCATCACCTGAGCGTCCTGTTAGGCCCCCGCTGCACTGGGTGCCAACCGAAGAGCAATTAGCAGATGTGCTCACTAAACGCATGAAGGCTGAAGCCTTTTGGAAGGCGATTGACAGCGGCATTTTGTCGCTTCCTCTCCGGAGTTATGTAAAGAAAGGAGAGGACATTTCATAGCAGTGTCAGTGTGCGACACAGCAAACATTTCGCAAATGCTAAACTTGAAGGCCTGATATGTGCCGCCGCACTCAGGCACAAGGAGCTTCATGTGTGACAAAAGCGTGCGCTGTGCGTATGCCCATGGGTGAGAGATTTCCGTAGCAGTGCTACCAAAGGGGGTTTCTGGGGTTTCGGGATGATCTGGTTTGGGGATGAAGTGGGTTAGGGCCCAGAGTGTGGTGGTGGGCCTTCGGGGACCTTGTGCGGAACGAGCTTCGGAAAGCCTAAACCCACTCCTCCTCCTCCTCCTCCTCCTCCTCAACTATGGCCACTACTACCACTGCCAGTGCCACTATAACTATTAGCTATTACTGCTATTACGGCCTCGGCGGCAACGACGACGACGAGTACGATTACTACTACCTCCTACCCGTACTCCTCGCCCTTCTCCTACCCCTACTCCTGCCCCTACTCCTGTTCCTACACCGGCACCTACTCTAGGTGAAGGGGGTTCAAGGGCAGGGCACATCAGCAGACGTAGACTTCTACAGAAGTGGAGTTGGGCAGACCTCCTCGCTAACATCACCTACGGTTTGCAACGTCCCCTAGAAGCGTTGAAGTTCTGCAGCCAACCCACAACGTCTCATCCATGTGCCCCCGCTGTTCATCTCTCTGCCCTCTGGCAGTCAGCAGAAAGACCTCTTCTGGGTTTTGGGGTATACTATGCCGTAATATTTTTTTTGGCTCTGGGTTCCTATTCTAGCTACTTTTACCTAAAAAGTATATCCTTTTTTCCAGGGTCTACTCCAACATCCTGAGCATGAATAACGAAGGTTTAGGGTGGGTCAGGCCCGGCAGCGAGCATCATGAGCATCAGCGAGGAAACCCTGTGCGGTGCGCGAGCATCATGAGCATCAGCGGGGAAGCCCTTTATTGTTGTGTCAGGCCCGGCAGCGAGCATCAAGAGCATCAGCGCGGAAGCCCTTGGGGTAGGTCAGGCCCGGCAGCGAGAATCATGAGCATCAGCGTGGGAAGCCCTTTGCGGTGCGCGAGCATCATGAGCAAGAAGCGGGGAAGCCCTTTATTAGGTTGTGTCAGGCCCGGCAGCGAGCATCAAGAGCATCAGCGCGGAAGCCCTTGGGGTAGGTCAGGCCCGGCAGCGAGCAGCGTGGGAAGCCCTTTGCAGTGCGCGAGCATCATGAGCATCAGCGGGGAAGCCCTGTATTAGGTTGTGTCAGGCCCGGCAGCGAGCATCATGAGCATCAGCGCGGAAGCCCTTAGGGTAGGTCAGGCCCGGCAGCGAGCATCACGAGCATCAGCGCGGGAAGCCCTTTGCGGTGCGCGAGCATCATGAGCATCAGCGGGGAAGCCCTTTATTGGGCTGTGTCAGGCCCGGCAGCGAGCATCATGAGCATCAGTGAGCATCATGAGCATCAGCGCGGAAGCCCTTGGGGTAGGTCAGGCCCGGCAGCGAGCATCATGAGCATCAGCGTGGGAAGCCCTTTGCGGTGCGCGAGCATCATGAGCATCAGCGGGGAAGCGCTTTATTAGGTTGTGTCAGGCCCGGCAGCGAGCATCATGAGCATCAGCGCGGGAAGCCCTTTGCGGTGCGCGAGCATCATGCGCATCAGCGGGTGGGTCAAGAGCTGCGGCGAGCATCATTAGCGTCAGCAAGGAACCAACCCATTAGATAAAAATCACGACAGCGAGGATTATGAGAATAAGAAAGGAACCCTTGTTAACCAGGTCCTAAACCCTAAACCGGTAGTTTAGGCATGTACGGTTAAGGGTTTAGGGTCTAGGGTTTAGGGTTTGGGTTTCAGGGTTTAGGGTTTCGGGTCTAAGCAATTGATTGAAGCTAACGTTGTTGTAGGCCACCGAACAGCCCTATCAGTAGCTTTCTACTCCGAACCTGCAAAAAAGTACAGCTTGCGGTCTTCTTCGCCCTCCAGCAGGACCGAGAAACCCTAAGCCTCAACCCTAAACTCTAAACCCTAAACCCGATAAACCCTACAACCCTAAACCCCCAAACCCTAAACCCTAGGGCAGTAACTAAGGGGGAGTCTAGGGCGGCTATATAGGCCCGGCCAAAAAGTACCAGGTTCTTCATGCCATGTAGGTGTTGGAGGGTTTTTTTTGGGTTTATTTTTTGGTATCGAGTGTTTTTGTAGGGTTTATGTAGTTTTGTTTTTTGTTTGCGGGGTTTATATAGGGTTTACATAGGGTTGTGTTAAAGGGTTTGTATAGGTGCTGATCGGGCCTAGCGGGCTCATTGGGTTTATAGGCTTTATTGCGCTTCTGTCATTCCTGAGGGTGTACAGGGTTTTGCAGGGGTTCTCACGGTTTAAGGGTTTAGGGTTTAGGGTTTAGGGTTTAGGGTTTAGGGTTTAGGTTTTACGGATTTTTTTTAAGGGGTGCGTCAGCCCTGTCTCAAGGCTAACGTGGACGTCGGGCTGCGAATTTTAGAGTTTGAGGCGACCTTGATGCAGCAAAGGCCCGGGTGGCAGCCGCCCCTCTCCAAACTCCACAAGAAACTCCCAAAAAACGCGCGGGTTTAGGGTTTAGGGTTTAGGGTTTAGGGTTTAGGGTTTAGGGTTTAGGGTTTAGGGTTTAGGGTTAAGGGTTAAGGGTTAAGGGGGGATCACAAGACCGTCAGCTTTAGGGACTGCTTCCAGATATTGGGCTTTCCGAAATTAATTAGGGGTGCTTTACAAGGGAATCCCGCTCTTTGGGGGTTTATTCTAGGGGTCCCTTATTTTCGTAAACCCCCCCATATGCAGATGAAGCATAGATGGGGTTGAGGATTTCGAGAGCTGACAAAGTTTAGGGAAGCTAAGGGGCGGTGAGAGCACCCAACCATGGCGGGAGTGCTGTGAGTGTGATTGATAGGGTTTAGGGTTTAGGGTTTAGGGTTTAGGGTTTAGGGTTTAGGGTTTAGGGTTTAGGGTTTAGGGTTTAGGGTTTAGGGTTTAGGGTTTAGGGTGTAGGGTGTAGGGTGTAGGGTGTAGGGTGTAGGGTGTAGGGTGTAGGGTGTAGGGTGTAGGGTGCAGGGTAGTGAACCCCAGGGCCCTCCTCAGCCATGTCCGACACTCTCAGGGCGCATGTTGAATCCCTTTTGTTCCCAGACCCTGGCAGGATCCAAGAAGTAGATCCCTGTAAGGGCTCCGAAGAATGACCCAAGAGATTTGGGGGGTTCTACTTCTTGGAGCCTCCCAAATGTCTGGGTTCTTTGCCAGCAAGCACTCTCCTAATCCACGAAGAAACCGTAAACCCTAAACCCTGAACATCGGTGGAGGTACTTTTTAGAGCACGAGCTGCAACTGGCCTGTGAACGCTTTCCGGACTGCCAGTGCCTGACGAGATGGTTTAGGGCTTAGGGCCCTGTGAACCCCCAAACCCCAAACCCAAAACCCTAAACCCCAAGCCCCAAACACCAAGCCCCAAAGCCTAAACCCTAAACCCGCCCTAGACCTAAGCCCAAAGAACCCCCAAACCCTCAATGGTGTACCTAGGGTACGGGGTTAGGGTGCAGGCCCCCTGTTCAGATGCGTTGTGGGGGGTGGGGCTTCGGATTGAGGGTATAGGGTTTAGTTAGGGTATAGGGTTTGGGGTTTAGGGTTCAGGGTTTAGGGTTTGGGGCTTAGGGTTCAGGAGCTTTCGCCGTCCACCCGAGGCATCCAGCCCAAACCCTAAACCCTAAACCCTAAACCCTAAACCCTAAACCCCAAACCCCAAAACGTGGCTGTCGAAGCCGCCAGGACCGAAAGGTCATGGCCTTCCTCCCGCGTTCGGACGTAGGCGGCTGGGTTTAGGGTTTAGGGTTTAGGGTTTAGGGTTTAGGGTTTAGGGTGTAGGGTTTAGGGTTTAGGGTGTAGGGTTTAGGGTTTAGGGTTTAGGGTTTGGGGTTTGGGGTTTGGGGTTTAGGGTTTAGGGTTTAGGGTGTAGGGTTTAGGGTTTAGGGTGTAGGGTTTAGGGTTTAGGGTTTAGGGTTTGGGGTTTGGGGTTTGGGGTTTAGGGTGTGGGGTGTAGGTTGTAGGGTGGAGGGTTTAGGGGGTTGGGGGTTTAGGGTTTAGGGTTTGGGTTTAGGGTTTAGGCAGAACAGTTTCGTGTCCGGGCAAAGTTTAGGGGTGTTGGGCTTTGAAGAGCCTAAGAACCCTATAACCCTACAACCCCTGTAAACCCGATAAACCCAATAAACCCTATCAACCCGAGAAGCGCCGCAAACACTCGAAACCCCACACCCCCTTACTTAGCCCACCGTTGAACTTTGATGAACTTTTTCGGTTTAGGGTTTAGGGTTTAGGGTTTAGGGTTTAGGGTTTAGGGTTTAGGGTTTAGGGTTTAGGGTTTAGGGTTTAGGGTTTAGGGTTTAGGGTCCTTATGTAGTAGGCATAATAAAGTTTCTCCTTTCTTCCCCTGGTTATTGGAGAACTAAGCCCCAATGCTGTCTGGTGGAAAAATTGCTGAAGGGGCGTTGGGCATTCAGAGCTTTCAGGGTTTCAAGGTTTGGGTTTTAGGGTTTCGGGTTTAGGGTCAGACCCGTTAACCCAAAACCCTAAACCTTAAACCCTAAGCCCTAAACCCTAAGCCCCAAACCCTAAACCAAACCCAACAGGTCAAAGCCCCACAAAAGGCGCCTCGCAAGGCTCCAAAAAGGCTCAAGAAAGCTCACAAGTAGTAGTAATAATAGGTTTAGGGTTTAGGCTTGGGGGTTTAGGGTTTAGGGTTGAGGGTTGAGGGTTGAGGGTTTAGGGTTTATTTTGGGTTTAGGGTTTAGGGTTTAGGGTTTGCTTTTTGGGGTTTGGGGTTTAGGTTTATCCAAAAAACCTCAACTTTGTGGTGCTTTGCTGTGACTTTAGATCCTTAACCTTTTTGGGTTTATTGGGTTTCTTCATAAGGCAGCTAATTTTGTTTAACAACTACCCTCCTAAGTGCAACCAAGTCAAGAAAGCTCACAAGTAGTAGTAATAATAGGGGTAGGGTGTAAGGTTTTTTAAAAAAACAGAAAAAGGTAATTTGACAAGAAAATGTTGTTGCTAGAACATCTGTCGTTTTAATGTCTCTCAGAATCTCATTATTCTGTAATCAGGGTCCCCGCAGAACCCCCTCTTTCCCCATCCCCCATATCAAGTAGGGTTGATATTACTGTTCTTGGTGAGTGTATATAAGGTTCCTTGTTAATATTGGTGAGTGTATATACTTATCTCCTCTATCCTTGCGAAGCTTAACCATTGATCGGTAAATTCACGTCCTCGACCACTGATGTTGTGTGCTTGCTAACCGTGCTTAGTACAAATCTAAGCTGTCTCACCTTGATATGATTCACGACCTCGAGTCCGCAGTACAAGAAATAAAAACCCTACTTCATATCAAGATGCCCAAAAAGGCCCCTCCCGACAAGCCAACTGCAAAGGAGTTTCCAAGCCCAACAAAGGACTTTTTTGGGGGGGTTTAGGTTCCCTTATAAACCCCTTTAAGCAAAAAAGGGCACCCTTTTTTATCCTAGGTTACTGGGCAGCCTAGGTTCAGGGTTCACAGTAGAGTGTTGAATCACGAGTTTCGGGTGAACTTGCCCGCTCCTCCCATTGGCAGATGCTTGCCCCCCCAACCAGGGGACTTCATGACATTTACGGCGGACGCATTGCAAAAGATCCCGGTCTGCAAATGGGTTTTGGGCAGGGCTTGTGTGGTTGAGCGGCTGTGCCTAAACCCTAGCACCTGAACCCTAAGCCATTCTAATCCTAACCGATCGCAGCCTCATGGGCACCTTGTACGCCATGCCCTTAGGCCGACACATTTTTCAGGTTTAGGGCGGATTCACGTCGCGGAGGCTTTCAAAAAGTGTGGGGGGAGGGCTCCTGTCGTACGATCCGGGAATCCCGGGTAGAATAGGGACATGCCAACTGTGCAGTCCCCAAACCCATAAACCCCCACAGCCCAAAGCCCTACAACCCTACAACCCTGAAACCCTAAAACCCTGAAACCCTAAAACCCTAAAATCCTACAACCCTGAAACCCTGAAACCCTGAAACCATGAAAACCCTAAACCCTAAACCCTAAACCCCAAACTCTAAACCCTAAACCCTACAACCCCAAAACCCTAAAGCCCTCAAACCCTAGAGCCCTGAGCCCCCCAAAACCAGCGGCTCAGAGTATTTAGGGTTTAGGGTTTAGGGTTTGGGGTTTAGGGTTTGGGGTTTGGGGTTTAGGGGGTTTGAGAACCGCACGCTCCTGGCTTCCAATCAGTCTTTTCCCAGACCCTCCCTCAGCCTTGCTTTTCTAGAAGTGGATGTTTTTTTGGTTTAGGGTGTAGGGTTTAGGGTGAAGTAGTCTTCTTTCGTTTTTTGTATTTTTGGGGGGGAGGGTTTTTGGTGCGGGGCAGGATTAATCTGAGTGCAAGCCTTCTTTTCTATCGGCTGCCAAGACATTCCAGAGGACTGAGTGGATGGGTTCACGTCTTTGCCACATTGCATTTTTCGGCTTTAAACAGCTTCCCGAAACCGAAAGCTCAGACGGTTTCTGAAGCATCTAGCTTCATTTCTAGCTTCAAGCAGTCGCGCCTAGATAGCGATGCTTTCTGTTTGGAGCGTTTCCGGGCAAGAGCTGGCCGCAGTGCCCAGGCGTGACGCGTTCGAAGAAGTGATCGACTTGAAACGCCACTTGCGAGGCCGGCATGGCTTCCCAGTCTGCCTTCAAGAGCTCCTACGGGATGGTCGATGCTTGGGGGATTTT
Organism: Symbiodinium natans; assembly: GCA_905221605.1. NCBI lineage: Eukaryota > Dinophyceae > Suessiales > Symbiodiniaceae > Symbiodinium > Symbiodinium natans. The sequence goes on along the minus strand of CAJNDS010002168.1, from coordinate 145,198 downwards.
GAGCCTCTAGTTGGGCCCATTGACCTGCAACTGGTGCTGTTATCCGCCCTCAGCCCGCAGCAGATGCCTCGGGCTGAATTCGAGCTTATTGAGTATGCTGTGGCCACAGGTCACGTGAAAGCGTGCCGTGCTCTGCTGGCAGCTGGTGTTGACAAGAACGTGAAGAAAGAGGAGTCCGGCGCGACGGCTCTCATGCTCGCAGCTTCCACAGGCCACGTCGACACTGTCCGTTTGCTGCTGGATGCTGGTGCCGACTTGAACTTGCGGGACGGGCGCAGTGAGACCGCTCTCATGCGCGCGTCTGACGCAGCTCACGTCGAGATTGTACGTTTGCTGCTGGCTGCTGGTGCCGACAAGAACCAGACCACGATGGGCGAGACCGCACTCATGCGCGCAGCTTCCGCAGGCCACATCGAGATTGTACGTTTGCTGGTGGATGCTGGTGCCAACATTAAAAAGAAAAGGTGGCCCGGAGAGACGGCTGTCTTGCGCGCATGTTCCGCAGGCCACATCGAGATTGTACGCTTGCTGCTGGATGCTGGTGCGGACTTGCGAGACGGGCGCAGTAAGACCGCTCTCAGCGGTCTTTTGCGCGCAGCTTCCGCAGGCCACATCAAGATTGTACATTGTTTCCTGGAAGCTGGTGCCGACAAGAACTGTCGGAATGTGTGCGGCCGCAAGACCGTTCTCATGCTCGCATGTTCCGCAGGCCACGTCGAGATTGTACGTTTGCTGCTGGAAACTGGTGCCGACAAGAACTGTCAGAATGTGTCCGGCGAGACTGCTCTCATGCTCGCATCTTCCACGGGCCACGTCGAGATTGTACGTTTGCTGTTGGAAGCTGGTGCCGACAAGAACTTGCAGACCACGAGCGGCGATACCGCACTCATGCGCGCAGCTTCCGCAGGCCACATCGAGATTGTACGTTTGCTGGTGGATGCTGGTGCAGACATTAAAAAGAATCACTGGTGGTCCGGCGAGGGCGAGACGGCTGTCTTGCGCGCATGTTCCGCAGGCCACATCGAGATCGTACGTTTGCTGCTGGATGCTGGTGCGGACTTGCGAGACGGGTGCAGTGAGACCGCTCTCTTGAGCGCATCTTCCGCAGGCCACATCAAGATTGCACATTGGCTGCTGGAAGCTGGTGCCGACAAGAACTTTCGGAATTTGTGGGGCGAGACCGCTCTCATGCTCGCATGTTCCGCAGGCCACGTCGAGATTGTACGTTTGCTGCTGGAAACTGGTGCCGACAGGAACTTGCAAGACCAGATGGGGGACATGGCTCTCATGATCGCATCTTCCGAGGGCCACGTCGACATTGTATCATTGCTGAGAGCTAAGTCGGCCAAGTTCGAAGACCCACAATGCGCGAGGCGCCCTATTCCAGCACCGCCCCATATCCTGAACCTTCTGCTGGGGGGTAAACTCCTACAGTGGTCTCTGGGCTATAGGCGAGTGGCGGCTTGAACCTGCCCTGCTGCCTCATCTGGTGCTTAACGTGGGCACTGAGTGGCAAGCCCGTCAACACCGGGAACCCTAATTCCTAAACCCTAAACCCTAAACCCTAAACCCTAAACCCTAAACCCTAAACCCTAAACCCTAAACCCTAAGCCCTAAACCCTAAACTCCTAAACCCTCAACCCTGAACCCTGAACCCTGAACCCTGAACCGGTTCGAAATGGGATATGTTTGGACTCGTTCTGAGCTGCAACAGATGGCCGTCAAAGTTCTGAGTCGACGCATCCAGACCGCACACGCAAGTAAGTGGGGGGTGTACGATAGTACATTGTCATAGTTGGGTAACATTTTGTTGGCTTTTTAAGGGTACTTAAACCCAATAAGGAATAAGCAATTAGTTTTTTATCTTATCCCAACCATGAACTAGATTAGGGGTACCTGATTGGTGTCCTTATTCCTACGGATGCTCCTGTTGGGGGGTCTATATAGGGGGGTCCGTATTATCGTAAACCCCCAAGTGCCCCTTGGTAAGTGCTTCTGGGTACCTAGGGGTCCAGGTGAGTTAGCTGCGCTAGGGTTTTCGAGGGCTTCGTCTACGCGGTTTCTGGTAGGTTCCTAAGCCCCCTACACCCTTAACCCGGAACCCAAACCCTAAACCCCTAAACCCCTAAACCCCTAAACCCCTAAACCCCTAAACCCCTAAACCCTAAACCTGCGGGCTTTTCACGAGCTTCTGCATCCAAGCTAGCAGCTGCCAACGCTAAGGGTTTGGGGTGTTCGCCTCACTGCCCCGCCCCCTCCGCTACCCAGAAGAAGAGAAGAATATCTACAAAGAACCATTCCTTGGAGGTTCATGGGTGTTTCTAAGTAGGGCTTAGGATGTAGGGCTCATGGGTACCTATAAGTACAGGGTGGGGCCCCCTTACTATACTAACTGTAGTTAAGGGACTTATAACCTAACTTAGGGTCCTTATAACCCAATTTAGGGCCCTTATAACTCTACTTATAACTAGGGGGCCCCACCCTGTAGGGGATATAAGGAGGCTAAGCAAGGTTACTTGGACACCCAACTGTGCCCACGAACCCAATGTCAACTGCCAAGTACCCATGACGCCGTTTCTCATAGTTCTGGCATCCCCCCCCCCCCCCCCAGACCCTAAACCCTAAACCCTAAACCCTAAACCCTAAACCCTAAACCCTAAACCCTAAACCCTAAACCCTAAACCCTAAACCCTAAACCTAAACCATAAACCCTAAACCCTAAACCCTAAACCCTAAACCCTAAACCCTAAACCCTAAACCCTAAACCCTAAACCCTAAACCCTAAACCCTAAACCCTAAACCCTAAACCCTAAACCCTAAACCCTAAACCAAACCAGAAAACCCTAAACCCTACCCCCAGAGAAAGACTTGGTGTGTGCTTCTGCTGAGGCCCTGATGTTGGGTTTTAAAGGGAGGAGTTTCAGTTCGCTGCTGTAGGGGGTCAATACTTCTACTAGCGAAAACGGTCGTAGCAGCAACAGCAAGAACAAAAACAATATTGAGGAGAATCTTTTTTTTGGGTTTAGGGCTTTAGGGTGTAAATTTTCGCCGTTGCCTCTGCCAGAACCCTTCTTTCAAGTTTCCTGAAACTCGTTGAAAATCCTACACCCTAAGCCCTAAACCCTAAACCCTAGACCCTAAACCCCAAGCCCTAAACCATCTTAATTCCCAAAAAGGATGCGCCGTGAGGGCCTCTTCACAGTGGAACATCAAAACCTGGTAGATCTTTGCGAGGCGCGGGGGGGGGGGGGGGGGGAATTATTGACCGTTACTGCTGCCCTGCGCCCTGAGGGTTTAGGGCATTTAGGGTTTAGGGTTTGGGGCTTGGGGTTTGGGGTTTGGGGTTTAGGGCGTTTAGGGTTTAGGGTTAGTGTTCTGGAGCTTTTCTGGTTATCCTTTCTCCTTCCTTGTTGACTGGTTTGCTCTTCTTTCCATTCGGAATACACTTGCCCCGCCATCTTCTTTGTTGCCACTTCTGTGGGGACAAAGGGGAATAACTCTCGTGAACGTTTGTTCGCAACCGATTGGGGAGAACCATTCCATTGATCAGCTTTGGGCTTGGCTAGAATTCTGCTCTCGGGCTCTGCAAGGCTGACTGTGTAAGGATTCAGTCGGAGTCGACAGTTCTGGGGGGGGGGGTGTTGGGCATAGGGTTGTGCAGTCGGGGCATCCACAATTGGGCTTCCCTCAACCCTAAACCCCAAACCCGCAGCCCTAAACCCTAAACCTAGGTCTACTAGGGTGTGGAGTCTCCTGGGTCTAGATGCCTGTTGAAGGTGCCATGGACTACTACTTGCTTAAGAGACCCCCCCCCCCCCACCCGCCCAAAAAAAAATAAAAGCAAACAATGTTACAAGATCATATTCCTTATATTGCCCTTATAATGAAGAATAGTTCTTCTTACAAATACAGTTGCAATTGGTTACTGAGTACCCTGCACCTCCAAGTAGGGTTTGGGGTTTAGGAATGTTTTCAGAGGGGTTTAGAGGGCCAGTGCGTCCAGCCCCGAAACCCTACACCCTGTAAACCCTGAACCCTAAATCCTAAACCCTAGGGAGGGGATGGTTGTGCGTGTGTGTCTGTTGGTGTGCTTTGTGTGAGTCATAGGGTTTAGGGTTTAGGGGTTACTTGGAGATTCATGGGTACTTATAGGGAGCGGCCTGTCATGGGGCCTGCGTTTTCCATGGTGCATGTTTTGCGAATGTTGCGTGCACCCAGCATAAAAGTCGCGATTTTTCGTCGAAGTACCCCATGTCGACGATGTTATTGTGAGCAAAGCTTTTGGTTGAAGCCTGCTACACATGCTGAGTGGGAAATGTTTCGTGAACGGAAGTGTTGGATGAACAGGAGTCCACATGCCAGATGAGCGGGGGGGGGGGGGAAACATTTGTCGGACCCAGATCCCAAACCTTAATCGTTTACGGTTTGGGCCAAAAAAATTGTTGGACCCTACTCCTAAACCTTATTCGTTTAAGGTTTCGGGAAAAGCCATGTATTTTACTCACTGAACCTTATGCCTGAAGCTTATTTGCTTGATGCACAAGCCAAACCCTATTCCTAAACCTTATTCGTCTAAGATTGACTGAATAAAATCAAAGTCTAGACGAAAAAAATGCGTGAGCCGTCTCCTTAAGCAATGCCCACAAAGTTCAGGGCTTGCCTCCTGTGGAAATGCCAAGAACATGGACAATAACTACCCACGTTGAGTATGTATATATGGTGTATGTATTGTATGCAAAAGGTAGAAGTTCAACCCACTCAAGTAGAGAAAATGGAGATGCGAAGAACTCCTAGGAAATGTTTGAGGGCATAGGGTGATGCGAAGAAATACAGTATATGCACGTCTAAGGGAAGCGAGAATACTGTGAGCAAATACCCTTTGACTATGTTCTGGGTTCTGCGCTTGCCCAACAGCCCGACTTACTCGCAAGTATGTGGGTGTTCATCTCAATATTTCTCAAAGGGTCTCCAAAAGAATACTCATTTCTCAAGGATAAGACTCACACGTAAACTATCCTCAAGAATCACAAGCAAGCAACTCATAAACTCTACGCGTTCAAGGTTTTGATTTCTAAGCAACTTATTCGATTAAGACCTAGGGTCAGACCCTATTCCAATGTATTCTGCATGCTTGTTTAAGGTTTAGGGACATACATACCTTGTTCCCAAACCTATTCTTTTAACATGTGGGGATGTTG
>CAJNDS010002168.1:0-137500 GCA_905221605.1 Symbiodinium natans | reverse complement strand
CCTGAACCCTAAACTCTAAACCCTAAACCCCAAAACCCTTGGGCCCAAAGCTCCATAAGCCCTCAACAGCTCCCAGGAACAACCTGGTTGCCCTAAACCCTCAACCCTGAACTCTAGAGCCTACACCCTGAACCCTGAACCCCTAAAGCCCCTAAAGCCCCTAACACCCCTAAAGCCCTAAAGCCCTAAACCCTAAACCCTAAACCCTAAACCCTAAACTTTCCCTAAACCCTAAACCCTAAACCCTAAAACGCTCCCAGGAACAGCCTGGTTGTGGAGGATTTTTCCAGCTCGGACTCCGCTGCACCGAAAGGAGGCGGGAAAGATGATGCACCGAATTCGCCCCTCGGCTCAAGTTTGTGAGGGTTTAGGGTTTAGGGTTCAGGGCCCCCGAGTGGGCCCTTTTTTCTTTCCTTGGGGCTTAGGTTCCCTTAGAAGCCCCTTGAATCCAAAAAGGATACCCTTTAATTCCTAGGTTCCTCTCATGTCTAGTCGCGCGGCAGGGAAGTCTATGAGGGCTTGTGGGTTTCAGGGTTTTCGCGGGACATTTGGGATATGGTGTTGCAGGATGTGGGCTTAGGGTTTGGGGTTGGAGCACAGTTTCTTGGTTTTTCCTGCAATTCTGGGTGTCGGAGTTCATTGCATTTTCCTTTTTCGTGCTCCGTATCTTGGAGGGTACTGATCCCCGAAACCCTAAACCCTAAACTCTAAACCCTATAAACCCTATAAACCCTAAACCCCTAAGCCCTAAACCCTAAACCCCAAACCCTAGACCCTAAACCCTAAACCCTAAACCCTAAACCCTAAACCCTAAGCCCTAAGCCCTAAACCCTAAACCCTTCCGAGGTTATTTGCCCTCGTGGGCATCCTGGGGTTTACCAGGACTGCATGCCTCCTACTTTTTGGACTGGCGGCGAGCCTGCCTCTTGCCACAGGAAGGGTAAACCCTAAACCCTAAACCCTAAACCCTAAACCCTAAGCCCTTAACCCTAAACCCTAAACCCTAAACCCTAAACCCTTAACCCTTAACCCTAAACCCTGAACCCTGAACCCTGAACCCTGAACTGAACCCTAAACCCTAAACCCTAAACCCTAAACCCTAAACCCTAAACCCTAAACCCTAAACCCTAAACCCCAAACCCTAAACCCTAAACCCTAAACCCTAAACCCTAAACCCTAAACCCTAAACCCTAAACCCTAAAACCTAAACCCTAACCCTAAACCCTAAACCCTAAACCCTAAACCCTAAACCCTAAACCCTACACCCTAAACCCTAAACCCTAAACCCTAGAACCCTAAACCCTGAACCATGAACCCTAAACCGTCAAGCCCGATCTTTTGGGCAACACGTGTTGGGAGAAAGGTGTAGGAGATGGTCCATGTGGATTCCAACAGGGTTTAGGGTTGAGGGTTAGGGGTTGAGGCTTTGGGGTTTAGGGGTTGAGGGTTTAGTAAGGGGTTGAGGGTTTAGGGGTTAGGGGTTGAGGGTTTAGGGGTTGAGGGTCTAGGGTTTAGGGGAAAAGGGGTTTAGGGTTTAGGGGTTGAGGGGTTGAGGGTTTACGGGTTGAGGGCTAAACCCTAAACCCTAAACCCTAAACCCTAAACCCTAAACCCCAAACTCTGCCCCCTGAGGCTGATTTTCTGCCGAAGCATGCTCAGGTTGAAAGCGGCCGAGGCTGAGGAGGGACCGGGTCTGGGTTTAGGGTTTAGGGTTTAGGGTTTAGGGTTTAGGGTTCAGGGCTTAGGGCTTAGGGTTTAGGGTTTGGGGTTTGGGGTTAGGGTTTAGGATCATGGCTCGCGGTCTACGCAGGGCTTTGGTTTTGGCTTTGGGTTTTGGGGTTGTGGGTCTGCCCAAAACCCAAAACCTGAACTCTCTAAACCAAGAGTCAACGCCAAAGTCACTCAAGGAGGGTTTGAGGTGTGGGACTTAGGGCTCTACGAAGAAAACCTATTCTCTTATAACAAGCGTGAAAATATGAGTACGTGTGTGTGTGTGTGTGGGCGCGCGCGCGCTAAACCCTGAACCCTGAACCCTGAACCCTGAACCCTGAACCCTAAACCCTAAACCCTAAACCCTAAACTTCCTGTAGCAAGTGCCGAAAAGGAGCCAGAGCCGATTGCGGCCTACTACGCCTTGGACGTTTGAGCCGGCGAAGGGTCGACCCTGCAGCTTCTTGCGTTCGAGTCGGCCCAGGGGAGGTTTAGGGTTTAGGGTTTAGGGTTTAGGGTTTAGGGTTTAGGGTTTAGGGTCTAGGGATTAGGGATTAGGGATTAGGGCTTAGGATGGCTTAGGGTTTGGGATGGTTTGGGGCTTCGAGTTTTTTCGGCTTAGGGTTTAAGCTTCAGGATGTAGGGTGTCAAGGGCATTCAGGAGCCGCAGGGCTTAAGTAGGGCTTTTGGGCGCTCGTAAAGTTTGAGGGCTTCGGGTGCTTGCGGCTTATCGGGTCTTTGGAAGGCTTAAGGCCTAATTGGCATAAGCCCGCCTAAACGACCCTAAGCCGTAAAACCCTAGACCCAACCCCTAGAAAACCCGATGAACCCCTGATCAACCCGGTTTAATTAGGGTCTAGGGTCCAGGGTCTAGGGTCTAGGGTTTAGGGTCTAGGGTCTAGGGTCTAGGGTTGAGGGGAGGGAGCCCTTTTGGGATCTTCTGTCAGTCCCCCTGGCACGACACGGCAGATGCCACTGTCCGGCTCAAGGCCGTTTTGTCATGGGTACTTATCTAGAAGTAGGGTGAAGAATACCCGAAAGACGGTGATAGCCCATTATAACTTTAGTTACCCTACTTACACCCTTGCAGTAGGGTTTGGTAAACTTAGGGTTTAGGTCTTCATTCGGGCTGAGAGGGATTGGGAAGCTTGGGGTTCATAGGGTTGGGCCAGAAGTTTGGGTTGAGGGTTTAGGGTTTAGGGTTTTGGGGTTTTGGGTTTTGGGTTTTGGGTTTAGGGTTTAGGGTTGGGAACGCGTATGATCGAGGGAACCCCCCCTTCCTTGAGAACCCAAAGCCCACTTAATGTGTGTAGGCTCTTAGAAAGAATAGCTGGGTTCTTAGTAGGTGGCCTACGCAAGATGAAGGTTCAGGGTTCAAGATTTAGGGTTGAGGGGGAAAAAGGGGACTTCCGAAATTCGGGGTACCTTCTTAGCACTTGTTAGGGTCCTTATTCTAAGGGAATCCTACTCTTTGGGGTCCATATTGAGGGTCCCTTCTCTTCGCAACACACCCTTAGAAAGCAGCTATGGTAGGCTCAGTTCCGAGGAGTGCCCGGCCGAGACAAAGCGGGCCAGAACCCGGAAAACAGACCGAACTTAGCAGGCCCCCGACTTATGTTGGTCCTGGCTAGCCCAGACGGCCCCGAAACTCCAGGGTTGACCGGGTTTAGGATTTGGAAGGGTTTAGGGTTTAGGGTTTAGGGTTTAGGGTTTAGGGTTAGGGTTTAGGGTTTTAGGGCAGGGTTTGGGAAATGGAAAAGTTTCGGGTTTAGGGGGATTAGCCTCTACAGCCTAGTTGGTGCTTACAGCTTCGGAGTTTGCGAGCCTTAAGCTGTAGACCCCCAAGAGATCTGCGCCAAGAGACTTCGAGGACTCGTACTTCAATGGGTAGTTCCACAAATAGGGTACCCCTCACATACGCCCCAAAGCATAAAAAATGACGAAATGTTTCATTGAAGCTCCCGAGAGAAAAACTGGTACCCCTAGTTTGAATGAAGGGGTTTTCGGGACGTTGTGGGCTCCCTAATGTCGATGAGGCAGCTGCCAACCAGAACCTGGCGCCAAGTTAGGGTCCGTTTCGTCATGTGTGTAGTTGGTCAATCAACCAAACAGGGGCCATGATTTAGGAAATTGCCCATGTACAGAGATAGCACAGGGAGTGTAGGGTGTAGCGCATTGGGGGCATTTAGGGGTTGGGGCGTGTAGGGTTTCGGCGTTTGGGGCTTACGGCTTTGGGTTTAGGGCGTTTCGGCCTGAGGGCTTTTGGGGTTTAGGGTGCTACCAGCTTCTTCTCGCAGACAACAGAGAGCCTTTCGTGTTCTGACGGTAAGCTGTAAAAACCTAAACTGGGTTTTGGTACTACAATCCCCTTAAAGCCGGCATGTATCTATAGCCCCCTTAATGCCCAGAACTCCTAGGCTCAGACCCCCAAGAACCCCAAACCCTAAAACCCTAAACCCCAAGCCGTAAATCTTTACCCTAAACCCTAAACCCTAAACCCTAGACCCTAGACCCTAGACCCTAGACCCTAGACCCTAGACCCTAGACCCTAGACCCTAGACCCTAAACCACCCCTAAATTCTAAGTCTTCCAATGCTTCGCCAGCTCGTGCTGGCGTGAGTCGTTGAGTGCGTCGCCCAGATAATTGCCAGGCCACTGAAGGGTGTAGGGTTTAGGGTTTAGGGTTTACAAGCCCAACACCCTCAAACCCCGAACCCTGTAACCCCCCCACGCTTGTCGCCTAGGCTCAGGTTGGCCACCACAGAGCCCCTCGCCCCGAGAATTCGGGGAAGAGCCACATGCTACCACAGCTTCGAAGGGGGGGAAAAAGAAGGAGTCTGCTCATCGGGCGTTATTTACTCTAACGGTACACACTCGCTGAACCCTCAAACCCTAAACCCTAAACCCTAAACCCTAAACCCTAAACCCTAACCCCTAACCCCTAACCCCTAACCCCTAAACCCCTAAACCCCTAAACCCTACACCTTAATCCACCATGAAACCCTGATCCCTGAGGCATCAGCTCTGCTCAACATGAAAGGCACAAACGTCACAGGGTCTCCGAGGTTCCCCTCATAGGGCCCCTTGAGGTTGCAGACTCCAGGTTTAGGGTTAGGGTTAGGGTTTAGGGTTAGGGTTTAGGGTTTAGGGTTTAGGGTTTAGGGTTTAGGGTTTTAGGGTTTAGGGTTTAGGGTTTAGGGTTTAGGGTTTAGGGTTTAGGGTTTAGGGTTTAGGGTTTAGGGTTGCGGGTTTAGGGTTTAGGGTTTAGGGTTTAGGGTTTAGGGTTTGGGGTAGCCCTTTGGAGGGAGAAGTTTGGGAGACCCCCATGAACACCCTCAATACCAATTCCTCCAAGCTCTGCCCAAAGCCCTAAAGCGCCTCTACTCCCTAAAAGCTAAACCCTCAACCCCCAGGCCCCAGCCCTAAACCCTCAACCCTAAACCCTCAACCCACCATGACATAAACCCTAAACCCTCGACCCTAAACCCTGAACCCTAAACCCTAGACCCTAAACCCTGAACCCTAAACCCTAGACCCTAAACCGTGAACCCTAAACCCTCAACCCTCAACCCTAAACCCTAAACCCTAAACCTAGCCCTAGCCCCAAGCCCCGGACAGCCCTAGCCTAACCTGTCGACCAGTCTGTGACGGCGCTGTGCGCGCGTGCCAAGGGCCGCAGCCTAGGCCGGAAGAGGTTTAGGGCTTAGGGCTTAGAGTTTAGGGTTTAGGGTTTAGGGTTTAGGGTTTGAGGCTTAGATGGATCCCCTTCACCCCAACCTAGGCCTTAGCCCCATGCGCTCCTCGCCATCAGCCTGAAATCTCAGTCCACTCGTTGCAGCTGGTTGCTGGGCAGAAGCACCAAGCTGTAAACCATGAACTTAGAACTAGGAATTTGAGCCAAAACCCTCGAACATAAACCCTAGGCCCTAAGCACTAACCCTAAACACTAAACCCCAAACCCCTAAACCCTAAAACCCTCAAACCCTAAACCCGTAAAACTCTCTAAGGGCCCCGAACACCCGAAAAGGCCCGAAGACCAAAGCCAGTTGCCCTTTTGAAGGCGTTATCCCAGCGGCGTCCAAGCCGCCCAAGTCGTCCGCCAAGGGGCCCGGGCCCAGGAAGCTGGTTTAGGGTTTAGGGTTTAGGGTTTAGGGTTTAGGGTTTAGGGTTTAGGGTTTTGGGGCTGGGTGTCTCATGGGATTTCACCTTGGACCCCTAAGGTCGTAGTTTTGGGTTCCTTTTTCTTAAAAGATCCTCTAAGGGAATGGCCATGTTAGGAGCATATTAAGGTAACCTTGAGGGGTACAACCTTAGAAATAGGAGTCTTAATCTCTGAGTGCTCTGCTAAAGTTAGGGTAGATAGTGAGGGGACTGTCCAAAATGCGGTAAGGGTTTTGGGCTTTCGGTTTACTAGGTCGTTTTTTCACCCCAGTCTGTAGTACTGACAGGCTTCATGTGTTCAGGTGTAAGGTTCAGGGCTGACTGGTAAGCGAAAGCCTGTGCCACTGTGGCCCCCCAACCATGGGGGGCCCTAAACCCTAAACCCTAAACCCTAAACCCTAAACCCTAAACCCTAAACCCTAAACCCTAAACCCTAAACCCCTTACGGAATTGCTGGCAGAGCTGGCCAGTGCGATGGACAGCCTAGAAGACGAGACCCAGTTCCTACGCCAAGAGCTAGAGTGCCGAGCAAAGGAGGCCGAAGCATTGCGACAACGACAGGGTTTAGGGTTTAGGGTTTAGGGTTTAGGGTTTAGGGTTTAGGGCTGCCACAGGCGTGGCGACGTCCCGCAGACCCGGAAGCATTATACCGGACATACCCCCCCCCCCCCCCCGCCTTCAACGCCCAGCTGATAAGCCTTGCCAACCTACAGTAAACACTCCTTCACCTCGTCAAAACCCTTCCAAAAGCCCTCATGTCAACCCTAAACCCTAAACCCTAAACCCTAAACCCTAAACCCTAAACCCTAAACCCTAAACACTCTCTATCCTATGTATATTTAATGGCTAATGGCTTCCCGGTTTTTCCACTAAAAATTCCCGGTTTTCCACCAACAATTCCCGGTTTTCCACAAAAATTCCAGTTTTCCACTAAAAAATCCCGGTTTTCCTCTAAAAATTCCCGGTTTTCCACAAGTCCCGGTTTTCCACCAAAAAATCCCGGTTTTCCACAAACAAATCCAGGTTTTCCACAAAAAAAACCCAGGTTTTTCCACCAAAACTTCCCAGTTTTCCACCAAATATTGCCGGCGTTTCCACAAAAACTTCTCGGTTTTCCACCAAAATTCCCGGTTTTCCACTAACAATTCCCGGTTTTCCACAAATCCCGGTTTTCCACCAACAATTCCCGGTGTTTCCACTAAAAATTCCCGGTTTTCCACAAAAAAAATCCCGGTTTTCCACAAAAAAAACACCGGTTTTTCCACCAAAGCTTCCCGGTTTTTCCACGAAAAAATCCAGGTTTTCCACCATCCACCAAAACTTACTGGTTTTCCACAAAAGAATCCAGGTTTTCCACAAAAAAAACCCGGTTTTACCACCAAAACTTCCCGGTTTTCCACCAAATATTGCCGGGTTTTCCACAAAAACTTCTCGGTTTTCCACCAAATCTTCCCGGTTTTTCCACCAAAACTTTTTTTCCACCAAAGAATCCCGGTTTTTCCACCAAAACTTCCCGGTTTTCCACAAAAATTTCCCGGTTTTCCACCAAAATTTCCCGGCTTTCCACCAAAATTTACCGGTTGCTCGGGGGGCCTACTCTGGGCTGGCTTTAGGGTTTAGGGCCTACTCTGGGCTGGCTTTTGGGTTTAGGGCCTACTCGGGGCTGGCTTTAGGGTTTAAGGCCTACTCTGGGCTGGCTTTAGGGTTTAGGGCCTAGTCTGGGCTGGCTTCTGGGCTGGCTTTACGGTTTAGGGCCTACTCTGGGCTGGCTTTAGGGTTTAGGGCCTACTCGGGGCTGGTTTTATTGAGGGTTTAAGGCCTACTCTGGGCTGGCTTTAGGGTTTAGGCCCTGGGCTGCCTTTAGGGTTTAGGGCCCACCCTGGGCGGCAGCCGACTGAGCCAAAGATTTTAAGATTAAAACATAAAGTAAAATATTTTCATAATGTTATGGGATCCAATGGGTGGGTGGGTCGATATTCGATACCGGAGTAAGGAGCTCTACTAGTGACATGCTTGGACTTGAGATGCTGAACCCTAACCCTAAACCCTAAACCCTATACCCTATACCCTAAACCCTAAACCCTAAACCTGGGTTTATAGGGCATAGGGTTTAGGGTTTGGATTTAGGCCCTCCCTCCTCAGTGCAGGGCGAAGGCGTCGGAGCGAGACGCAGCGCCCTCCGCCGCTTTCCTTCAAGGGTTTAGGGTTTAGGGTTTAGGGTTTAGGGTTGAGGGTTTAGGGTGATCTCATCTTTCCCTTGCCCAATACTCCTCTACTCAACATGAGAGCCAAATAGGCTGTATTCAAGTGCGGTCTGGGCCTTATTTTAGGTCGGTGGTTGTTCGGGTGCGGTAGTATGGGATGCGTTTCTTGTTTTGTTTTTTTTTGGGGGGGGGAAGAAAAGTGCGGGGGGTCGGGTTTAGGGCCTGAGGCGTTCCAGGGTTCAGTGATCAATTCAGTTCAGCCTTCGGGGCTTGAGGGTTCAGTTCAGTTTTGTTATTTTGAGTGTACAGTTCGGGTTTGGGGCTGTGGGAGCTTGGGACTGCAGTATTTGGCCAGCATTGAGGATTTTACATGGGAGCGTAAGGTTTGACACCTGAACCCAACCTCATCCGCAGGGGGTTTAGGGTTTAGGGTTTAGGGTTCAGGGTTTAGGGTTTAGGGTTTAGGGTTTAGGGTTTAGGGTCTTAGTTCATAAATAGCTTCGGGCTCAGGTTGGGTTCGGGTGTCAGGTTTTCCTTGGGGGACTCACGAGTCCCATGTGGGGTTACAAGTAAACCCCACCCTCTACGCACCCATCAGCCTCCAAGTAGGCCCGAAACCCTAAAACTCTAAGCCCTCAGGCCCGTAACTTGAAAGTACTCAACAGGAAGAAGAAGCGGAAACTCCTCGAACCTTCCCCCGGACCTGAAGCCCTAAACCCTAAATCTGTGTCCCCCCTGAACCCTGAACTTACCAAACCCCATGACTTAGGGTTTAGGGTTCCCTAAACCCTAAACCCTAAACCCTAAACCCTAAACCCTAAACCCTAAACCCTACACCCTAGGGTTCCTGAGCCCCGCCTCCCCCTCCGAGGTCAGCATTGCGGGTTTCAAAGTCCCGGTCGCCCCCTTGAAGGGCAGCACGCCGCATTCTCGGTCTGCGGGTGGGTGGAAACCCTAAACCCTAAACCCTAAACCCTAAACCCCAAACCCTAAACCCTAAACCGTGGGTTTAGGGCTTAGGGCTTAGGGGTACAGGGTTGAGCCAATAAGGGAGCGCCTTAATGTAGGGATATACCTTTGCTTATACAGCGGTTCGAACTATACTTTAAGGTATTTTCCTCAAGAGAGTGCACAGGACTTGGGGGGGTTCTGGATTTTCGGGGGTTGTTTGGTGGCTTCGCGTTCGAGGATTTGATTTCCTTAGGGTCGTTGTTCATCTTTTTGTCTTTAGAGTAGTTACATGGTCCCTAAATATGGTCTCTTGTCTTCCTTGAAGGGTTCTGATGTATGCTTGGGGGTATACAAGGGGTGCCCTTCTCAGCGCCCATATTAACGGACCATGTAACTACCCTTTGTGTTCTTTTTTTTGGGCGGGTCGGGGTCTGTCCCCCTGGTTCTTAGTAGGGAATGAGAGAATTATTCCCCTTAAGGGATTAGGGTTTGGGGTGTAGGGTTTAGGGTCCCTACGAAGAGCCCCCCGTGGTTCTTAGTAGGGAATGAGGGAATTATACCCAGGGACGAGGGTTTAGGGTTTAGGGTCCCTACGAAGAACTAGCCAGGTGTTGCCCAAGACAACGGGCGGCCCGTCTTGATGGGGCTTTTGCAGGTTTAATTAGCTTATTTATTTTGGGTTTATTTCGTAGGGCTATCGGTTTCTTTCTGGGGTTCATGTGGGGTGCTTGCAGGGTGTCTACAGCTTTATAGGGTTTTGGGGTTTATATGGTTCCGTCCCCGCCCCCCCATGGTGTCCCCCCACCCCTCCCCACCTAAACCCAAAGCCCTCACGCAAAGCCTAACCCCTTTATACCCTCTACTGTAAACCCCAAAACCCTAAGCCAAAAACCCAAAAACTCTAAAAGCGTGAAAGTTTGTTGGTGTGGCCTTTTTCCTCGCATTCGTACTCCACACTCCAGACACGGCCTTCTTGGGGCTTGCCAACCGCTAGGCGCTCCGCTGGGTTTAGGGTTTAGGGTTTGGGGTTTGGGGTTTAGGGTTTAGGGTTAGGGTTTAGGGTTTAGGGTTTAGGGTTAGGGTTTAGGGTTTAGGTTTAGGGTTTAGGGTTTAGGGTTTAGGGTGTGGACTCCTGCGATGAAGATTGGACAAAAAGTTCCCGGCGTCGTCTGCCGCTTTGCCATGTAAACCCGAGGGGTGTAAGGGCCGTACTCCCTTTTTTCGAAGGCCTGGCAAAACCCCAAACCCTTAACCCTAAAAACCCCAAAACTCCTAAAGCCCCTAAAACCCCTAAAACCCTAAAACACCCAGACCCCTAAAACCCCTAAAACCCCCAAAACCCCTAAAAAACCCTAAAGCCCCTAAAACCCCTAAAGCCCCAAAATCCCCTAAAACCCCTAAAGCCCCTAAAGCCCCTAAAACTCCTGAAGCCCTAACCCCTAAACCCCAAACCCTAAACCCCTAAACCCCTAAACCCCTAAACCCCTAAACCCCTAAACCCTAATCCCTAAACCCTAAACCCTAAACCCTAAAACCCTAAACCCTAAACCCCAAAAACCTTTTCAAGGTCCGAGTTGCGCGCAACTAGCAGTGGGCAGCCGATGGACGCAAGCAAGGCCCGGGCGCCCCAGCACTTCATAAACCCTAAACCCTAAACCCTACACCCTAAACCCTAAACCCTAAACCCTAAACCCTAAACCCTAAACCCTAAACCCAGGGTTTAGGGGTTTAGGAGTTTAGGGTTTGGGGGTTTAGGGGTTTTGGTTGTTTAGGGTTTAGGGGTTCAGGGGTTTAGGGGTTTAGGAGGTTTAGGGGCTTAGGAGGTTTGGGGGTTTAGGGTTAGGCGTCTAGGGGTTTTGGTTGTTTGCGGATTAGGGTTTAGGGTTTAGGGGGTAGTCGGGGTATTCAGGGTTTAGGGTATTTAGGGTATTTTGGGTTTAAACCGGTTTAGGCTTTAGGCTTTAGGGGTGTTGGTTGTTTGGGGATTAGGGTTTAGGGGTTTAGGGATTAGAAGGCTTAGGGGGTTAAGGGATTCAGACTCGTACCCTTAAGGTTGTACCCCTAAAGGTTCCCCCTAATATACTCCTAATATGGCCCTCATATTCCCTTAAGGATCCTCAAAAAGGGGCCCCAAAACTCAAGGGTACAACCTTAAGGGTCCAAGGTAGAACCCCTAGAAGGGGGTTCAGGATGAAGGTTTAGGGGTTTGGTTGTTTGAGGATTAAGGGTTAGGGCTATTTCAGGGTTGATTGGTTCGGTTTTCGGCTTTTTTTGGATTGGCAGGTCGTTTAGGGGTTTAGGCTCTAGGTTTACGGGTTGAGTTTGGGTCTGTTGGGTTCTTTTGAGGGGGTTTCGGGCTTAGGGTTTAGGGCTTCAGGTCATTGTACTAAGGAATGTCAGGATCACAGCTGGTTATTAGGGGGTAGTTTTCCTATAAGAGCAGCCTGAAGGTGCTTTTAGGGTTTAGGGTTTAGGGTTTAGGGTTTAGGGTTTAGGGTTCAGGGAAGAGTAGCTTGAATTCACAACCCAATTGACATACATGTGGCTTTGGCTTATGATGGGCTGCTCGCGAGCCTTCCAGTGGGGGGAAGCACCCTAACCCCAAACCCTATTTGCAAGAACGCTAAAGAGCCCGAACCCTAAATTCAGAGACCCCTAGATCCTAAACACCCGAAACCCTCAACCCATAAAGCTAGGCCTTAAAACCTAAACCCTGAAAAACTAGACCTGAAACCCGCAGCCCTAAAAGCTAGAGCCTAAACCCGAACCCCTAAACCCCTAAACCCCTAAACCCTAAACCCTAAACCCCAAACCCTAAACCCTCCGTCCGAAACCCTCCGGAGGTCGCAACGTACCTCAAAACCTCCTTCAAGGAGCATCTGCAGGTGCGGAAGGGGGGAGGATGGCCGGTTAAGGGTTTAGGGGCGTTTAGGGTTTAGGGTTTAGGGTTTAGGGTTTAGGGTTCAGGGTCGTTGCCCCAACCTACATCCCAACCCCAATCCGGAGAATGGGTTTCTGCAGGCTACCAGGGCTGCAATGATGCACGCAGCCACGAGCCGTGGCGCGCAGGACCGGGTATCGTGGCCCTAAACCCCCAAACCTCCAAACCCCAAGCCCCAAACCATAAACCCTAAACCCCAAACCCTAAACCCTAAACCCCAAACCCGAAACCCTAAACCCCAAACCCCAAACCCCAAACCCTAAACCCCGAAACCAACCTTACAGTCCTTAGATCATCGGAGGGTACCCTTCGACTTTCTTCCCAGGAGCTTCGATCGGATGCCCTGGCGATCTACGAGACGTTCAGGCCCCTCGGTTTGCAGGATCCAGAGTAAGTAGGTCCCTTAATCCCTTCTTCTAGGGTTTAGGGTTTAGGGTTTAGGGTTGAGGGTTTAGGGTTTAGGGCGTCTCGCCGCGCAGCGGCCGTAAGTACCATGTGTAAATGGCGCCCCTAGACACCCAGGGGGTGTGGGGGGGCGGCATGTCACGCGAAGTGCTGGGTTCTTTCTCCCCACCCGCTGTGAGCTTTCACAGGCCACCACCCAAAGCACTGCCTTTTAGGGTTTAGGGCTGTCGCCCTCAATTCCCACCATTGCTTTCCCGCAAAGGCGTGGTGAAGGTGCGGGGCGGGGGTCAGGTGAGGGAGAACAGGAGGGGCCAGAAGTCCAGGAGGGTAGGCCAGGTACCCCCCCATGGCAGACACCGGATTTCAGCATTTTCGGGTCGGGGTCCAGGGGCCGCCAGAGGGGGGCCCAGGGCTAGCTGGGTTTTAGGGTATTCTCATCAGGAGGAGGATCGGAGGATCCCAATTTAGGCGCCACTCTGGTGGCCTAGTGGCAAGGCGAGCCCGAGGGCTCTCTATTCGACCATTCTCCAATGGCTCCACCCATTGTTTATCCAGTGAAGGTGTCCATCACTGCCGGATATCTTCTGGGTCCAGGCACCCTAGAAAAGGGTGGGTACGGCCGAAGCAGGCCAAATGGAATTTAGGGTTTAGGGTGTAGGGTGTAGGGTTTAGGGTTTAGGGTTTAGGGTTTAGGGTTTAGGGATCTACGCTCCTGAAGGGGTTGCCATCAACTTTTTCTTTCCCTGAAGCGAGCACCTTGGGCGTTTTGCTGGGTAGAGCCCCTGGGGCCCTGGGGTTTAGGCCATAGGGTTTGAAAGGCCTTAGGATTGACTCCTACAACCCAAAGCCCCAAAACCCTCAAACCCTGAGCCCCAAAACCTAAGACCCTAAAACCTGTGGCCCTGAACCCCAACTTCCAACCCCTAAACCCTAAGCCCTAAACCCTAATCCCTAAACCCTAAACCCCAAACCCTAAACCCTAAACCCTAAACCCTCGACCCAAGAGGTGCCAGGGTTCAAGGCTTGGGGAGCTGGAAGCAGACGGCTAGGGCTTTAGGGCTTTAGGGTTTTAGGGCTTTAGGGCTTTAGGGCTTTAGTGTTTTAGGGCTTAGGGCTTTAGGGCTCTAGGGCTTTCGGGATTAGGGCTTTTGGGCTTTAGGGCTTTAGGGCTTTAGGGTTTCGGGTTTATTGAAACTATTCAGGTTGCAGGTCCGGGGAAGTTCCGAGGAGCTTCAAGGAAAGTTTCGAGGACAGTTTCTTGGTTTCACTTTTGAATAATTTCAAGTTACAGGGGCTTGAGGGTTTAGGGTTTAAGGCTGAGGGTTTAGGTTTGTAGTATTAAGGTGCATTTTCAATGACAGCCCTCAACCCTAAACTCCAACTGCAAGTTACCTTGACAGGGATGTACAACAAGAAATGTACTGCCCTAAACCCTAAACCCTAAACCCTAAACGCTAAACCCTAAACCCTAAACCCTAAACCCCAAACCCTCCGCCTTTCGCAGGCCGGAGTGGCTCGGCTGGGGTGTCAAAGGCGAGCTGAGGCTACGCGACGTGCGGGCGGCGTGAACACCCACAGGTCCGAGCCCCAGACCCTGCAACGCTTAGGGTTTAGGGTTTAGGGTTTAGGGTTTAGGGTTTAGGGTTTAGGGTTTAGGGTTTAGGGTTTAGGGTTTAGGGTTTAGGGTTTAGGGTTTAGGGTTTAGGGTTTAGGGTTTAGGGTTTAGGGTTTAGGGTTTAGGGTTTAGGGTTTAGGGTTTAGGGTTTAGGGTTTAGGGTTTAGGGTTTAGGGTTTAGGGCACGAATCGCAGCGCTACGCGTGGTGGCATCTAGCCAGGCCTGTGGAGACCCGAAGCGGAGGCGGAGTGGGAGGAGTAGTGGTTGCAGTTGTAGCAACTAGAATTACGACTACCATTTGACGTGGACAACGACGACGGACGACGGATGACGGACGACCGACGACCGACGACCGACGACGGACGACGGACGACGGACGACGGACGACGGACGACGGACGACCGACGACGACGACGACGACGGCTGACTTTTTTCTGATGAACTGCTTGCTGTTTGGGAGTTGCAGCGGCTCACTTAGTCAGCTGGCTTTTCCTGCTCCTCCGCAATGAAGCTCCACGCACGTACCGAACATCTTGACCATCGGGACCCTATTGGAGTTGGCAAGACGGCGATGGCTGTCACCATGGTGATGATGATCGGCGTGGTCGTGCTGGCTGTTGAGTTCCTGATCTTGACGCGCGTCGTGACGATCAGGGGCGTCTCGAGCTCCTGGGCGTTCCAGCTCTTGGGCGCAGGCGTTTCATTCGTGGCAGCAGTGCAGTACTCGTTTATCATCCCGATGTCCTACGACCTCAGCCGCCATGCCGGTGGGGGCGCTGCCACATCTGGCTTCTTCATCGGCTCGAACGGCCTAGGCCTCTTTGCCGGCATCTGCGCTTCGCGGCTCGCGTGGCGCATGATGTCCCCAAGCCAGATCCACACTGCCATCGTCCTCCCGGTGGTGGCCAATGCCGGGCTCGGTGTGGCGCTCGCTAGCTTGCTTGCCTCTGGCGCCCCAACACAGCTTCAGCTGCTAGGGCTCCGCGTTGCGATGGGCTTGTTCGAGGGTGTGGGCCAGCTGATCCATTTTCTCGTGCGCAAAATGACCCCTGGGCACGAGCAGGTCCGGGCTGCAGTCATGGAGTACTTCGTACGAAGCTTTAGAAGAGCGTGGGCTGTTGTTGGTTCCTTTTTTATGGCTTGAAGGATAGCTAGATACACGGCTTCAGTTTTTTTTGCGGTTATTGGGGAAGAGAGAAGAGAGGTACTCTGCCTACGCCTTGGGCATGGGCATAGGTCCCCTGCTTAGTAGCATGCTCGGGGCTGGGCCCAAAGCACCTTTCCAGCCCAGCGCAGCTGCTCCAGTGTCAGCTGCAGTGGCACTTCTATGCGTCTGCCTGGCTGCAGTCCTGGTGCTGACAGTCCCATCTTCGCCGAAGGAGGGCAGGGAGGAGCTGGCTTTGGCGGAGGACGCGCAGGACGCGCTCAACCCCTCCAACCGTGCTGCGATCGTGTTTCTGTGCTTGATGACGGTGCTTCTCTGCCTGGGAGTGGCCGCCTCGGTTGCTTGGTAGCCCACTGGTAGCCTTTTTTTATTTTTGTTTTTTGGTTCTGGCTCCCTCATAAAGCAACCAACCAAAAAAATGGGTGCCCTTATGATAATATGGCTACTGGGCTACGAAGGTTGAGGTGACCACGGCCCTCCTCCTCGAGGTGGATGGCGGGTGGCAGTACAACACAATTGGCACGGGCATTGGGGCTGTGCTGGCTGCGACCGCAGTGGCCGGGGCTGGCCTGATGCTAGGATGCCCAGTAGTGCAGCTTATTCCCTTTTTTGTTTTTTTTGGGTGGGGGGGGGGGGTTTAGGTTCCCTTATAAACCCCTTTAAGCAAAAAAAGGGGGCACCCTTTCTTATCCTAGGTTACTGGGCAGCCTAGGATGGCTGTGCAGGAAAGGGAGCTCGTGGATGAGGCTGTGGCTACATGGATCATGCTGATCGTGGCTGCAGTTGGGGCACTGCTGCTCTTCGGGAGCCATGGGATGCCGGCGGCCCTGGCGGCAGATTTTTTGATGTATCCCACGCTCGTCTGCGTCGCGAGCGTGGGGGAAGGCACCGCCATGCAGGCAAGCAGCTCAACCTCAGTCTTCTCGCAGCCCAACATCATCGTGATGTGCGCATTTGCTGACGCAGCAGCCAGGGCCTTCTTCACCCCGTTGGGGCGCTACGTCTTCGATGAAGGCGGCAGGGCGGGCTATGCGTGCATGTTGCTGATGATCGTGGCAGTTATTGCGGTGGCTGACGTCCTCGTCAGGCTTTTGCGGGGCATGGCGTCGCCGAACATGGACGGCTACGACAAGCTGCAGCTGAAGTTGGGGGGCCGGCAGGAAAATGGCCCTGACTTCATCAAGGTGCTAGATGTCCCCCTGATCGAGAAGGTGGAAATCCGGGACTCGGAATGCGGCAGGGGCCTCTTTGCCACAAGGCCCATCCGCCAGGGCGAGCTCATCTACCGGGCGAAGTTTCACTTTCTGCCCGACCTTCCTGGGAAGGTCCTGCTGCGTTACCTGGTAGCCCAGTGGTACCCTTTTGCCCTTTTTTCCTTCAAGGTTTGAAGGGGTGCAAGGAGGGACCCCTAGAAGGGAGCCTTCATGTTGTCCCCCTAGATAGCCCCTATATCATATACATATATATATATACATATATATATATATATACATCTATATATATATATATATATATATATATATGTCTATAGGTAGCCCCTAAATAACCCCCAAATAGCCCCTAAGGTCCCTGGTAAGGGTCCCTCCTTTAGTCCCTTGAAAGGCTCCCTTGTAGAGTACTCAACCCAAAAAGGGGTTCTCATATTTTCATTTAGGGTTTAGGGTTTAGGGTTTAGGGTTTAGGGTTTAGGGTTTAGGGTTTAGGGTTTAGGGTTTAGGGTTTAGGGTTTAGGGTTTAGGGTTTAGGGCTGCCAAGGTTATGGCAGCCAGGAGCATGAGCTCAGTGTCTTCGAGCATGCCCCCCTCCATGGCGCAAACCTTCGCGAGCTGGACGAGGTGGACAGCTTCACGAACCACAGCTGTGAGCCCAACATCTTCTATGAAACTCCTTCTAAGGCTTTAGAAGACCTTTTGCTTTTGACGGGTTCCTTTTTTCTGGCTCATACATAGTAAACTCCTTTTAAGGCTTGAAAGGCTGACATATTCTACGAAACTCGTTCTAGGATGCCCAGTAGTACCCTTATTCCCTTTTTTGGGGGGTTTAGGTTCCCTTATAAAACCCCTTTAGGCAAAAAAGGGGGCAACCCTTTTAAGCCTTGGTTACTGGGCAGCCTAGCCTTCTAAGGCTTGACAAGACCTTGCTTTTTGTTGGCTCCTTCTTGACGGGCTCATGCACAGTTTAAATTCAAGCTAATCAGTCTAAACCCTAAACCCTAAACCCTAAACCCTAAACCCTAAACCCTAAACCCTAAACCCTAAACCCTAAACCCTAAACCCTAAACCCTAAACCCTAAAACCCTAAACCCTAAACCCTTCTTGAAGACAGGAAAGCACACGCTTCTTGAACGAGTCCAGCGGGGAGTACGGGGTCTACGCGCTGAAGGACATCAGCCCGGGCAGTGACTCGGACTCGGAGTAGGCCCTTATTTCCTGTCTGTTACGGTTGGGGCTCCCTTATAAATCCCCTGAGAAACCAAAAAACCGTGCCCTGTTGATTCCCAGGTTTACTCCTGGCAACCCTAAACCCTAAACCCTAAACCCTAAACGCGAAACCCGAAACCCGAAACCCGAAACCCGAAACCCTAAACCCTTTTTGTTCCTGAGTCTAGGTGAGCTCACGGCCGACTACGAGCTCTTTGACTTGGAGACACCCAAGGACCTCACGCCATGTAGGTGCCTTCGTAGCTATGTGAGGTGTAGGGTTTAGGGTTTAGGGTTTAGGGTTTAGGGTTTAGGGTTTAGGGTTTAGGGTTTAGGGTTTAGGGTTTAGGGTTTAGGGTTTAGGGTTTAGGGTTTAGGGTTTAGGGTTTAGGGTTTAGGGTACACCTTTTTGTAGCTTTTTGTGAACTCAGCAACTAAGGTGTGGCTCACCCACGTGCCGAGGTGCCGTCCACGGCTCCCAGTTTTGGCCCCTGGAGGTGCTACTAGGGTTTAGGGTTTAGGGTTTAGGGTTTAGGGTTTAGGGTTTAGGGTTTAGGGTTTAGGGTTTAGGGTTTAGGGTTTATACCTTAAAAATCTCTTAAAAAGGCCCATTTCTATGGCCTAGTAGGACCCTGTAATGCCTGAATAGGGGTTTAGGGCCTTTGTAGGGATTTCTATGGCCTAGTTTACGACCCTGTAATCCCTCAATAGGGTTGAGTATGGGGATTCTAAAGCCTAATAAGACCCTGTAATCCTTCAAAAAAAAGGGTTGCTTATGGGGGATTATTCCTAAACCCTAACCCTAAACCCTAAACCCTAAACCCTAAACCCTAAACCCTAAACCCTAAACCCTCAACCCTAAACCGAAACCCTAAACCCTAAACCAAATAGCCCATCCTGGTTGGAGGTGCTGCTCGAAAGGCTCGCGGAGCTAGAGCCCATCCCACGAGCCCACCTACTGCAGCAGCACCCGTCGGTGCAGTCCCTTAGGGGGTACTTGGAAAGAATTTTGTAGTTTTGGGCTACTATAAATCCCTAAGAATTCTTAAGTTTTGGCTATAATCCCTAAGGAACAGCTAAAAAATGTACATTTTTGCTAGGGTGCCACCTTCATAATAAACCCTAAATCCTAAACCCCACGTTCAGTATGAGGTTCCTCGACTTCGGCAGGAGCAGCAAGGTGGTGGCGGCTGCCCCGGACACGTGCGGCTGGGCCATCGCGGCCGCCTGCGACTTCGAGCCCGGCGCGGTGATCTTTGAAGGGCCCAGCTGCATCTTAGGGATACTTTGGGAGTAATTTTTAATAAGCTTTGGGTACGATAATTCCTAAGCTGCATCTTAGGGATACTTGGGAATGTAATCTTTCATCTTTGGGTACGATAATTCCTAAGAAGGGCCCAGCTGCGTCTTAGGGATGCTTGGGGGCAATATTTCTTAAGCTTTGTATTACGATAATTCCGAAGATACTTGGCAGTGATTCTTTAGTCTTTGGGTACTATAACTTAATACGAATCACCAAACAATGATGATTGTTGCTGGGGTTCCAAGTTCAGTGTAGGCATTGTGGATTGCCAGAAGATATGCCACGTGGTGGTCAACTTGCCGCTGCAGCTCGCCCCACAGTGCTGGCTGCTCTTCGCCAAGGAGGACCTGGGGTTTAGGGTTTAGGGTTTAGGGTTTGGGGTTTAGGGTTTAGGGTTTAGGGTTTAGGGTTTCGGGTTTAGGGTTTAGGGTTTAGGGTTTAGGGTTTAGGGTCACCAATGAGGACCTGCTGCGCGCCTCGGCGCCCGTCAGCGGAGGCATGGACAACGGAGACTGCGGCCACCGTGGAGAACGCCGGTTTTTCGGGTTCGAGCTTGCTGCAAACGGGCACCAGGCAGACGCAGAGATCCGGATGATCTCCCCTGGGGAGGGCCCTGGTGCACCAGAAATTTTCCAGGTTTGCTCAAAGGCCCGTATTCGGGCGGGGCAGGCTTTCACTTGCACAGCGCCGTGCTTGCGCTATCCGTAACTGACGCCTGTGGAAATGGCACCAAGACTTTACAGTAAAGTTTAGAGCCGTTGGGTTCGGTGCCTCGCTGCGTCGCACAGACTAGGCGTGCAGACAGCTGTGACACAGAGAGAGATCGCTTGCAAAGTTGCGCCTCTGGGTTCTGGAGTGCTATACTTTGATACCTTTTTTGGGTTCTGGGTTCCTAGTATAGCTACTTCTACCCAAAAAGTATATACTGCTTTTCCAGGGTCTACTCCAAAGTAGGGGACCTGCCCCATTTGCAACAGTGCGACAAAACCTACACAAGACTTAAGTACTTCCATTGCATCAAGGCCGTGCCAGCTGAAGCCTAAACCCTAAACCCTAAACCCTAAACCCTAAACCCTAAACCCCAAACCCTAACGGCCCTAAACCCTGGTTGCCGACATGTTGCCTTGAGGTCGTCCTCGTTCGCATCCTCCTCGCAGTCCGTGCCCTTACGAGCCGCCGCCTCATGCAAGTCTACGCACATGAGTTGCGGAGCCCTCAACCTTCATGCCCTAAGCCCTAGACCCTAAACCCTAAACCCTAAACCCTAAACCGTAAACCCTGAACCCTGAACCCTGAACCCTAAACCCTAAACCCGAAAAACCCGACATTGGTGGTGCCGCCCCGTGCGCCTCGGGGTTCAAGTTGGGGTTTCGTGTTTCCGGACGGCGTGTTTGGGCTGGGAGGTGTCTGGGAAGAGTCTGAAAGATGTTTTAAGGTTGTTAAGTAGGGCAGCTATGGTTGTAACAAGGTTTTAGGGTTTAGGGTTTAGGGTTTAGGGTTTAGGGTTTAAATCTCTAAGGGAGGCTCCTTGTTTTTGGAGCCGTTGGGGGTCGGTACCTTGCTGCATCCTCCGGACAGACAGCAGCTGCGAGAGAGATCGCTTGCAAGAGACGGTAGTGGCACAGGGTTTTCTCAAACAAGTCGGCAACCAGGGTTTAGGGCCATTTAGGGTTTAGGGTTTAGGGCTTAGGGTTTAGGGTTTTCCCCTGTGACGTGCAAGAGCATCTGCCCTGTCAATTGACAGTTGTGTAGGTGAAGTAGCAGCACCGCTCTTGCAAGAAAGTTGCAGCTGCCCCCAGATGTGACAGTGCGACAGTTGAACTGAGAACCCTCTGCGCGAGGCCCGTATAAAGTGTCAAAGCCTACACAAGTTTTGTACACTTATGGGCATGGGGGTTTCCGAAATTAGGGGTACCTTATTGGGGTCCGTATGACAACGGCATCCTACTATTTTTGGTGTTATTTTAGCAATATTAAGGGTCCCTTATGTTCATAAACCCTCATATGGGAGCTTACGAAACTCGGGAGATCCCAATACAGACCCTTAAATAGTAGGATCCCCTTATAAGAAGGACCCCAAAGCGTTCTTCTGACCATGCTTTGAAGGACCCCATAAAGTACCCCGAATATCGTAAACCCCCATGTAGTGCAAGGCTGCGCCAGCTGAAGCCCTAAACCCTAAACCGTTGTCGACATTAAACCGTATACCCTAAACCCTAAACCCTAAACCCTAAATCCCAAACCCCAAACTCTAAGCCGTTCGCAGCCCGGAGTGGCTCGGCTCAGGTGTCAAAGGCGAGCTGAGGCTAAGCGACGTGTGGGCGGGCGTGAACCAGTCCCAGCCCTCAGACCTTGCAACGTTTAGGGTTTAGGGTTTCAGGTTTAGGGTTTAGGGCTTTTAGGGTTTAGGGTTTAGGGTTTAGGGTTTAGGGTTTATTTAGGGTTTAGCAGGCGGTTTAGAGCACGAATCCGAAACCCCAGGACCCCAAACCTGTGTCGGTGCAAAATGTTGCTGGGCGCCGCCGCCGTGAGGGCAGCACAGCCAGCGAAGCTGCTGTGAGCTCTCCTTGCGGCTGAAGCTTGCGATTTCCCTTGCAGATCTTTTCCTAAACCCTAGAGGCATGTAGCCCGAACGGCCTAGGGTTTAGGGTTTAGGGTTTAGTGTTTAGGGTATAGTGTTTAGGGTTTAGGGTTTGGGGTTGAGGGACCCTAAACCCCATTGTAGCCGCGTTCCCGGAACGATACAGTAAAACCTGAAGCACCTTCTTAGTTCCTTCGCTTCGCTTGAGATGCAAGTCTGAATCCTCCTAAACCCTAAACCCTAAACCCTAAACCCTAAACCCTAAACCCTAAACCCTATTCCCACGTTGTCTGCATGGGACGACGGCTCTCAGGATTGAACCTATTGGCTCTTCGTAGGAATGGGGGAATCTGCCACTTTTTGTACATCTATATATATATATATACACATATATATATATATAGATATAGAAATACATGTATATACATATATATATATATATACATATATCTTCCAAATTCCCTTTAAGGGATTAGGGCTTAGGGTTTAAGGTACCTAATTCCCTCATTCCCTACCAAGAACCTGTCGGTTAAGGTTTGGGGCCCTGCCACGTGTACAGAATCGTCTGGGTGTTTGCAACAAGCACTCGGAAGGAGCGGGCCCACCGTGCGTGATGTGCAGCCTTTGAAGCTAAAAATTCCCTCAGAACTTTACAAAGCCCTGCCCTAAACCCTAAACCCTAGTTTTCAGAGGATTCTGGTGTAAGAGGGTTTAGGTTTTGTAAACCCCCCTTTGAGAGCAAAAGCCCTACACCCCTAGCAAGCGCCCCTCAACACCTGGTAAACCCTAAGCCCCTTAAAGCCTGAGCATCTGTAAGCCCTAACCTCCCAACTTTGCACCGGGCGATGATAAGCACAGGAGCCTGAAGAGCCAAGAGAAGATGGAAAGAGAGAGAGAGAGGGAGGGAGAGACGAACCCGAAACAACAATCCCCAAACCCTAAACCCTAAACCCTAAACCCTAAACCCTAAGTCAGCGCACCCGGTAAAGGTCGACCATTTTGGGAAGGCGTAGGTGCAGAGTGACGAGTGCCTTGTGGCCCCTCGCACCATCCGTGTGTTCAGCCCCCATGAAAGCAACACGGGGTTTCGGGTTTTAGTTCTTTGGATTTAATCTAAACCCTAAACCCTAAACCCGAAACCTAAACCCTAAACCCTAAACCCTAAACCCTAAACCCTAAACCCTAAACCCTAAACCCTAAACCCTAAACCCTAAACCCTAAACCCTAAACCCTAAACCCTAAGTTTAGGTTTACTGTAGTATTGCACAGTTTAGGTTTAAGCATTAGGGTTTCGGATGCGCAGGCGCGGCAGAAGAGCAACGACTGCATGGAGGCCGGGATTGTGAGGGCACGTCCCTTCCAGTTGTCGAAGGATCTCGAACGAACCTGGCAGTCGTATAGGGTTTAGGGTTTAGGGTTGTGGGTTTAGGGTTTAGGGTTTTGGGTTTTGGGTTTAGGGTTTAGGGTTTTGGGTTTTGGGTTGAGGGTCCTGGTACAGTCAAAGCCTCAGACATACCCGCATTCCCTTGTCCTCAGAGGTTGGCTACCCTTACAAAAGCACTGTAAATCCGAAACCCTATATTAATATGAAACCGAAACCAAACCCCAACCCCAAAACCCCAAACCACAAACCCCAAACCCTAAACCCCAAACCCCAAACCCTAAACCCTAAACCCTACACCACAAACCCTAAACCCTAACCCCAAACCCCAAACCCCAAACCCTAAACCGTAAACCCTACACTCTAAACCCTCAACCCTAAACCCTAAACCCTAAACCCTACCTGGAGGTACTCGCGGCCACTATTTAGCGTCCTCTCTGTGAAATCCGGATGTGCCCCGAAAGCGGCCGTATTTTGGTTTGGACATTCTTTTTTTTTTTTGGCAGCGAAGGCGGCCTGAATTAAGAAACAAAAGCCGTACGGAACCCGACAAATGTCATCATTATGTGGACGTTTTCCCGTATAAAACCCGTTTTTTGCTCCGAGCAAAAAAAGGCGTACAGCGGCCACTTTTTTGCGTTGCTGCAGAGGAAATGACAAATTAAACCGGCTGTTTTTTTTTTTTCTGTCCTCCGGTATCCCCAGGTAAACCCTAAACCCTACATAAACCCTAAACCCTAAACCCTAAACCCTACATAAACCCTAAACCCTAAACCTTTTTTTTTCCCCTACGCTCCTTTTTCTTTTGGACAACCCCGGGCAGGCCCTGCGCTTGAACCTGGGGTCCGCAGCGCAGCGGCCCAGTGCCTGGCCTGCCGGGTGCGCGGTCGAGGCGCCGGTGGTGGGATTTCGGGTTTAGGGTTTGGGGTTTGGGGTTTGGGTTTTAGGGTTTAGGGTTTCGGGTCTAGGGTTTAGGGTTTCGGGTTTAATTAGGGTTCAGCATCTCAAGTCCAAGCATTTCACTAGCAGAGCTCCTCACTCCGGTATCGAATATCGACCCACTCACCCATGGGATCCCATCACATTCTGAAAATATTTTATTTTTCGTTTTCACTTTAAACCTTTAGGCTCAGTAGACGGCCGCTCAGAGTAGGCCCTAAGGGTTTGGGAAACTTAGGGTTTGGGGGATGTTGAACTTGTCGTTGGTTTATTATTTTTTTGGGGCTTGAATGAGTTGTTTGGGGTTCAGGGTTTAAGATATGGGGGCTTTCACAGATTTCGAGCTTTGGAGCTTGAACGAAGACGAACTCGCTCGTCTCGCAGCAATCATCAAAAACGTGGCAGCGGAGGGCAGATGTACATGTCTCTGGTTTGCCCTGCTCTGAATTGAAGCGCGCAGCACTGGGTCTAAGCAAATACAGCCCGGCTTTGCTAGTGTGCGATGCATTTACGGGGGCGCATAGCAACACGGGCGGGTATCTGGAGCGCAGGAATGCATGGGCGGAGGCCGAGAACGTCACACTGCCGATGGAACAGCCTGAGGGTGGAGCGCCAAGGGTCAACCGGCCGACCAAGTTTTTGGTCACTTCAAACAGGGTGGGGTTGTGCATGTAAGCAGAAACGTTCTCTCACTTGCTTCCAATCTGAGAAGCCGAGTTCACAACTTCAACCCTGAGCCCTAGGCCCCCCAAAACCCTAAACCCTAAACCCTTTAAACTCATGGCTCTCGTCCACAAGGCCTCTTCGTTGCACAGTCCGAAGCCGTCCTAGCTTTTGGGGTTATAGGTTCTATGGATTTTAAGGGCTTATAGGGCTTATAAGGGCTTATAGGGGGATTTATAAGGGTTTACAGGGTTTATAAGGGCTTACAGGGTTTATAAGGGCTTACTGGATTTATAAGGGCTTATGGGGTTTATAAGGGCTTATAGCAGTTATGAGGGCTTATAGGGTTTATGGGGTTTGAAGGGCTTCAGAGGGTTTATGGCTTTGTTTGTGCACGTTGCGAGTGG
Source organism: Symbiodinium natans (assembly GCA_905221605.1). Lineage (NCBI taxonomy): Eukaryota > Dinophyceae > Suessiales > Symbiodiniaceae > Symbiodinium > Symbiodinium natans. The sequence goes on along the minus strand of CAJNDS010002168.1, from coordinate 112,653 downwards.
GGCTTTATGGGGCTTAAGATGTTCCTGCTGGCTTCATTTTGTGGATTCTGCTGCTCCGCTCTGGCGTTCCAACGGCTTTGGCTGCGCACCAAAGCCCTACAAGCATTGCAAAGCCGAAAAAACCCACAAACCCTCAACGCCATCTACAAACCCCGTAAGCCCTATCAAGCCATGTAAACCCCATCAAACCCTGCATGCCCTCTAACCCCTGTAAAGCCACATAAGCCCCTTTAAACCCTCCTAAACCCTAAACCCTAAACCCTAAACCCTAAACGAACCCAAAGCCCTACAGACTTCACCTCTGAATCCAGGTTCTGCTACCCCCGAGCCGAGATGCGCGGGTCGCGCGTTGGCCTCGAACTCGGCATCGGGTTCAGGGTTTGAGGGTTTTAGGGTTTTTGGGTTTTTGGGTTTAGGGAAGTTTAGGGTTTAGGGCTTAGGGAACTTTAGGAAAGGGCTTTTAGGATTTTTTAGGGTTTAGGGTTTAGGGTTTTGGGTGTTTAGCGTAACTTTTCATGGGACCCCGCCAGGGCCTTGCAATGGGGTTATGAGTTTATACATATATATATATATATATATGGGTGGTTGTCAAAATTATGGTCCCTTTTTGGATCCCTATTATGATACGGCACCTAATATTTAGGGTACCCCAAAGGGGATCATAATTTTGACAACCACCCATATATGTATATATAATAGGGTTTAGTTGGGGTAAGCCCTAGACACTGGACTCTGGACACTAGACCTTGCAGACCCTACGGTTCGTGGGTGCTTATCATCAGAGTAGGGGCTATACATACCCTAGATGAGGTCCAAACCATAGCTACCCTACTTACAACCCTACATATACGTACACATGAAGCCTGCCCAAGAAGACCCGTAGCCCTAAACCCTAAACCCTAAACCCTAAACCCTAAACCCTAAACCCTAAACCCTGAAGTACCCATAGAGAAAACCCACAAAACTGACCCATGAGGTCCTGCCATTCTGGCAGACTCGTGCGGTACGACCCTTCGGCAAACTGCATCCAGGCCTCCGGGCCGCATGGGAGGGGGGGGGGGGGGGGGGGGGAAGGGGATTTCTCCAGCCTTATGTGGGTGTTTCCAAACAAACCCAAATAGAATATTAGCCCCGTGGTACCCTATGTTCGGAACCAGGGTTGGTTGGGTTTAGGGCTGTTAGGGTTGAGGGTTCTCTGGGCTTTCAGGGTTTAATTCGTAGGGTTCAAAGTGTAGAGTCTAAGAGTCTAGGTCTATGGGTTCCCTAAACCCTGAAAGCCTGAATGCAAATCCCCAAACCATGAGCCCTAAACTCTACACCCAAGTAGTAAACTACCTGCTTCAGGTTCATTTAGCCTCCTAGGCTTTGGAGCCTCAGTCCCGGAACCTCCTTACCTGCAACCCCAATCCCTACAACTTGTCAGCTGGATCAGGATTTTCTGCCCACTTTGGTCTCCGAAACCGCAGGTATTGCAGACAAAGGCAAACCAAGGGAGACAGAGAGAGAGAGAGAGACAAGCTCCTAAACCCGAAACCCTAAACCCTAAACCCTAAACCCCTGTATTACAGGGTTCTTAAGGGAGGGGGGCAGGTATCTAGGGAGCCTTAGGGAGTAGTGGGAACCTTGGCTTCCATAGCCATCTCTGAACCCCACTCCCTTAAGTACCCTGTAATGTATGAGCCCTAAACCCTAAACCCTAAACCCTAAACCCTAAACCCTAAACCCTAAACCCTAAACCGCGAATCCTGCATGTTTCAGGTTCAGGCCCCCAAAGCAGCAAGCTACCCTCAGGCACCCAGGGTCCTCTTAAAAACCTCCCCAAGCTTGCCTGTGGATGTGCCCTGGGCCCTAAACCCTAAACCCTAAACCCTAAACCCTAAACCCTAAACCCTAAACCCTAAACCCTAAACCCTAAACCCTAAACCCTAAACCCTAAACCCTAGACTTCGGGCTTGCCTCACGTACATACGTTGGTTTTCGAGAGTTGGGTTTTGAGCCTAGGCGTGAGGGACGGCATCCGCACAGGTTTCCTTTCCGGACGGCTCTTTGGAAACTGCCCTCATCTCAGTTTGGGGGGGGGGGGAGGGGGGGGAAGGGCGACTGGTAAGTGAGTTATACCGCAGGGCAGGAAGAGTTGTAATCTATGTAGCGCCTAAAGCCGTAAACACCCCCAAGCACCTCAGCCATGAATCCGAATCACCATTCGGAAGCGCGCGCCCCTAAATCCCTAAACTTACAACCTACCCTGCAGAGCCCTTAAAAGGTTATAGGGGACGTAGGGTAGCCCAAATCCTTCATTCCCTACTAAGAACCAGCAGGTAAACCACCCCAAAACCCCTAAACCCTAAACCCCAACCCCTAAACCCCAAACCCTAAACCCCAAACCCTAAACCCTAAACCCTAAAACCCTAAACCCTAAACCCTAAACCCTAGCCCTAAACCCTCAACCCTAAAAGCCACATCTCCCGGCGAGACGCGGAGGTGCCTGCCACGCGTGCACGGCGGCTGCATGGTGGCCCCCTTATCATCCTAGGGCTTGGGAAGTTGAAGGTTTTTTTGGGGGGGGCTTAGGGAAGTTTAGGGTTTTAAGGTTTAGGGTTTAGGGTTTTAGGGTTTTAGGGTTTTAGGGTTTTAGGGTTTTAGGGCTTTAGGGTTTTAGGGTTTTAGGGTTTTAGGGTTTTAGGGTTTTATGGTTTTAGGGTTTTAGGGTTTCAGGGTTTCAGGGTTTCAGGGTTTCAGGGTTTCAGGGTTTTAGGGTTTTAGGGTTTTAGGGTTTTAGGGTTTTAGGGTTTTAGGGTTTTAGGGTTTTAGGGTTCAGGGTTTTAGGGTTTTAGGGTTTTAGGGCTTGGGGTTTAGGATTTGGGGTCCAGGGTTTGGGGCTTGGGGTGTAGGGTTGAGGCGCCGGCTCAAGGGGCTAATTCGGGCCTTGAGTTTTGCTTTTTGATGTGGGGCTGCCATCCCTGGGACATGTCGGGACTCCTTCAGAGCTTGTTACAAGTCCTAAACCCTAAACCCTAAACCCTAAACCCTAAACCCTAAACCCTAAACCCTAAACCCTAAACCCTAAACCCTAAACCCTAAAGGGTTTGGAGGGGTGGGGGGTCGGGCTTCGGGTCTGCGCACGGCACATAAGTGTCAAGACTGAGGCTCGAGCGGCATTGCAAGGCCAGGGCCAGGGGCTCTCTCGCGGTTTCGGGCTGACAGTAGGGTTTAGGATTAGGGTTTAGGGTTTAGGGTTTAGGGTTTGAGGTTTAGGAAGGTTTATTGCCTATAGGGTTTAGGGTTTGAGGTTGGGGTGTTCCCCCTTATACCAATAGTCCTTGGTGGGATTATAGTACCCACCCATTAGAGTCCCTATTAAGGACTGTTCGTATAAGGGGGAGCATCCAGTTTGAGGGTTTATAGGGTTTTAGGGGTTTAGGGTTTCAGGGTTTAGGCAACTCTTGCGGTTGTCTCGGGCATACGTAGCCGGGCCGACTGTCCTGTGCGCTCAATAAAGGCCTCAACACGTCCTAAAGATCCAATCTTACGCACCAAATCCCTTTCGGGGCCTAAACCCTAAACCCTAAGCCCTAAGCCCTAAGCCCTAAGCCCTAAGCCCTAAGCCCGAAACCCTCGGGCTTCGGCCGAGGGTTTAGGCGAATTGTTTGTGTGTGGTCTGCGAAGCCTAGCACCGACCTGGAACCCAGGGTCCCCCCCAAAAGAAGCCCAAACCCGGGTTTAGGGTTTTAGGGTTTTAGGGTTTTAGGGTTTTAGGGTTTAGGGTTTAGGGTTTAGGGTTTAGGGTTCAGGGTTTAGGGTTTAGGGTTTGGGGTCTAGGGTCTAGGGCATAGGGGAAGAGAGGACTAAACATCGACCGCTGCTTTATCGGCGAGTCGCCTGGCGGAACCGGGACAGTCTCTCTTCTCAGCGGCCACTTTTCAGCTGTCCCACAACCACGCCTGCATCGATCCCAACTTGTTCCACAACGAGGATGAGTTGAGAAAGCAGCTTGAGCAGTTTGCTCACTGCTGGATAATCACAGCTCGAAACGCACCGCTACTTCCAGAGGAACCCCACTCCACACCACCAAGCCCCCCCGCAAAACCCGAAACACTAAACCCCCAACCCTACACCCTGAGCCCTAAACCCCAAACCCTACACCCTGAACCCAAAACCCCAAACCCCAAACCCTGAACCCCAAACACCAAACCCAAACCCCTAAACCCCAAACCCTAAACCCTAAACCCCAAAACCCCAAACCCTAAACCCTAAACCCCAAACCCTAAACCCAAAACCCCAAACCCTAAACCCCAAACCCCCAAACCCTAAACCCTAAACCCCCTAAACCCCAAACCCTTTCCATGACCAGGCCCGAGCAGCGCGAAGTGCTGCACTGAAGACGCTCTGAAAGAGCCAGCAATGGTTTTGGGGTTTAGGGTTTAGGGTTTAGGGTTTAGGGTTTAGGGTATTTCGGAACTCTTGAGGTTTGGGGCTCTTAGGGGGGGATCAGGGTATAGGGCTGTAGGGCCGAAGGCTCTTTGGGTCTAGGGTTCAGCGTTCAGCGTTGAGTGTTTTTGGGGTTTGAAGTTCCCTAAGCCTTAAACCCGAAACCCTAAACCCTAAACCCTAAACCCTAAACCCTAAACCCTAAACCCTCCGAGTTTCACCAGAAGCCGCGGCGAAATGTACATAGAATCCAGCCACTTGGCGCGACAGCCTGGTGAGGGGCTTCGGGTTCAGGATGTAGGGTTCAGGGTTTAGGGTTTAGGGCTTAGGGTTTAGGATTTAGGGTTTAGGGTATAGGGTTTAGGATTCAGGGTTTAGGGTAGAGGGTTTAGGATTTGGGGGAGCCCGTCAGCGGGTAGGCCGCCGTCACAGGGCTCGGAACCGAGTCGCGCGCTGCCGCTGCAAGTTGGCGTTTGTGTGGGTTGGGGTCTATGGCTTCGGGTCTAGGGTTTAGGGTTTAGGGTTTAGGGTTTAGGGTTTAGTTTGTAGGGTTTAGGGTTTAGGGTTTAGGGTTTAAGGTTTTAGGGTCGAGATGGCTTAGGGTTGTTGGTGGGGCCCGGGAGGGTTCAGGGCCTGGGCTAGAATGATGAAGCACAGCTCGGGTTCTCCATGTTCCCCCGTTGCTCAATTGCATCTGATGTTGCTAGAGAGCTCCCTAAAGACACCCCTCAACCTAAACCCTAAACCCTAAACCCTAAACCCAAAAGAACCCTAAGCCCTAGAACCCTAAAGAGGGAGGCGCCTCGTCCGAATTCACGACTGTAACATCTGATCCCCCGGAGCTTGCTGAGGCCGTCTGATGTGAGGTCGGCCCTAAAGAACCCCCCCGAAGCCCAGGAGGCCCGGTTTAGGGTTTAGGGTTTAGGGTGTAGGGTTTAGGGTTTAGGGTTTAGGGTTTTACCTACCCAACGTTGGACCCAGGATGTTTGATGTGAGGTACTGGGAACGCTTTTTCCCCTAGGATTTAGGGTTCGGGGTTCGGGCTTTAGAGTTTGGGGTCTAGGATTGAACATGACCTTTTGATATTGTGCAACGCCTCAGCACTCAACAGCGTTTCCCAGATGGGCCATGTAGATCAATGTGTGCCCTAAACGCGAAACCCTAAAATCCTAAGCTAAAGTACCCTTGCCGTGCTTCGGGCCTAGGGAGAAGGCCCCCTTGTTAGTTTACTCTAAACCCTAATTCCTAAACCCTAAACCCTAAACCCTAAACCCTAAACCGTAAACCCTAAACCCTAAACCCTAGAGCCGAACTCATAAACACGTCGAAAGGCATGTGAACGGGTCCAGCCGTAGCTTCTTCGGCTCAGAGGGCGTTGCGACCACTTGCGCGGGGTTGTTGGGTTGGGTTCAGGGTTTAGGGCTTGGGGTTTAGGGTTAGGGTTTAGGGTTTAGGGTTTAGGGTTTGGGATTTAGGGTTTAGGGTTTAGGGTTTAGGGTTTAGGGTTTTTTAGGGTTTAGGGTTTAGGGGGATTTTGTTTCTCAAGGCCTCCAGATTTCGAGGCTTCTGCTGAGGGAGGCTCACAGGCTGCGCTCCGCAGCACAGGCGACCCGGCTGCACGATTCGGGGGTTTAGGGTTTAGGGTTTGGGGTTTAGGGTTTAGGGGTTTAGGGTTTAGGGGTTCAGGGTTTAGGCTCGAGGATTGATGGTTGAGGGTTGAGGGTATTTAGGCTGCAACTAGGCAAGCAAATCTGACAGTGCCATAAGTTGAAAGCCCCATAGCTCGCTTGCGCCTAGCTCTGGACCCCCGAACAATCCCACACAGTCCTGAACCCAAAGGGTTTACCCAAAGGGTTTTTTGGGATGTTTCGGGTGCAGGGTCAGGGTGGTTGAGCCGGGCCAACTTTCTTTTTGGAAAGATTTAGGGTGTAGGGTGTAGCGTTTCGGACCCCAAACCCTGAACCCGAAGTACTGAACCGCGCGTCCAAAGGCCTGTTTGCTGGCATGAGCTGCTTTGAAGGCACAGGGGTTGGGCTTAGGGTTTAGGGTTTTCGAGCTTAGGCTTTAGGGATCAGGGTTTAGGGATTTAGGGTGCGTTGCAAGGTAAGGCCTTTTCAAGATAGATGGCGAGAAACCCCACAAAGAATGCCCAACTACATAGTCCTTCTGTGACCGTAGGTGGCATCTTGGGATGCGCCATGGACATCTTCCCTTTCTTCCCTTAATTGCGTTTAACCTGTCACAAGAAACCGCATCTCATTTTGGAGTAAGTTGTGATAGGCCCTGCACCTGCCTTACTTCCCTTAATTGCTTTAACCCGTCACAAAAAAGCACATCAGTCTCACTCTGGAATTTAAGATTTGATAGGCCCTAGGATGGTCATGTTGCTTTTGGGGTTTCGGGTTTAGGGGTGGGGTTTAGGGTTTCGGGTTTAGGGGTAGGGTTTAGGGCTGAGGGTTTCGGGCTTAGGGGTGGCTGAGCAACAGCTCAGCAGTCACAACCTTGTCCAGATTCGATCTCGGAGTAGAGCCGCACTAGCGCGAAGTCGGCTCTAGGCGAGTACTATTCCTCTAAACCCTAAACCCTAAACCCTAAACCCTAAACCCTAAACCCTGGATTGCTTTGCCACAGGCGAGTGAAGGTCGGAGTCGGCTAATGTACATCAGCGACATGTCTGGCTCCGGCAGAACCACCTGCGTTGTGCATGCTTTCCTTGCAACTCCGGAAGAAGCCTGGATCTATGCGGCAGCTCCTTTACTTGCCATTCTTCGACAACGAGAGATGCTGCCAACGAATAAACAGATCAAGACGTGCTGCTCTGGTCGTGGGCCTCGTGGCACTCGGCTTTGCCCGGAAACGTTCTAGCACCCGCCGTGTCACTCGGGTTGTTTTGGGGTGCTTATTTGGTTATGAAAAGGGTCATTATCGGGTTTCGGGTTATGATAGGGTTATCTTCCAGTACTGCCCAACCGACGGTATCCACCCCCACCCCCCCCCCCCCCCCCCCCCCCCCCACCCCCCAACAAAAAAAAACAAAGAACAAAGAACTTAAGGTTTAGGGTTTCGGGTTTCGGGTTTAGGGGTTATGGCTTAGGGCTTTGGTCTAGGGAGAGGGTTTCGGGTTGGGGTGTTTTGGGGTTCGTGGGTTGGGCCTTAGGGCTCGGGGAGTTTAGCCTCACACCCCCCTGCCATCTCGAACACAGGGGCCAGATGAAGGTGATTGACCCTAAACCTAAACCCAAAGCCCGAAAGCTTTTGGGGGGGGGGGGGGGCACGGTTTTGTTTTTTTTGGGGGGGGAAACCCTAAACCCAACCCTAAACCCAAACCCTAAACCCTAAACCCTAAACCCTAAACCCTAAACCCTAAACCCTAAACCCCAAACCCCAAACCCCAAACCCCAAACCCCAAACCCCAAACCCCAAACCCCAAACCCCAAACCCCAAACCCTATCCTTCAGAGGCATCATCCAGGGCCCAGCTCCAGCTGAGCGCTGTGAGGTCATCCGCCCCCAAGGCGCCTTAGTTTCGGGTTTAGGGTTGTAGGGTCTAGGGTTTAGGGTTTAGGGCTAGGGTTTAGGGTTTAGGGTTTAGGGTTTAGGGTTTAGGGTTTAGGGTTTAGGGTTTAGGGTTTAGGGTTTAGGGTTTAGGGTTTAGGGTTTAGGTTAGGGTTTAGGGTTTAGGGTTTAGGGTTTAGGGTTTAGGGTTTAGGGTTTAGGGTTTAGGGTTTAGGGTTTAGGGTTTAGGGTTTAGGGTTTAGGGTTTAGGGTTTAGGGTTTAGGGTTTAGGGTTTAGGGTTTGGGGTTTAGGCTATAGGGAGTTGGAGTTTGGAGTTTGGGTCCTCGGAGATTTCAGGCGTGAAGTGGTTCAGGGGGTTCGAGGTTACCCTAAGCCCGAAGCCCTAAACCGTTGAAGGTTTATTCTTGCAGGGTTTAAGTCAAGGTTTGGTTTCTGGGGTTTAGGGATCTACTTGGAGGTTCTTGGGTACTTACAAGTAGGGTTATATGTAGGGAAAGTTGGGTTTGGCAAGCACGCCATCTTTTTTCGAGGGAATCAGTTGTCTTGGTCAGAAAACCAGTTTTCTACCAGGGACACCAAGAAGCACAACTTTTCCAGATCAGCCTCATTGCTCTGAAAAAGTTTTTTTGTTTTCCTAGTAAAGGATGTTTTTTTCATAGCAGAAAACATTTACCTCGTAAAAGCTGGTTTCCTTGGTCAGAAAACCATCCTTGTACGAGCGAGACAGGTTAGTGTTAACGATACAACCATCTTTTCAGGAGGGAACAGATCGTTTTGGTCAGAGAACCACTTTTTTTACGAGGCAAAACCAAAAACGCAACTCTTTCCAGATCCAGTTGATTGCTCCGAGAAAGTTGTGTGTGTGTGTGTTTCTTGTTTTTTGTTTTGTCTTTTTTTGGTTTTGCCGGTCCCGGCGTCGAATCATGTGGTCGATGGTGGGTCTCTAAACCCTAAAAACAGCTACTTAGAGTACACACATCGGTACAGGGAACCAGTGGGGGTTAAAACGGTATTTACAAGGAACAAAGAGAACTGCAGGTCATGGGTGTGTGTGTCTCTCTATATACATATATATATATATATATATTTGTATTTAAATTTAAAAGCATTTTATATTTATGTTTATATTTTTATGTTTATGTTTATATTTATATTTATAGTTATGTTTATATTTACATTCATATTCAAATTTAGATTTAGATTTAGATTCATATTTCTATTTCTATTTATCTTTGTTTTTATCTTTATTTTTATATTTCTATATGTATGTATGCACATAAAAAATTCACATGATTTCAGCTCGCGGTTCGCCGGTCCCGCCCTGATCATATGTATATACATGCACAGATCGTATATGTATCTTTTGCTTCTGTCTTGACTTCTTCACCCTAAACCCTAAACCCTAAACCCTAAACCCTAAACCCTAAACCCTAAACCCTAAACCCTAAACCCTAAACCCTAAACCCTAAACCCTAGACCCTAAACCCTAAACCCTAAACCCTGACTTCTTCACGTATGAGTAGCTTCAGTCCGTCGAGCCCGAGACCTGAAGCCAGCGTCCCAGGTGCGGCCACCAATGGCGTCGCCCAGGAGCTTGACATGCACTTCCACGAGGTGAGGGTTGAGGGTTTAGGGTTTAGGGTTTCGGGTTGAGGGTTTAGGGTTTAGGGTTTAGGGTTTAGGGTTGAGGGTTTAGGGTTGAGGGTTTAGGGTTGAGGGTTTAGGGTTGAGGGTTTAGGGTGCAGGGTTTAGGGTTTAGGGTTTAGGGTTCAGGGTGCAGGGTTTAGGGTTTAGGGTTTAGGGTTTAGGGTTTAGGGTTTAGACCTCGGCTTCAGGGATCGTCATTTCTGTTTTGGACCATGTTCATGGTTTCATGGGGATGTTTATCCGTAATTCGAAAAGCCTGTTTACCATTGCATGTTGTGTTCTCCAAATCGTTGGCTATCATTGTTCTATTATCACTATTGTCTCCATTTCGAATGTTATCACCATTGTCATTATTATCACGGCTGTCATCCTTACGACGCTTTTTGTTTCTTTCACGTTTGCCATTCCTACTTTGTTCCAAGAACTTTAGCATTCTTACCGGCATTGTCACTAATATCATTGTTGCCACTATGGTGATCATTGCCATGGTGTCGTTTTTACGGCGTAGAATGCCTCCATACTTTCCTGTTGTCCTTGTGTCATTGTCGGTGGTGCGGGGGGGAGTGGCGGGGGTAGGGCTTGTTTGTCGGTTTCTCTTTGCAATGTGTGCGTCGGCGTGCGCGTGCGCGTGCACGTGCGCGTGCACGTGCGCGTGCGCGTGCGCGTGCGCGTGTGGGGTGTGTGTGTGTGTGGGTGAAGGGGATGGAGTCCAGGGCCTGATTGTTGAGGGTTCAGGGTTCAGGGTTCAGGGTTAAAGGGCTTAGGGTTTAGGGTTTGGGTTTGGCTCTTGAGGGTGCTTGGGTGAGGTCTCAGTGTTCAGTGTTTTGGTTCAGGCTTTAGGGCTTTGGTTCTAGCGCTTTCTTGCAAGTATCATCGGTTCAAGTTTGCGCGGGCTAGGTGCTTGCATAAGGGTGGGATTTCAAGAAGCAGGATCCCCTTTCTGCGCCAAAAGGCGGCCTGTTACCCTTAACCCCTAACCCCTAACCCCTGAACCCTAAACCCTAAACCCTGAACCCCAAACCCTAAACCCTGAACCCTGAACCCTAAACCCTAAACCCTATAAACCCTAAACCCTAAACCCCTAAACCCCAAACCCTAAACCCTAAAACCTAAACCCTAAACCCTAAACCCCAAACCCTAAACCCTAAACCCAAACCGCTAGAACCTCAACAAATCTTCGGAGCATACCCCGCGAATCTCTAAACCCCCCAGCTTTGCCCGGAACCGGATTTGGGGTTTAGGGATTAGGGTTTGGGGTTTAGGGATTAGGGTTTAGGATTTAGGGTTTAGGGTTTGGGGTTTAGGGTGTAGGGTTTAGGGTGTGGGCTGTAGCTGCCTCAAGTTCTGAACCGTTGAACTCTGAACTCGAGCCCAGGGACGTAGGCCCCTAAATTTGCAAGACTAAGCCCCAAACCCCAAGCCCCAAACCCCAAACCCCAAACCCTAAACCCTAAGCCCTAAGCCCAAAACCCTAAACCCTACACCACATGTCCACAACCCCCGGAAAATCTCGGTGTTGCAGAACATGTTCGGCTTCGCCCCGCTTATCTTCGCCACCTATCCCGCGGAGACCTCAGGGGCCCCGAAACCCTGCTCTGAACCCCAACCCCTTCACCCTAAACCCTAAACCCCTAAACCCCTAAGCCCCTAACCCCCTAAACCCCTAAAAACCCCTAAACCCCTAAACCCCTAAGCCCCTAAACCCCTAAACCCCCAGGGTTGAGGGATACCGGGTTGCAGGAATTCAGCGTTGAGAGTTCAGGGTTTCAGGGATCGAGGGGGATTCAGAGATTCAGGGGAATTCAGGGTTTAGGGTTTTAAGTTGGGATTTCCCCCCTTGCACTAACAGCCACTAATTGGGAAAGTTTTTCTACCCCCTAGTAAAAACCCGATGAAGGACTGTGAGGAAATGGGGAACATCCCAAGTGGAAAGGTTCTTTTTGGCCGCGTGGAGCCAGAGGCTTTTGGCCTACTTGGAGGGTCAGGGTACTTCGTGAGCCAATTGTACCTGTACTTATAACCCAATTATATCCCAATTAGGGTACCTAAGGGGCTTATCAGTGGGTTAGAACCCAATTATAAGCCTATTAGGGTACTTAAGCGGCTTAGAAGTGGGTTATAACTACACATATAACTGGTGACTAAGTACCCTGAATCTCCAAGTAGGGGCGTGTGGCTCTTTCCAGGGTGAGACGTAAACCCTCAAAACGCGTTTGGGGGCTCTGTACTTGGAAGCTCCCTAAACCCTAAACCCTAAACCCTAAACCCTCTTTCAGTTTGACTTAGTAAGTAGTGTTCGTAAGGTGGGTTATGGGGACTCTGAGAGGGTGGCAAGAGGATACTAAGTAGACGTACTAAGTCAAAGAGCCTCCAAGTAGGCTGGGTAGCTCAGTGGTTCAGGGTTTAGGGTCTAGGGAGTCTAGGGTTTAGGGTTGAGGGTTGAGAGTTTAGGGTTTAAGATTTCGGGCGCTTTTGTTGGTACGGGGGGGGGGGTGGGGGGGAGTTGAGCAATTGTTGTCCTAATGTTTGGGCGCGCGAATGTTCGCCATGGATCTAGGACTCTGAGTTTGTGCTGGGTGTAAGGTTTAGGGTTTAGGGTTTAGGGTTTAAGGTTTAGGGTTTAGGGTTTTCGTGTTTTTGTTTTCTTCTTGCTTGTGTTTTGGATCCGTGCGGGCTTGGCATCTACACGTACTTTTGCTCTTTTGGGTATGGCTGCCTGTAAGCTATGCGTCTCTCCGCCAGAACAGTGGGTCGGACTGAGCACGTGGTGAGCGATCATGTCATGTTATTTTGAAGATTGTGCTTGCGCATCGCTGTAAACCAAAAATGTTCAGAACTATTTTGGCGATAGCTATATTTGTGGTACTTGTAAGTACTGTACCCTAAGTCAACTCTAAACCTTTAAATCCTAGACTCTAGACCCTAAGCCCTAAACCCCAAACCCCAAACCCTAAACCCTAAACCCTAAACCCTAAACCCTAAACCCTAAACCCTAAACCCTAAGCCCTTCCCCAAGGCCCCAAGCTGTCTGAGGCCCTGGCCTTGCGAATGCCAAGCTACGACGAGCGGGAGCTGAAAACATCACTGGCCAAGACGCTGCAGGCCAGATTTGACAGCTGTTTGAGGGTTTAGGGTTTAGGGTTTAGGGTTTAGGGTTTAGGGTTTAGGGTTCAGGGTTTAGGGTTTAGGGTTTAGGGTTCAGGGTTTAGGGTTTAGGGTTTAGGGTTTGGGGTTTAGGGTTTAGGGTTTAGGGTTCAGGGTTCAGGGTTCAGGGTTCAGGGTTAGGGTTTAGGGTTTAGGGTTTATGGGTTTTTTGGGGTTTAGGGTTTAAGGTTTAGTTTGGGTTGCAGGGTTTTTGGGGGGTTTGGGGCTTTATGAGGGTATAGAGAAAAAGCCAGATGTACATGTAGATATGTTTAGGTGCCTGTACACATAAAAAATAAACAAATAAACAAAAGAAGTATATACATATATATATATATACATGTATGAGCCACAAAGCAAGAAGGGGTATACGTTAAACGCGAAACCTAAACTCTAAACCCGCCTGAAACTGTTCCCGACAAGAACAATCTGCCATACTTTGAGGCTCATGGGTACTTATAAGTAGGGTTATCAATAAGTCCCTAAATCAGGGCATAACCATAGTTCCCCTACTTGTTCCCCCCCCCCCCCCCCACAAACCCTAAAGCCTGAACCCTAAACCCCACTTATGTAAGTACCCATGAACCTCCTGGTAGCTTGGAGGTTCAGGGTACTTATAATCCCAATTATCACTGTGCTTATAAGCCCCCCTAAGTCCCCTAAGTCCTTTAAGTAGGTTATCAGTAGACGTACAATTGGGGTTAGAAGTACCCACACCCCCCAAAGCATCTTGTAAGTTTAAGCCCGAAGCCCCAAGCCCGAAGCCCTAAACCCTAAACCCTAAAAATCCTTAAGCCCCCCCCCCCCCCCAGTCCTTGCTCGGAACCTTGACGCCCCCCAAGCCCCATTCAGCAGAATCACTTGGTCACTTCTCTACACCATTGCCCCTCTTCTCGAAGCGATGGTGTACAGTGGTTTAGGTTTGGGGTTTGGGGTTTGGGGTTTGGGGTTCAGGGTTTAGGGTTTAGGGTTTAGGTTAAGTTTAGAGAACTGAACCTTCTAGGAAATCGCACCCGGAAAAGCAAGGCTCTGCCGACGGTTGCGGGGCGCTTCCGCGCCTGGGTGACAACTTCGGCGCCTTTTTCTTCCCTAAGTGCCCTGAGAAGTACCCCCTAAACTCTAAAGCCCCTAAGCCCTAAACCCCTAAGCTTGCCCTAAACCCGAAACCCTAAACCCTATAGCGCCCCACAAGTGCTCCACAAGTAGGGCTCAGGGTCTAGATTTCTACCCAGCAGTGAAATCAGGGGTAGGTTTGAAGCATATTCTTATTTTGTTATCCCTCTGTATCCCCCATATAACCCTCATAAAGCCATAAAATACTTAGTTTCACCCTAAACCCGAAACCCGAAACCCTAACCCTAAACCCTACCTGGAAAGCCTAGTTGCTAATAATTTGTGGCAACTATTGAAAGTGGCCGCTTTTACGCTTAAAACCAGCCACTGCAAAGTTGCAGGTTTTACCCATACATTGTCTACGCTTTTTTACGCCACTTAACGCTTTTTTACGCCACTTTTACGCTTTTTTACGCCACTTTCTGATGGGCAATCACTGTTAACTTGCCAGTGACAGGAATTCTGGCCACTTTTGCGAAATTCCTACCACTTTCAATAGTTGCTGCAAAAAAGCAGCAACTAGGGCGTTCCAGGTAAGCCCTAAGCCCTAGGATTGGTGCTTGCGAAAGCAGCTGGCGAGTTTTGCATGCCGTTTGCACTCCAGGTCTCTAAGGGGACTGGAAAGAAGGGGACGACCATCCATGGTGAGCTCAGTTTGGTCGAGCTGGGCTCGGAGGAGGTGTGCCTCCTTTCCCTGCAGGACCAAGTTCAGCTTGGGCTGATAAAGGACCTGCGGAAGGGAAAGTGCATGATTAGCGGGTACAAGGGCTGCCTGGAGATTGCAAGGCACTACCAGACTGGATTCTGCTTCTGGATCCCTAAACCCTAAACCCTAAACCCTAAACCCTAAACCTTCTGCAGCTGAATGTGTCTCAGTTTGAGTCACAAGCTTCTCCCAGGCACAGTTAAATCAGCAGGCTGCAGCTGCGAACATGAGAGCGGTGAGCTCCCAGCAACCTAAGCCCTACACCCGGGACCCTAAACAAGTATAGGGTTTAGGGTTTAGGGTTTAGGGTTTATGGTTTAGGGTTTAGGGTTTAGGGTTTAGGGTTTAGGGTTTAGGGTTTAGGGTTTAGGGTTTAGGGTTTAGGCCTACCCGAACACCAACCGCGTAAGCCCCACACCATGAACCCTCAACTAGAACGTGCCGGTGCATTTTTTTTGGGGGGGTGGGTGGGGTGTGGTGGGGGTTGGGGGGGGGGGGGGGGGGGGGGGTTGGGGGGGCGGGGTGGGGGGGGTTGGGGAAGTGGTGGGGGGGAGGGGGTTGGGGTGGGGGGGGGGATGGGGGGGGGGGGGGGGGGGGGGGGGGGGGGGGGGGTGGGGGGGGGTGAGAACCAGGGGGGGGGGTGGGGGGGGGGGGGGGTAGCCCTATGACCTGAAACTTCATCATGCAAGTCCACTAACTTCAATGCCCAAACCCGAAACCCTAAACCCTACACCCGAAACCCGAAACCCTAAACCCTACACCCGAAACCCGAACCCTAAACCCCAAACCCTAAACCCGAAACCCTAAACCCTAAACCCTAATGTCGGAGACCGATCCACACCACATCCACAGAGCTAGCCCTAGCCGCGGCTCAGGCAACAATGGCACGGTGTCCCAGCTTTTTGGGGGCGGTTTAGGGTTTAGGGTTTAGGGTTTAGGGTTTAGGGCGTTTAGTGTTAAGAACGCGGGGGTCGTTCTCTGAATTGGTTTGCAGGCGGGTCTAGGGTTGAGAGGTCCGCAGGGTTTTGTATTTCACGGCCCCCCCAGTGAACCCAAATCCTCAAACCCCCTAAAATCTCCTCACATACCATGGCTCACTCCCAATCCTGGTTTTTGTGCCGCCCTCAATAGTAGGAGTTGGCTTGTTAGCCTGTCCCGCCCTCAGCAGCCATGGATTGGGTGTCTTCGGATTTCGCCGACCATTTCAACTGGGTTTTGGAGTACTATACTTTAATGCTTTTTTTTGGTTCTGGGTTCCTAGTATCGCTACTTCTACCACATCGCTTCTCTGGGCTCCATGGTCGCAAAGTCCGCAGCAGCAGCTCCCAAAGCTTCCATAGGGTTTAGGGTTTAGGGTTTAGGGTTTGCTTCGTGCTACCGCGCCACCACCAGCAAACGAGAGCCCCCCCCCCCCCGACGCCACAATGGCCCACCAGCCAAGCCCCGACACAAAACGCCCACATTCAACTATATCCTCCTAGTAGTTTTTGTTTATATAAAACCCAAGAGGAGATTAAAAACATCTGATTGTTATTAAGGTTCTATAAGGGGAGTATAGTCAATGCAGGAGGTCCCCAAGGTCCAACCGCCCAGTCCACCACACTTTGAAGTCGTAGTCTTTCACTGCTGGCAACAACACGATACCCCCCTTGTTTTTTTTTATTTTTGTTTTTATAAAACCCCCAAAAGGATATAAAAAAAAAAAACCTTGGTAATTATTGTTCATTTTTGTTATTATAAAACCCAAGAGGATATTAAAAAAACAATATTATTTTTATTAAGGTTCTAGGGGAGTATAACAGTGGTCTCTCGGTTTGCCATTGCCTTGGTTAAGGGCTTGAACTCTGAGCGGGAAGGGGTTAGTTATGAACACGATTTGTTGTGAAAGCTGGGGTTTAGAAGGCCTAAATCAGAACCTTTTAGCCGATGATACGATGTTTCCTTTCTCGCAGGAGACTCTGTTGGTGTATGACACCACACCCTCAAACGGAAGTTCTATGTGGAAAGCCGAAGCTCCAGGCAAGTTCACAGTGAACCTGAAACCCTGAAGCCAGAACCCAAGCTCTCAACCCTGCTTACCCTAAACCCTAAACCCCAAACCCTAAACCCTAAACCCTGCCTCTGGCCATTGGCCATGCTTGCAAGAGGCCGCAAAATGGTTTTGAATGGGGCTGGCATTCCCTTCAAGGCCCTTCGGGGGGGTTTGCGTACGTACAAAAGTTCAGGGTTCAGGGCTCCCTAAACCCTAAACCCTAAACCCTAAACCCTAAACCCTAAACCCTAAACCCTAAACCCTAAACCCTAAACCCATCGGGTTCAGGGTTTCGGGATTAGCACAGCGTGTGAGGTGACGTGACTCCTTCGGGATCGCGCTCTTTTCCTTCTTTGGGAGGTTTCGGTTTGCTTCCTTTGGCTCAGTGGCCACGGCTCTTTGTAAGGAGCTACGGGTTTAGTTGGCTTATCTGCATCCCCTATATAACCAACCCTAAACCCTAAACCCTAAACCCTAAACCCTAAACCCCTTTCAGGGATGATGTAGGATACCTCATTCGCAAATTCCCTGCGAAGAAGCATAAACATGAAGCAAGCCTCTCCAGGATGGATGGAGGATGCCTTGCAAGCCTAAACCCTAAACCCTAAACCCTAAACCCTAAACCCTAAACCCTAAACCCTAAACCCTAAACCCTAAACCCTAAACCCTTATCATGAGCCCGCAAGTGAGTGATGGAGACTGATTTACTACAGACGTGTCTTGGCGTCCCGTAGAGTCCTAGACTCTGAAGAAGAAAGGGTTTAGGGTTTAGGGTTTAGGGCAGTTTAGGGTTTAGGGTTCAGGGTTGACGGTTTAGGGCTTAGGGCATCGCAACGACAAAGGGAAAGGTAAACTTGACAAATGGTTGCATGGATCCGCTGGTTCAGTTCCTCTACGGGACTCGATGAGCACAAAATGGCTTATGGTCCGTAGGCCATACGATTTGTCTACCATGATCTCTTCGCTTCTTTCAAAGGGTTCTGAAGTATGGGCCCTTGGGATTTACGAGAGTACTTAAGGGGTAGCAAAGGGTTTCCCAACTACGGGACCAGGTAAATGCCTTAACACACAAACCCCTTAAACCCTACAAACCCTACAAACCCTTCAAACCTGTGAACTCCTTTAACCCTGGCTGCAAAAGGTCGTAGAGTAGTGCGGGGTGGTTGTCTGCCTCTTCTGGCAGCCAGAAGACGCCAAGAAAGCCTTGAACCCAAAGGCCCATCTCCAGAGTTAGGGCTGTACCCTAAACCCTTAACCCTAAACCCTAAACCCCTAACCCCCTAAACCCTAAACCTTAAACCCCTAAACCCCTAAACCCAAAAGTTAGGGCTGTACCTCCGAGGTGCCAACTCAGAGCGCTCATCCTCATCTGCAATCCTCAGCCTACAACAAGCAACCCGAAAACATAGCTTGCTACCCCCTGCACCAAACCCGGCCTTTCGCCGTTGCCCTGTACAAACCCTAAACCCTAAACCCTAACCCTGAACCCTAAACCCTCAACCCTAAACCCTAAACCCTAAACCCTAAACCCTAAACCCCAAACCCTAATCCTAAACCCTAAGCCCTAAACCCCCGAAGCCCTCCTAAACCCTGCAGCTCCTGAACGTGCCCATCAGGTCGTGGAATCCTCACAGCCCAGTGCCCCAGAAGTTCTTGAGGAGCAGCCCGGAAAGGGTTTAGGGTTACCTAGGGTTTAGGGTTTAGGGTTTAGGGTTTAGGGTTTAGGGTTTAGGGTTTAGGGTTTAGGGTTGAAAGGGAAAGCCCGGATCCTCACTGTGTCGGTTCGTTTGGACCTGAGCCATCTCCTTAGGGCCTTCCAGGCAGCCGAGAGGCCTTAAACCCATGCACTCGTAACCCCTAACCCTAGACCCTAAACCCCTAAACCCTAAACACTAAACACTAAACACTAAGCCCTAAACCCTAAACCCTAAACCCTAAACCCTAAACCCCAAACCCCAAACCCCAAACCCTAAACCTCGACGAGTTCCGGGAAAGAATCTCCCATCCGCATGCGCGCGAAGCTTTCAATGCCCTGCAGGAGCGTGCGCTCCTGTCTTTTGCCGACTTCTACCGCCCAGGCTCTGATTCTTGCTTCGGGTTTAGGGCTTAGTAAAGTTTAGGGTTTAGGGTTGCGGGTTTGGGGTTTAGGGTGTACGGTTTTGGGTTAAGGTTTAGGGTTTCATGGAAGCCCATGCACCCCAAGCTCCAGTAGTATGTAAGGAGTAGTTTGTCATGATCGCAAGGGGCAAGGTCGAAAGCCGCACCTGGTTCTCCAATTGCCTACCATGTGTGTTGGGGTTAAACTCTCAAGGGTAGAAGCTAGAAAGTTGCGCGCGATTGGGTACCCAGATGAGCTCCCACACTCTGCAACCATCAACCCTATCAGGGTTTAGGGTTTAGGGTTTAATTAGAGCTTGTCGGGGTGCCGGGCTGCAAGTTTAACCCTACTGAACCCGTTCAAGACCCCTTGATTGACCCTAAAAGCAGAGCTTTCTGGCCCGAAATCTCAAGGCCCCAAATCCTAAACCCTAAGCCCTAAACCCTAAACCCCAAACCCCAAGCCCTAAACCCACCGCCAGCTGCCGTCCGCTCCGGACGCGCCCCGCCGTAGGGGCCCCAACGAGTCGGGCCATGGAGTTCATTGAGGGAGAGAAGGGGGGGGGGGGAGGTTGAAAGGATTTAGGGCTTAGGGTTTGGGGTTCGGGGTTTCGGGTTCAGAGTTTAGGGTTTGAGGTTGGGTGTGATTATTCATGGAGGGAGAGAGGGGGGGGGGGGGGGGGGGGGGGGGGGTTAAGGTTCAAAGGGTTCGAACATTTCCCAAAATAGGGAACCCTTGTATACCCTAAATAGAACAGAATCTCCTGGAAGGGACCCCCGAAAAGGGTACCCCCATTTTCGGAAACCCCCATTTAGGGCAGGGCTTAGGGTTTGAGGTTTGGGGTGATTCAAGAGAGTTCTCGCGTTTAGGCTTAGGCCTTGCTAGCAGGCCTCATTTTTTTCGGGGGGGGGGGGGAGGGCTTCTACGTTGTTATTATTATGATGATTATTATTATTGTTATTATTATTATTGCAAGCGCCAAAACCCCCAGCCATTCAACTAAGTAAAGGGTGGACACGAATGCCCAAAACCCTGTAAAACGATGGGAACACTTGAAAAGCGACACCCCTAAGTTCATGAACCGTTGGGTGTGCTATAGCCTTGATTTTTCCCAAAGCGACACCTACAAACATCAAGCGTGGATAGTTGATGCTAAAACCCTGTAAAACGATGGGAACACTTGAAAAGCGACACCCCTCATGTTGCGTCCATTAGCACCTCGAGCCGGTTTTGGCAGTCGCTCTAATATGTGCTAGATGACTGTTCTTGATCCTTTCGTATCGGGTGCCAACAAGACATGGTCAGTCCAGATCAGTCTCCACAAAGGCTTCGTTGATAAGGTTCGCGTTCTTTAAGGGTTTGGCGGTCAGGCTTTTGTGGCCATTCAGGCTATAGGAACGCTTTGCGAGTTCAGCCTTGGTCTAAGGGTTGAGGATTCAGGTTTAGGTGGTAGGGTTTGGGGCTTTCAGATTAGCCTGAGGTGGCATCTAGGGTCCAGGGTTTAGGTGTCAGGGAGGTGGGTCGAGAAGCCCTACGTCCTAAACCCCATTCCCGACGCTCCGAAACTCTGTGTCCTTAAGCCCTCAACCGACAACCATAAACCTTGGGATGTTCCCCCCTAAACCCTAAGCCCTAAACCCTAAACCCTAAACTCCCTAAAAAGCCCCCAAGGATGTCGATCAAGCTGACCACCTACAAGGATGGCAGCGCGGTGCTCTGCATGCGGCGGGCCCAGGTGACCCAAAGCTGCTGAGGGTTTAGGGTTTAGGGTTTAGGGTTTAGGGTTTAGGGTTTAGGGTTAGGGGTTTGGAGTTTGGAGTTTGGGGTTTAGGGTTTAGGGTTTAGGGTTAGGGAGTTTAGGGTTTTGGAGTACTGGACCCAGAGGCTCCCCCAAAAAAACCTCCTGCGAGGTCCTGCCTTGGTTTGGGGTTTGGGGTTTAGGGTTTAGGGCTTAGGGTTTAGGGTTTAGGGTTTAGGGTTTAGACTGTCATGGGGTTTATAGGGTTTGGGATTTAGGGGTTTGGGGGTTAGGTTTCGCGCTTAGGGTTTTGGAGTTTTGGGGCTTGGGGTTTTCATGGGGGTCAGGGCTCACGGCTCAGAGTTAAGACCGTTAAGGTTCAGGGTTTCCCCTCTTACCCGCTGTGCTTCAAGGCGGGTTGCGGCTTCAGGGCTTAGGTTATAGGGTTCAGGCTTCCTAAACCCTAAACCCTAAACCCTAAACCCTAAACCCTAAACCCTAAACCCTAAACCCTAAACCCTAAACCCAGGCTTCGTGGTGGTCTTAAAGTTAGCACTCAGGGGGGTGGGGAATGCCGCGCGTGTTCTAGTCCATCCCAAAAGAAATCTGTGTTTGCTTGAGCCCTCGGCCCCCTTATCACCCTAAACATCCCTAAACCCTAAACCCTAAACCGTAAACCCTAAACCCTAAACCCTAAACCCTAAACCCTAAACCCTAAACCCTAAACCCTAAACCCTAAACCCTAAACCCTAAACCCTAAACCCTAAACCCTAAACCCTAAACCCTAAAGCAACGCCCGTCAGCGCCCAGGTGCCGGTCCCACATGCTCTTCGACGGCACCTCGGCATGGTTGTTCCTGAACTACTGGCCGGGAGCCCCAGCGGGTGAGCCGGGGTGGTTTGTGTACCGGGTTTGAGGTTTAGGGTTTAGGGTCGAGATTTTAGAGTGTAGGGTTCAGGGCTTACGGGCGGTGCTCTGGAGGGGTTTGAGGGCGTTCGGCTTTCAGGTTTGTTTTGGGCTCGGGCTTGTTTTCGAGGGCTAAACCTAAGCCCCCCCCCCCCCCCCCCTAAAGAGTGGTTTTCGTGTTGCCTTGTGTTGGGTGTGGGGCAAGCCATAAATGTACTTTGTACCCAATTATAACTATAGTGTACATAATTAACGGGGCTTATACGTGGGTTATAACTACACTTGTAAGTGGTTACCCTAAACCTTAAACCCTAAACCCTAAACCCTAAACCCTAAACCCTAAACCCTAAACCCTAAACCCTAAACCCTAAACCCTAAACCCTAAACCCTAAACCCTAAACCCTAAACCGTTCAGGCTTTGAGGTTTAACCAGGGGCTGGATTCAGGGCCTTCGTGTGTTCGAGGCCGCTGACCAGCCATTTGACGATCAAGATCTGTTTGACGGTTTGTGTGTTCTGACCCAGAGGGTCCATTTGTAGTACTATTAGGTACCCCAAAGCCCCATTTAGTATGGTTTTTGGGTACCTAAGTCCATAATGGTAATACAAATGGACCCTCTGGGTGAGTTTAGGACTTTCAGGATTTGGGGGGGGGGGGGGTGTAACCAGGTTGTGATGACATCCGATTTATACTTGAAGCTCCCCAACAACATTTTTACCCCGAACCGCCTGAACACAAAATCCCTGAGCTTATGAAGCCTCAGACCTAGAACCCTGCACCCTGCGCCCTGGACGCATAAATCAGCAGCCTCAGACCTTAAACCCTGCACCCTGCACCCTAGACGCATACATCAGGGCGAGTCCCTAAACCCCCTAAACCCTAAACCCTAAACCCTAAACCCTAAACCCTAAACCCTAAACCCTAAACCCTAAACCCTAAACCGTTCAGGCTTTGAGGTTTAACCAGGGGCTGGATTCAGGGCCTTCGTGTGTTCGAGGCCGCTGACCAGCCATTTGACGATCAAGATCTGTTTGACGGTTTGTGTGTTCTGACCCAGAGGGTCCATTTGTAGTACTATTAGGTACCCCAAAGCCCCATTTAGTATGGTTTTTGGGTACCTAAGTCCATAATGGTAATACAAATGGACCCTCTGGGTGAGTTTAGGACTTTCAGGATTTGGGGGGGGGGGGGGTGTAACCAGGTTGTGATGACATCCGATTTATACTTGAAGCTCCCCAACAACATTTTTACCCCGAACCGCCTGAACACAAAATCCCTGAGCTTATGAAGCCTCAGACCTAGAACCCTGCACCCTGCGCCCTGGACGCATAAATCAGCAGCCTCAGACCTTAAACCCTGCACCCTGCACCCTAGACGCATACATCAGGGCGAGTCTGGCCAGAGGGGAGGCAGGGCATCATCTTCCTTGCTAACGTCAGACTCAGGGCCACCCTAAACCCTAAACCCCAAACCCCAAACCCTAAACCCTAAACCCTAAACCCAGGCCAGATTTACGCGGGCTTTAGAGTTCGAGAGTTCCAGAGCAGTCCCTCTTTCAATCTCAAGGGATGAAACGCAAAGCTTGTTAGGGTTGAGGGTTCAGGGTTGAGGATTGAGCCCCCACCCCCCCACCCCCCCACCCCCACCACCACCCCCCCCCCCCCACCCCCACCCCCCCCCCCACCCCCCCACCCCCCCCCACACCACCCCCCCACCCGCCCCTCCCCGAAACCAAAACCCTACAAAAGCCATCTCACCAAGCCTCAAGCCCAAAGCTAAGCTGACACCCCAATCGAGAAGAATGCGGTCTCTCCAAACCCCAAAAAAACTCTGAACTTGGGATGTTCCCCCCTTACACAAACAGTCCTTAATAGGGATTATAGTAGGGGGTACTAGAATCCCTATGAAGGACTGCTAGGAAAAGGGGGAACATCCCAACCCTGAGTCCGAAACCCCAAATCCCTGAGTTGACAAGGTTTAGGTTTGGGGTTTTTTGGTTGGGACTTGTGGTTCTTGGGCTTTGGGGTCGAGGGTATAGGGTTGAGGGTTGAGGGTTGAGGGCTGAGGGTAAGACCTCGGTGCATATTAGTTGGGGTATGCGAGAGCTGCGCCCATTGGTTTGCGTGTTGGCGGCTTGGGTGAATCAGTCCCAAGCAACCCACGTCGCACAAACCTAAACCCTAAACCCTAAACCCTAAACCCTAAACCCTAAACCCTAAACCCTACCCCTAAACCCTAAACCCTGAACCCCAAACCCTAAACCCTAAACCCCAACTTAGGTGGCGTAAGGGCATCCCAAGTGATGTCCCAAGTGACTCGCGCGCTCTTCTCACACCTCAGAAGTGACCGAAGTTGACCCAAGTGGCGGTTTACGATCTTAGGGCTTAGGGTTTAGGGTTTAGGGTTTAGGGTTCAGGGTTTGGGGTCCTTATTACAAAGGGATCCTATTGTTTGAGGCCTTTATTTGGGGGTCCCCTATTTTGGTAAACCCCCCAAGTGACCCAAGTGCACCCAGTGCCCAGTGCCAGCGCCCGCAAGTGCTCCAAGCGTCAGCAACCCCAGCGACACAAGCGTCTTAAGTGATACCGATACCTAAGTGACCCCGGGTTTAGGTTTAGGGTTTAGGCTTTTTGAAGCCCTATAGCTAAATTCCCAAACCCCTTTTATCCCAAACCTGTTCACCGATACCCACATCCGGCCAGACAACCCGCACGGCCCCGCGCTGGCAGAAGGACGAGGACCGTTGCAGTGAGTTGTAAGGCTCCGAAGCCCTACTCACCCTAAACTGCAACTTCAGAACCCCAACACCTACTTTTTTCAATGTAGGTTCTTATGAGCAAGCCCCTTATAGGATTCTCAGGTCACCTACAAAAAAAGTCGGCTTTGGGTTCTTGAGGCAAACCCTAAACCCTAAACCCTAAACCCTAAACCCTAAACCCTAAACCCTAAACCCCAACCTTCAACCTACGTCCTTGCTGCCTGAGGGCCCTGTGGGGATTTTTGTTGATAAGAGATCTTCAGAATGCAGAAGGCAGGTTTTGGGCCGAGCGTCAGCCGTAAGCCCTAAACCCGAAACCCTAAACCCCAAACCCTAAACCCTAAACCCTAAGCCCGGCGCAGGTCAACAAGCTGCTGCCCGACCTAGAGACCACGCAGGATCTGGCCACAGACATCATTGGCGAGCCCCAGCCTTATGACACCACTCTGCATTTTCGGGGTTTAGGGTTTAAGGTTTACGGTTTCGGGTATAGGGCAAAGCGCTGGTGGTGGAGCCTGACTTCTGTGAGGGGGTTTAATGGATGGCGCTTCTTTGCCACCTTTTACCAACACGAAGCATAATTTCTCGAATGTGGGTGGGATGTAGGTGCCAGATGAACACTGCAACGAGACGTTCCCGGAGCCGGAGGCATGCGCCAGCCCGCCGGTCTATCTGCATCCCCACCTGCCTGCTTCTTGCTCGTATCGACCTGGGTTTAGGGGTTAGGGTTTAGGGTTTAGGGTTTAGGGTTTAGGGTTTTTTTGGCGCCCTGTCACCGATGAATCCTCAGCGCACATGTCCTTCAACGAAGTCAAGCAGAACGCCCTCTTCATCTCCCTTGAGCGCGGGCCGCCGCCGCTGCTACTGCTCCGGCAGCACAGCACCAGACCCGTCAGGAAAGACAAACCAAATGCGAGAGCGTTCAGAATCCTTAGAAACCCTAAACCCTAAACCCTGGAGTTTAGGGTTTTGGGTTGCCGCAGCCTAGGTCGAAAGAGGTTTAGGGTTTTGGGTTTAAAGGGTTTTTGGGTTTAGGGTTGATGACGCACCCAGAGTTTGAAGGATCCAGAGTAGCCCTAAACCCTAAACCCTAAACCCTAAACCCTAAACCCTAAACCCTAAACCCTAAACCCTAAACCCTAAACCCTAAACCCTAAACCCTAAACCGCTTCAGGAAGACACCTGACATTCTGGAGCTCGTGTTATCTTCATGCCATGGGGTCAGGGTTGAGGGTTGGGGTTTAGGGTTTAGGGTTTAGGGTTTAGGGTTTAGGGTTTAGGGTTTAGGGTTTAGGGTTTAGGGTTTAGGGTTTCGGATTTAGGGTTTAGGGTTTAAGGTTTCGGGTTTAGGGTTACGGGCTTAGGGATTGTAATTCGGAGCCTCATGTGAGTGTGAGGGTACTCCTAATTTATAGTGAACGCCTCTCATACCGGGGGGGGGGGGGGGGGGGGGGCGGCTCTTGTTCTGACTTAAGGTCTTTTCCTTGATCAAGGAGTACTGGGCTCGGGCTCTTGTGCTTAGGATCGTTCACGAATGGTTTCGTCGAGGAGGAGGGCCCAGCATTTTGGAAAGATGTCTGTGTTCTAAATCCCAAACTCCAAGCCATACCAGGACACCCATCTCAAAAAGAGTCCTACTTCTGAGGGGGCATCTTGGGGCATCTTAAAGGGTACTTGCGGGTCTGGCCTACCTTGAATCCCTCCATCAGAGCTTCAAAACCCCACATCATAATCCACCAAGCCGAACTAAACCCTAAACCTTAGGGTTTGGGGTTTAGGGTTTAGTTTAGGGCAAAGCCCTAAACCCTGAGATAGATGCGGCGAGGCAAGTGTCGTACTCCTACCTCATACCTGCCCGGAGCTCAATGGACAGGAGCCGTGATGGCTCTGGCGGGCACACCCACTGTCAGCACCTTATAAGCCCTAAACCCCTTTTAGGGTTTAGGGTTTAGGGTTATGGGTTATGGTTTAGCGTTTAGGGTTTAGGGTAACCCACAGCCCTAAACCACTCAAAGCAGACACATACGGAGCGAGATCTCAAAAGCCTGCGGTGTGATTTTTCAGTACTGGACCCCCCAGTATGAACCATTTGTCAACCCCCAACCAGCCCGCTCGCATATCTGATGCACTAAACCCTAAACCCCAAACCCTAAACCCTAAACCCTAAACCCTAAACCAGGCTGTTCTGAGTTTTCGGGATGTCCTAGTCACTAGTCTGGCTTTCGGGATTTTTCCTTATTTGGGTTTATAAGAGGCGTAATATACATAAACATTCTTCTCAGGGGATTATGGTTTAGGGTTTAGGGCTTATAGGGTTTCGGGTTTAGGGTTTAGGGTTCTGAGTTTAGGTGAGACCGCAGAAGTCGAGCGTTCTTCTTCTTTCTCCTCGGGGATCCTGCACTGTGTTTATAGGCTTTACGGGTGGGGTTTAGGGTTTAGGGTTTAGGGTTTAGGGTTTAGGGTTTAGGGTTTAGGGTTTAGGGTTTAGGGTTTAGGGTTTAGGGTTTAGGGTTGCTCTACTTGGCCGAGGTAGCGAACTGCGTGATCGAGGTGATGACGCCCATCGTGGACACCCTCTTCTTGCACGCCGGAGTGGGTGGGGGGCCCGGGACTTGAATGTTATACGTTGGGAGGTTCCAAAAGGGTTTGGGGTTTAGGGGTTTAGGGGTTAGGGTTTAGGGTTTAGGGTTTAGGGTTTAGGGGTGGAATAATGACTAACAGTATTCCCGTAGGGTCCCTGTGTAAATTTACTATAAGAACCCCCAAAACCCTTTTCTAATTATTCAGGGCCCTGTATTACGTTGGGAGGTTCCTTAGGACCCAGAGTAGGCCCTTATTCCCTTTTTCGGGTTTGGGTTCCCAGTTAAGCCCCTTTAAACTTTCAACCAAAAAAGGGTACCCTGTTTGTTACTCTTGGGTCAAGTTCCCCGCTTATACTAACAGTCCTTAGCCTAAATAGGCATGAACCCCCTACTACAATCCCTACTGCGGACTGTTAGTATAAGGGGGAACATCCAAAGTCATAAGTATCCTAAAATGCCTGCAATATAGGGTGGCCACCACTATTGCAACCATAGTTACCTGAAACTGGTGACCCTACTAACCCCAAACCCTACCCCCAAACCCGAAACCCTTCTCCCTCCTTACGAGGTCCCGTGAAACCTCCAAGTAGTCCCTGACTGGAAAGGTTCAGCCTAAGGCCTAAACCCAAAGCCCCATAAACCCTAAACTCCATAAACCTTGTAAGCCCCAAACCCTATAAACCACTAAACCCTAAACCCTATAAACCCTAAACCCTATAAGCCCTGAACCTACAAGCCCTAATCCTATAAGCCCTAAGCCCTATACATCTTAAGCCCTAGAAATCCTAAACCCTATAAACCTTGAGCCCTACAAACCCTACACGCTGGCCTAAACCCTAAACCCTATAAATCCTTAACCCTAAACCCTAAACCCTTATAAGCTCAGTCTAGCAACGGAGTTAAACCTCCGATGCCTTGAGAGGGCTGCAGAGGGGCCCTAATATCTATAGCGGGGTTGATCGTGCTCTATCGGGTTTTCTGGTTTAGGGTTTAGGGGTTTAGGGGTTTAGGGGTTTAGGGGTTTAGGGGTTTAGGGGTTTATCGGTTTAGGGGTTTAGGGGTTTAGGGGTTTAGGGGTTTATCGGTTTATCGGTTTATCGGTTTAGGGGTTTAGGGGTTTAGGGGTTTAGGGGTTTAGGGGTTCAGGGGTTCAGGGGTTCAGGGGTTCAGGGGTCAGGGGTTCAGGGTTCAGGGGTTCAGGGAGGGGTTAGGGGTTGAGGGGTTGAGGGTTTTATGGGGTTTAGGGGTTTAGGGTTTAGGGGTAGGGGTTTAGGGGTTTAGGGGTTTAGGGGTTAGGGGTTTAGGGGTTTAGGGGTTTAGGTTTAGGGGTTTAGGGGTTTAGGTTTAGGGGTTTAGGGGTTTAGGGGTTGAGGGGTAGGGGTTTTAGGGGTTTAGGGGTTTAGGGGTTTAGGGGTTTAGGGGTTGAGGGGGTTAGGGGTTTAGGGGTTTAGGGGTTTAGGGGTTTAGGGGTTTAGGGGTTTAGGGGTTTAGGGGTTTAGGGGTTTAGGGGTTTAGGGGTTTAGGGGTTTATGGTTTGGGTTTTTTGGTGTTAGGGTGTGGGTTTTTAGGGCAGGGGCTCTTGAGGTGTCGATGGGGTTTGTAATGTGTATCTGTGGCTTGGTGCCAGTTGACGGATGGACATGCATGGCCTGCCAAAGGTGCCGAGAGGCAGCGCGTGTTTTTCTCCGACAAGGAGGCCGCAGTCCGCAACTGACCCTGTTCAGGGTTTAGGGTTTAGGGTTTAGGGTTTAGGGTCTGGGGTTTAGGGTTTAGGGTTTAGGGTTTAGGGTAGTGCCATTTCCGAAGCCCTGAACCCCACACAGAGAAGGGGCAACATGGTTTGACAAAAAGGTGCGTGCATACCTATATGATGCTTCTGGTGATGATGTTACATGTAAGTGGAGGCTTCCGAAGATTAGGGTACCTAGTTGAGGGTCCGTATTTTGAGGTCCTTATACAGGGGATGATAGTATATTTGGGGGATATAGGGGTACCCCTATTTTGGGAAATGCCCAAAACATGTTACTACTGTCATTCTTCTTATCATTATTATTCGTGTTTTGTTATACGTACATACATACATATACACATATCCATATTCATTTTTATTTATAGTCTTTTGCATTTTAAATGCAATAGTTCTATTGTATGTATATATATATATGTACCCTAAACCCCAAGTCCTGAACCCTGAGAACCTAAACCCAAAGCTCTCAATCCAACACCCCAAGCCCTTTACCCAAAACCCTAAACCCTGAATCCTAAACCCTAAACCCTAAGCCCTAAATCCAAAACCCAAAATCCTAAACCCTAAACCCCTAAACCCTAAACCCTAAACCCCATGCCCTTGCACCCCAGCTGGAGGTGGCCGACCTGAAGGCGGCCGCGACGCCCAAGGAGCCAGTGAAGGGCTGCCGAGACAACTGGGCGCTGCCCTCGGGGTTTGGGGGTTTAGGGTTTCGGGTTTAGGGGTTTCGGGTTTAGGGTTTAGGGTTTCGGGTTTAGGGTTTAGGGTTTAGGGTTAGGGGTTTAGGGGTTTAGGGGTGTAGGGGTGTAGGGGTTTAGGGGTTTAGGGGTTTAGGGGTTTAGGGGTTTAGGGGTTTAGGGGTTTAGGGGTTTAGGGGCTGAGGGGTTGAGGGGTTTAGGGGTTTAGGGGTTTAGGGGCTTAGGGGTTGAGGGGTTGAGGGGTTGAGGGGTTTAGGGGTTTAGGGGTTTAGGGGCTTAGGGGTTGAGGGGTTGAGGGGTTGAGGGGTTGAGGGGTTTAGGGGTTTAGGGGTTTAGGGGTTTAGGGGTTGAGGGGTTTAGGGGTTTAGGGGTTTAGGGGTTCAGGGGTTCAGGGGTTCAGGGGTTCAGGGGTTCAGGGGTTCAGGGGTTCAGGGGTTCAATTACATAAGGTTCAATGAATGATGATTTTTCAGGTGTCAGGGTTTAGGGTGGGTTCTGGGTCTTGTGGATTCAGGTTCGCGTTTCAAGGTTCTGGGTTCAATGAAGGCTCACGGTTCAAGGTTTAGGTTCAACTAGGGCTCTCGAGGCTTTCAGGTTTAGGGTTGCGGGTTTCCTAAACCCCAAGACCTAAACCCCAAGGCCCTCAAACCCTAAACCCTAAACCCTAAACCCTAAATAAACCCTAAGCCCTAAACCCCAAGCCCAGCTGCAAGGTTTCGACCCAGGAGGCCCTCTGCGCATTTCTGCTCCAGACTTTGGCGAAGCTTCTGCTGTTGGGGCCTCAAGGGGTTTAGGATGTAGGGGTTTAGGGTTTGGGGTTTTAAGGGTGTCGGGGTTTGGGGTGTAGGGGTTTAGGTGTTTAGGGGTTTAGGGGGTTGAGGGGTTTAGGGGGTTGAGGGGTTTAGGGGTTTAGGGTTTGGGGTTTAGGGTGGTAAGTCGGGGCTTCATTGGAAGAAATCGGGCCTCCGGCCCTAGAGCGCCCAAAGCCCACAACCCCAAACCCTAAACTTTAAACCCTAGACCCAAACCCTAAACCCTGAACCCCAAACCCTAAACCCTAAACTCTTAAACCCTGCACCTCATGATTTCCCCTCCAGACTCCATCAAATCGCAGGTCCCAAGTAGCAGAATTGTCTAACAGAGGGGTCGGCATAATTACCAATAGTATTCCCTCATGGTCCCTGTGTAAATGAACTACAAGAACCCCCGAAACCCTGTTCTCATTATTCAGGCCCCTAGAGTAAGCCTTCTGGAGTGTTCTTCTTGCAAGGCTGCATGGCTCAGACCACCGCCATTTCTGAATGGTTTCGGGTTTCGGGTTTAGGGTTTAGGGTTTGGGGAGTGGCAGTGTTAGCACAACGGTTATGGCGAGGGATGTCATGACTAGCTCACGTCCTAGTTACTAAAGGCCCTCAACCACAAACCCTACACCGCCAGCGTGTTAGTTTCGGGTTTGGCTCGCAAGCACCTCAACCCCAACCCTGAACTCTACGCCCTAAACCGTAAACCCGAAACCCTAAACCCTAAACTAAACCCTAAACCACCCTACACCCTTAACCCGAAACCCTAAACCCACTAAGACCCTACACCCCTTAACTCCCCTGGCTCTCAGGGCCGCCCATCGCCTCGGCAACTTCCCCAGAAAGCCGGGCCGCATCTCGGAGGCTACACGTGACGCGTTCTGCGGTGGTGGCCGTGGTGTGCTTCGAGCCGACGGTTTAGGGTTTAGGGTTTAGGGTTTAGGGTTTAGGGTTTAGGGTTTAGGGTTTAGGGTTTAGGGTTTAGGGTTTAGGGTTTAGGGTTTAGAGGTCGGCCAACAACGGCGAGACGTTTGAGCGCAAAGCTGATCTAGCTGACATGGGCATTATGCAGTGGGAGAACAAGTGGGCGTGGTATCAGTTCGAAAGGACATTCGACTTGCGTGGTGCCGATGCGAAGAAGGCGGAAGCGTCGGAGGACCCTATGTCATAGGTGGAAATCTTCGACGTGCCAAAAACCCCCAAAATCCCCAAACCCTAAGCCCTTAACCACAAGATGCCTGAACGCTAAACCCTAATTTGAAACCCCTGAACGCGAAACCCTATGGACCCCAAAATCCCTGAACCCCAGACCTTAGACCCTTATTCCCCAAGTCCTTGAAATCCCTGAGCAAACTAGGGTTTCGGGGTTAATTAAGGGTTTAGGGTTTAGGGTTTGGATTTTATAGGGTTTAGGGTTTAGGGGTTTAGGGGTTTAGGATTTAGGGTTTGGATTTTATAAGGTTTAGGGTTTAGGGGTTTAGGAGTTTAGGGTTTAGGGTTCAGGGTTTGGATTCTATAGGGTTTAGGGTTTAGGGTTTAGGGTTTAGGGTTTAGGGTTTAGGGTTTAGGTTTTGGGAAGCCCAGGCCCGCAGACTCCAAAGGAAAGGGCCTTCTCACTTTCCTGCTGGACACCGTGTTTTGGGGCTTGGGGGCCTTGGGCTACTCTTACACACCTTTCAGCCCCCTAAAGTAGGGTTTAGGGTGTAGGGTTTAGGGTTTAGGGTTTAGGGTTTCGGGTTGACACACCTCGTTCGCCCCAGGAGCTTGATAGGGACTAGCCTCTAGGACTCTAGGATTTTAGAGGCGTTGTTGGAGGGAGTTCAATCCATCCACTCGAGCTTCGACTTGGCGCAGGGGACTCTTAAACATTTGGGGGGAATTTGGGGGTGGGGGGGGGGGGGGCTGCACCTGAACCAGGGTTCAGCCTTCAGGGAGGTTCTGGGGCTTTGCAGTTCAGGTTTAGGGTGTATGGTCCATGGACACTGGAAGCCAAAAAAGTGGGGTGCCGGCCCTAAACCTGTCAGCCACATCCCAAGATGTCCCCCCTTATACTAGCAGTGCTGAATGGGGATTACAGTACCCCTTATTACAATCCCTATGAAGGACTGTTGGTATAAGGGTGAACATCCCAAGCCGTATCTCAGGTGTGAGCGCGGAAGCCTTGTAAAATCCAAGAGCACTCTCCACCCAAAGCCTCCCCTGAGCCTGCGACCCTTTCAGCTCTAAACCCTAGGACCCGGAATCTCTGAGGGTTTAGGGTTTTGGGGTTTTTGGGTTTTGGGTTTAGGTATAAGCCACAAGCCCTAAGCTTGTTTTGTAACACCCTTAAACCCTCCTTTAGGGTTGAGGGTTCAGGGTTTCGAGGGCAACCTTGAAAACTCACAGCGCCAAACACCACCCTGTAACCCTGAAACTCCCAACACCCTTAACACCCTGAACAACTTCAAACACCCGCCCCCCTCCCCCCCCCCCCTTCCCGCCCCAGACCCAACCCTAAACCCTCAGCCCTACACCCCCGCCACCCTGAACTCACAAGATGTATCTTGCACAGGACCCCCGGAAGTGCCTCAAGCTCCCAGCAGACCAGCTGCGGCCTCAGCTAGGTCGGCCCTTGGGTTATTTTGGATTTTCCATTCTTGGGCCAGGGGTTAAGAGGGCCATGTACAGCCTGATTCCCATTTTTGGGAACAAGGTTCTAAGCCTCCCTTTGAACCGAAAAGGGTGCCCGTTTCAATCCTAGGTGACTCTTGGGTCTAGTCATATGCAGGAATATTTTTCAGGTGGCTTTCAGTGCCATCCTAGTTCGGGGGGCACGGTCGGGGGGGGGGGGGGTTAGGGTTGAGGGCTCAGGGTTCGGGGTTCGTGTTTCCCCCCCCCCCCCCCATTTCGGAAACCCCCAATATGAGCAGTTCACCTTGGGATCCTTCCCCTTATACTAACACTCCTTAATAGGGATTATCATAGGCTGCGGTCCCTGCTCTTGATACAAGGGGGGAAATCCCAAAGTCCACCCTTAATCCCAACAATGCACGCTTCGCCCTATTGCCGCTCTGACCGCTCAGTTTATGGCGTTCTTAAGGGAGGGGGTTTATGAGGGGTAGGTACCTATGAAACCTTAGGGAAGCTTAGGGAGTACTGGGGAGAAGTAGGGAACCTTGGGTTACATACCCCTTTTGAACCCCGGTCATTAACAACCCTGAAAAACCCATAAGAACCTATAACAACCTGTAAAAAACCTATGAAAATCCCCACAGAACCCTACAAAAATCCTCCCCCCCCCCCCCCCCCCTGAGCCCCCCTCCCGTAAGAAAACCCGAGAAAACCCTATAAAACCACCCCAAAAAAGCCCTTTAAAACCCTACAGAAATCCCACTTCCCTGAGGAACCCTATAAAACCCCATAACCCTAAACCCTAAACCCTAAACCCTAAACCCTAAACCAAAAAACGTATAAAACCCCACAGAAATCCCACTTCCCTGAGGAACCCTAGAAGCAGTGCTAAGGCTGCTCGGCTCGGGACTTGTCATGGCGAACGCCGAGGTGCGCCGGCGTCATTGCAAGGGTTCTATCTGAGGGTTTTTGGGGTTTAGGGGTTAGGGTTTAGGGGTTCAGGGCTTAGGGTTTAGGGTTTAGGGTTTAGGGTTTAGGGTTTCGGTTCTATCTGAGGGTTTGGGGTTTGGGATTGGGGTGTAGGGGCTTACAGGGCTCAGGGTTTAGGGTTTAGCGAGCCCTGAAACACTAGAGCTTCATCCGAAACCCGAAGCCTAAACTCCTCAACCCTGCAGGGTTTAGGGTTGTCATGGCTCGAGACTGAAGCTGTGATGTCACACAGGGTAAAGACCCCAAACCGCACAAACGTTGCTAGTTGCAAAATGGACAAAGGAGCCCATAGTACTTCAATCGGTTTAGGGTTTAGGGTAGGGCTTAAGTGGTAAGAGTTTTGGGTTCAGGGCGTCTTAGTTCATAGCAAGGACCCCCTTTTTTTGGGCTCAAGGAAAAGTTCCTTAGCAAAGGGCAGCCTGATGAGTAATTTCGAGTATGGGGAACCGCAGCGGTACAGCTTTTCCCTGAGCCTTCTCGCACTCAACCGACTATCTTGAGCTTTGGAGATGAATTTGGCGCCTCACTGTCGATTCGTCCCCAACTCCAGACGCCTCATGAAGATCCTGCCTGCCCCCTACCCGCGATAGGGCCTTAATCCCAAGTGGTCCGTGAGTGCTGTACATCATCCATATCTTAGTCTTAGTCTTAATTAATCCTAGACCCAAGTAGCCCCCAAAACCTGTGTCCCCAAACCCTCAACCCCACGATCCTAAAACCTAACCCTCAACCCTAAACCCTAAACCCTAAACCCTCGAAGCTGAGGTACCGAACTTGTTGACGGCCACGCTGCCAGCTCTCTCAGTTACCAGGTTTTCGTGGTGTGTTGGGGGTTTAGGGTTTAGGGTTTAGGGTTTAGGGTTTTAGGTTTTAGGTTTTGGGTTTTGGGTTTTGCGTTTTGGGTTTAGCCCTAACTCCTATCTATCCTAAACCCTGAACTCTAAACCCGAAACCCTAAGCCCTCGACTCAACCTCAAACCCTAAACCCTAGACCCTAGAACCTAAACCCTAAACCCTAAACCAAACAAGCGAAAACCTTCGAATTCGCCCTGCCAGAGGTCGGAGGTCGCCAGCGTCATCCATGAGGCCTGGGGGGAGCCTTAGGGGTTTATATAGGGTATAAGGTTTAGGGTTTAGGGTTTTGGGTTTATCAGGTTTGGGTTTTGGGTTCTGGCTGCTTTAGGCTTGGGTTTAAGGGCTAGGAGTCAGGGATTGCTATTCCATTCTGGTGACTAGGGTTGTTTCTAGGGCTTATCAGGTTTGGGGTTTATCGGGTGGCAGGCTAAGAATTTAGAGTTTATCAGGGTTAATTATCTGGGTTTGGGGGGGTGCAGGTTGAATAGGGTTAAGAGGGTCATGAAGGTGGATGTTGGGTCTGCTAGGTTGTTAGGTCTGCTAGGTCTTGTTTTCTTTATTAGGATAGGGTTCTTGGGGTTACCGGGGTTGTGGAATTTTCAGAGGTTGGTTGGGTTACTCGGCTTGTTCGGGTATCAAAGTTTATACTACTTTATAGGTTTTGGCACAGTCATCATATCGGGTTCGGGGGGTAAACCGAAACCCAAACCTCCTGTTTCTTGTTTTTGTTATTGTCTTTGTTGTTTTGTACTCGTACTCCGAGTATCTTTGACGAGGAATGGGCCACAGTCGGAGGTAGTAGTAATGGCGCAACAATGTAGTAGCCATCATCGTAGGCGTAGCAGTCGCCACCGCAGTAGATAGTCTTTAGTGGGGGTAGCTTGCGTTCTATCAGGGTTGGTGGGTAGGTCTTGCCTTGCAATGAACCCTATAGAAAGCCCTCAATCCTCAACCCTCAACCCTAGACCCTTGTTAGTTTCTGAGGCGACCTACAAGAAAGGTGTTGAGTAAGTCGCCCTAGCAATTCAACCTAAACCCTAAACCCTAAACCCCAAAAAACTTAGAACTCTGAACCCTAGACTCCCTCAACCATGCCAGGCCATGCAGTACGGGGAAGGCTCGCAGGAGAACATGCCCGGGGCCCGAGTGGAGATTGCTAATTGCTTAAGAACCCCCCAAAATACTAAACATATTCTTCCTTATAAGGGTAATATTGGGGTTATGATTTCTTCTTCGGGGTTCTTAAGCAACTAGTAGGAGAACGTGGTCACTTGTTCGGATTCGTTGTTCACTCGTCATGATATGATTATTGGTGGTCATTTTCTATGAGTGAAAGTAATATCACGAGCGAAATGAAAACCATTCCAGTATTCATATCTTCACTCTTTCTCCGCGGTATTAAGATAGAAAGTGTACAAAAGACTTCCATCGAGTTCGTCTCATCGCTGTTCTTGTCTGCGAATAAGACGCTGGTTCCGACTGCTTAAAAATGAGAACGAAGACACGACTCCTGTAAAACTATGTGAGATTCGTGCGTTCATCAGGATCTTTCTCGCGGTCACAACTTATAATCATGGATTCGTTTACGCTCTTTGCATTCTTTGCATTTACTGTTAATGAACCTGCAATAGTACTCGTACTGATTGCATTAATCATAGCATATGAATGATGATTCCAAAGTTCCTAAAAACATTGGCTTTAGTGAACTATCTTCTGTCTAGCCCTTTTTTATCATTGGAAATCAGGGCGTTTCCTTGTTCTTGATTCGCTTTTCGTTTTCACTCACATTGTTAGTATCACTTCCAAAGCCCTAAAGCGCGAGACACTCAACCCCAAACCAGAAACCGGCAAGCCCCCAACCTACCCCTAAACCCCAAACTCCCAAACCTCAAATCCCGACCCCCCCTAGACGAAATCCCAGCCCCCCAAGCCCTGAATCTTAAACCCTAAGCCCGAAGCCCTAAACCCCTAGGAACAAGAAGTGGCGCCTGATCTTCGGCTCTACAGAGCGAAAGTCTCCCTGCCACGCTTACGGCTTGGGATTTTACTACCTTCAGAACCCGCAGAAACATTTTCCTTGTGAGGGTAATATAGGGATTTGGTTTGTTTGTTGTATTTCTGGGGCTCTTAAGCACATAGTAGTTTAGTTAGGGCACGAGAATTAAGGTGTGGGGATTCAGTGCTTGCGGTAGGGGGCAGTGTAGTTTCCTGATTGTTTTGCTATAGCACCCTGTTGCTTGAAGATCGCTTAGGGACTGTACCTAGACGACTGTTGCTTTTGCAGATTGGGTTTCGGGTTATGAGGTGGGTTTAGGTTGTTGGTTTTTTGATTTGAGCTTGGGGTTTGGAGTGCAGATTTCAGGAGCCGTAGCCCGCCCCCCACATGCACCCGCGTTCCACATACACCCGCGTTCGGCCGGCTTTCCTTGCATCTGCAGGACTTGAAGGTGTTTTGTTTGTTGCTTAGGTTGGGCTTGGGGTTGAGGATCTAGGGTTTCGGGTCTAGGGTTTCGGGCGGAGTAGTACGGAGGCGGCGTCGAGGGCTGAGGCTCAGCGGGTTTCCCCGCTGGAGTTTCCTACCCAGTTTTCTACAGCTTCCCCAAACCCGAAAAGCCCTGAAGCCCGAAACTTTAAAGCCTAAACCCTAAACCCTAAACCGGAAACCGAGCTCTAGTCTACCCAAGCGAAGCCGGTGCATTGGGATGTTCCCCCTAATACTACCAGCCCTGAATAGGGACTATGATCGTGGGTACTATAATCCCGATAAAGGAGCTGTTAGTAGAAGGGAGAACATCCCACCTTCAACCCCCTAAACCATGCACCCTAAACCCTGAACCCTGAACCCTAAGCCCCAAACCCTAAACCGACTGCAAGTATAAGGGGGAACATCCCAACCAGTACAATTACAAACATTTAGTGCCCTGAGGATGCACTTGCCTGTCTTCCAGGCTGGAAGGGGGGGAGTGGGTTTAGGGTTAAGGGTTTAGGGTTTGGGGTTTGGGGTTCAGGTTTTAGGGTTTAGGAGTTAGGGGTTAGGGTTTAGGGTTTACACAAGAGTCAGGGTTGAGGGCTCAAGGCTTGGGGTTTAAGGGTTCAAGCTAATCCGGAGACCCTAACCCTGAGTAGCTGAATGAGTGCACTTTACACGTTTTGGGATACTATAATCCACTATAGAAGTAAAAGTGTACACTTTCTTTTTTTTTTTTTTTTTGGGGGGGGGGGGGGGTTATGAACCCCTAAACCCTAAACCCTAAACCCTCAACCCTAAACCCTAAACCCTAAACCCATGAAGATCTCCCAGCGCGCAGGCCGAGGCGAAGAAGAAAGGCCCAGAGCTGTGGGGTGGACTGGTTTTTCGATCAAAGCAATTAGGGTTTGGGGTTTAGGGTTTAGGGGTTTAGGGTTTAGGGTTTAGGGTTTAGGGTTTAGGGTTTAGGGTTTAGGGTTTAGGGCTTGAGAGATAACTTGCTGAGTAGTTGGTGGAACCGGCTACCCAATTGGATTTGATTGGATACTACCAATATGTATCTGGCGTCATCAGGTGAGGGTTTAGGGTTTGGGGTTTAGGGTTTAGGGTTTAGGGTTGAAGAGTTTTGGGGCGGGGATGTTCCCCCTTATACTAACAGTCGGTTAAGGGCTTAGGATTTAGGGTCCCGGGTTGAGGGTTTAGGGTTTGTAGGGTTTAGGGTTTAGGGTTGAAGGTGCATGGTTTAGGGGCTTGAGGGTGGGATGTACCCCCTTATACTGACAGCTCCTTAATAGGGATTATAGTACTCCTATTAGAATCCCTATTAGGGACTGTTAGTAAAAAAGGGGGAACATAGGCTTAAGGGTGGTCTAGACGACGGTGGCTTAACGGGCGCTTGTTGAAGGTTTAAGAGGTTTAGGGTTTAGGGTTTAGGGTTTAGGGTTTAGGGTTGGTCTGAAGGGTTTGAGTGGGCTTTGACGATTGTGAAACAGTGCACGGGTTTTGTAAGAAGTTTTTTGAATGGTTTAAGAGGCTGCAGGTGTCATGCTTCACGGAAATTTGGACCCGCGCCATGTTTCCCCCTAAACCCTAAACCCTAAATCCTAAACCCTAAACCCTAAACCCTAAACCCTAAACCCTAAACCCCTGAAAGCTACAAGGATTTGGCTCACATGGGATCCTTCAGGACCAAGAGTCGCCCCTAAACCCTAAACCCTAAACCCTACGCCCTACACCCTAAACCCTAAACCCTAAACCCGACAAGGTGACATCATGCTCAGCATCAACAACTCTTCAAAGAGGGAGCTTCCGGACTTTGGCTCGGGTGCTGGACTTGGGTGTGGGATTGAGGGTTTGGGGTTTAGGGTTTAAGGTTTAGGGTCTAGGGTTTAGGGTTTAGGCCCTAAACCCTGAACTTTAAGGTTTAGGGTTTTCGGGTGATTCGCGTGGTGGAGCTGAGGGGTTATCTTGGTTATCTTCAGGCTGAACCGGAACCGCAACCGAATGGCCTCTAGGGTGGTAGGGTTTAGGGTTTAGGCTTTAGGGTTTAGGGTTTGGGGCTTAGGGTTTAGGGTTTAGGGTTCAGGGTTTAGGGTTTAGGGTTTAGGGTTGGTGGGGGCGGCTTATGCCGCGAGCTGGAAGATGCTGCCCCTAAACTTTATACTCATGGCAAGAAATAGGTACTAATTAGGGTTTAGGGTTTAGGGTTTAGGGTTTAGGGCTACAAGGCTCATGGGCAGTTAGACCGGTATATGATCGATGACTACGGCTTTAGCTGGTTGTAGACTTTTTTGTGGCACCTACTTGTAGACAAAAAAAGTCTTGCCCCGTATCATCGCAGGAACCCCAAGACAAGGGCATGCCAAGCAAGCGAAGCCAGACTCACCCGAACAGTCCGTTTGAGGCCGATGTGACGCAGTGCTTACGAATGCGGGGCCTACGCTGCTGCTGCCTGCGAAGGGTGGCATCGAGGTGGGCCTTGGGCTTCTGGGGCGTTGGTTTTGTTTGGTTCCTCCTCTTGTAGCCTTTTGCTTCCTAGTATTCGTAGCACTTGCTGTCATGGTTCTTGCCGTTATCGTCATTCTTCTTATCTTGCGAATTTTGCTCTACATGTAGAGAGTCGTTTTTAGGGGGGGAGGGGGGGGGCAGGAGGGGTATGAGTTTAGGGTGGAAGGCTTCATGAGTTTGGTGCCTGGCTTGATTTGGGCGGTGAAGGGCCTCGAGTATGTAGACGGCAGCAGTGGGCTTAGGGTTCGGGTGTTCGGGCTCGGGTGTGCAAAGTGTAGGGTTTCGAGTTCAGGTTGAGGGTTCAGGGTGTAGGCTTGCCTTCCCTGGCCCTAACGTCCGAACCCTAAACCCTAAGCCCTAAAACCTAATACCTAAAACCCTGACCCCTTCTAATACCAAAACCCTGACCCCTTCTTGGAGCCCCAAACCCTCGCCCTCGCCACGCCCCAACCATTCAGGTGTACTTGGACAACTCCGTGTTCAGGCCGATGGGAGACCACTTCCGTCCCCTACGCCACTTTAGGGCTTTGAGGGTTTAGGGTTTAGGGTTTACGGGGTATGGCTGTAGGGTTTAGGACTTTAGGGTCTTTAAGGTTTTAGGGTTTACAGGTTTTTAGGGCTTCATGAGACCCCATCATCTCTGCGCCGCCATGGGGGTCGTGGCTCGCAATGTGCTTTACTCGGACCGGGAGTAGGCCCTTTGCTCCGTTTTTAGGGTTGGGGTTCCCTTTTCATCCTCTTATAACCAAAAAGGGTTTAGGGTTTAGGGTTACTCCCGGGTCTAGTTTATCAAGTACACTTCCTCCCTCTCCACCGACTTCAAGGAAAAGATCCCTGGCTGTCGGGTGGGCAGCATCTGCGTCGAAGGGGCCTAGACCCTAAACCTTACGGAGTCTGTTATAGCTGCTGCGGCCCTAACAGGGCTGTGGTTGATCTACCCCCCAAAAGCCCACGAATAGGCCCAGAAACCGGAAGCCTAAAGCTAACGACCCTAAACTCGAAAACTGGGAACTTACAAGTAGTGTTATAGGTATCCTGGATACGGCTATCACCGAGTTACCCAACTTAAAAGCCACTTACAAGTACCCACGAACCTTCAAGTAAAGCCCCAGACCCCCAAGCTTTCCACGGAAGCCTAAACCCTAAACCCTAAACCCTAAACCCTAAACCCTAAACCCTAAACCTAAAGCCTTCAACTAACTCAACCATGCAGTTGAGTGTTTTTAGGGCTGGGGTGCCCCCTTAGGCCTAACACCTAAGCAAGCCCAAGGCCTAAGCAACTCTAGACCCCAGGCAACCCTAAGCGTCACGGTTTAGGGTTTAGGGTTTAGGGTTTAGGGTTTAGGGTTTAGGGTTTAGGGTTTAGGGTTTAGGGTTTAGGGTTTAGGGTTTAGGGTTTAGGGTTTAGGGTTTAGGGTTTAGGGTTTAGGGTTTAGGGTCTAGGTTTAGGGTTTAGGGTTGAGGGTTGAGGGTTTAGGGTCTAGGGTCTAGGGTTTAGGGTTTAGGGTTTAGGCCCTAAATGCCCCCGATTCTCGGATTTCCATGCGCTGCCGCGAGGAGCGCGAAGTGCTACTCGACCTCTTCGCAGCAGAAGGCCCCCTGGAGCTTAGGGTTTTTTGGGTTTAGGGTTTAGGGGTTAGGGTTTAGGGTTTAGGGTTTGGGGTTTAGGGTTTAGGGTTTAGGGTTTCGGGTTTGGGGTTTGGGGTTTGGGGTTTAGGGTTTAGGGTTTAGGGAGCTGAGGGGGATAACTTGAAGGTTCAGCGGCACGTCGAAGTAGGGCGATAGAAGCCCTAAGTCCGGATAAAACCATAGTTACCCTACTTATAACTCCTAGGACCGGGAGTAGGCCCTTTTT
The DNA here is from genome assembly GCA_905221605.1 of Symbiodinium natans. Classification (NCBI taxonomy): domain Eukaryota; class Dinophyceae; order Suessiales; family Symbiodiniaceae; genus Symbiodinium; species Symbiodinium natans. The sequence continues at coordinate 71,455 of CAJNDS010002168.1, read as the reverse complement.
TTCCATTTTTTTGGGTTGGGGTTTCCTTATAATCCTCTGAAAACCAAAGAGGGTACCCTTGTTATTCCTAGGTTACTCCCGGGGCTAGACTCCATTGTAAGTACGTCCCCTAAACCCTTTTCCCTAAAACGAGTACCCATGAACTCCAGTAAGGATTACGGGGTTCAAGGTTGCCCTATAAACCCCTTAGTGGGAGAGATCTAGGGTCAGGGTTTCGGGTTTAGGGTTTAGGGTTTAGGGTTAGGGTTTAGGGTTTAGGGTTCAGGGTTTAGAGTTTAGGGTTAGGGTTTAGGGTTTAGGGTTTCTAGGGTTTCTAGGGTTTCTAGGGTTTCTAGGGTTTCTAGGGTTTCTAGGGTTTCTAGGGTTTCTAGGGTTTCTGGGGAGCCCCCCGACCCGAAGTCCTTAAACCCGCTGGGCCGGGCTTTTCGACTGTGAGGCTGCGGAGGCATTGCGAAGCCACCTCCCTGGGCCCCCTGCCTGAAAACAGGGTTTAGGGTTTAGGGTTTGGGGTTTAGGGTTAAGGGTGTAGGGGGTGGGGGGGTGGGGGTGGAGACGGAGATTTTTCGGCTAAGGGCCAAGCTAGAGGCTTTACGGGTTGTACGGGGTTCAGGGTTCAGGGGTTAGGCGCTCAGAAGAACCGAAAACCCCAGAAAACACATGCGATCCGAACACGCTCCCGCCGATAGCTGCTCCTCCCCCCGATCGATAGCCAGATCCAAACAAATAGTCTCACAATTCTTCAAATAACGCTTACATTAGACCCTAAACCCTACACCCGAAACCCTAAACCTAAACCCTAAACCCTAAACCCTAAACCCTAAACCCTACACCCTACACCCTAAACCCTAAACCCTAAACCCTAAACCCTAAACCCTAAACCCTAAACCCTAAACCCTAAACCCTAAACCCTAAACCCTAAACCCTAAACCCTAAACCCTAAACCCTAAACCCTAAACCCTAAACCCTGAACCCGAACATCGGGTTGGGAGGGAGCGAATCAGTAAGGTTTAGGCTTCATTTAGGCTTCAGCCTTGCCAGCTCCGGTTCCATACCTTCAGCCCTACACAAAAAGAGACGAACAGGGACCCCAGCTGCGGCAGACTTTCGTCACCTGTAGGGTTTATAGGGTTTAGGGTTTGGGGTTTAGGGTTTAGGGTCATGGTTTCCTTCCCAAATTGGCAAATTGACAAATCGATGGATGGATGGCCTGCCAGGTGCTACCCGGGGGGTCATCGGCCACCCTTCGGTAGCAGTGCGAAGTTCCTGATCAGCCCTTAGGCTCAAGAAAGCCCAAAACCCTATAACATAAGGCCTTTGGGCCCAAAAACCCTTAAATAAAGTAACTGTGAACTCACCGACGCCCGGCACAGACGTCGACCTGCAAACGGCTTAGGCCTTTAGGGTTTACGGTTTACGGTTTAGGGTTTAGGGTTTCGGGTTTCGGGTGTAGGGTTTAGGGCTTAGTGCACCCACCAGTCCGCCTGCCATCACCCTTTAATCCCAAGCCAAGAACATTGAGGATGAGTTTAGGGTTTAGGGTTTAGGGTTTAGGGTTTAGGGTTTAGGGTTTAGGGTTTAGGGTTTAGTCCCGTACGGCATCGGTTGAAAGGACTCGCCAGCACGGACTTTGCAAGCCAGCCGAGTCGCATGCTTTCCAGGTAGAAGGTGGTAGATGGGTTTAGGGTTTCGGGTTTCGGGTTTCGGGTTTAGGGTTTAGGGTTATGGCTTATGGGTTTTAATACGACAAGAAGGCAACACCTCACATTGCGGCATATACCCTCTGTACTAACCGTCCTTAAGAGGGATTATAATATAGGGGGTAACTCTAATACCTATGAAGGACTGTTCGTACAAGGAGGAAACATCCCAACTCTCAGTAGCTGAATGAGTACACTTTACAGATTTTAGGATACCATAATCCCCTTTAGAACTGAACGTGTGCACTTTTTTGGGGGGCTTATGAACTCAGCAACTAAGAACCCTAAACCCTAAACCCTAAACCCTAAACCCTAAACCTTAAACCCTAAACCCTAAACCCTAAACCCCAAACCCTAAACCCTAAACCCTAAACCCTAAACCCTAAACCCTAAACCCTCCCAGGTCATCCTGAGGTCCGCAGGCAGCCGAGTTAAGGCTGGCGCCAAAGGCGCAGCCGTAGATCGCAGCCATGAAGCTCGGAGCATCCTGCGGCCTTTTGTGCTTGTGGGTTTAGGGTTTAGGGTTTAGGGTTTAGGGTTTAGGGTTTAGGGTTTAGGGTTTAGGGTTTAGGGTTTAGGGTTTAGGGTTTAGGGTTTAGGGTTTAGGGTTTAGGGTTTAGGGTTTAGGGCGTGTAGGGCTTATAGGGTGGCTAGTAGCGGTTGTTGGACTTGCAGGGTTTGCTGGGCCTGTGGGGTTCATCTGGGGCTTGAAGGGTTTGTAGGGTCAATGGGGTTTGCTGTTTAGGATCCAGGGTTTGTAGGGCTTGCAGGTTACAGCGAGCATGTGTTTCGGGTTGAGTTCATAGGGCTTGCCGGGTTCATAGGACGTATCTGAGGTTCGTTTTGAGTCTGGTTTATAGGAATGTTTGCAAAGTTCAAGGTCCAGGGTTTGAACGCTAATCTTGGAAACCTGTAGCCCAACCCATGACAGTCCATTCAGAACCTTCGAGAACATGCTTTCAAAGCACATCACGCGCACGATCAGTCCCTACACCCTACACCGTACGCTCTAAACCCCAAACCCCAAACCCCAAACCCCAAACCCTAAACCCTAAACCCTAAACCCTAAACCCTAAACCCTAAACCCTATGTTAGGTCCTTCAGGGCCGAGGCTGGTGACTGCAGCAACCTTTGGGGACGAACTGAACCTCAAACGGTTTATGGGCCATAGGCTGTAAGAAACAGCAGGGGTTATGGTGGCGTTGGTTCCACGGCTTCGGGGTTTAGGGGTTTGGGGTTTAGGCCCTAAACTTTAGGGGCTTAGGGTGTAGGGTTTCGGGTTCAACCCATCTTTGTCGGGAAACCCTAAATCCGAAACCCTAAACCCTAAACCCGAAACCCTAAACCCTAAACCCTAAGCCCTTGTGCCCAAAAGGAAATTGCACAAGAGGCCCTGAGGCCACCGGAGGTTGTAAAGTGGCCGATCGCGCCGGGTCATGGCTTTGGCTTTCAGAAGCCCTCCTAGTTACCTTGGGGATCAGCGTTTAGGGTTTAGGGTTTAGGGTTTAGGGTTTAGGGTTTAGGGTTTAGGGTTTAGGGGATGCGGTTTGGGGTTTGGGGTTTGGAGTTTGCTCGCGTTATTTCGCCACAAACTCCAAGCGTAAGACCTATAAGTTTAATCCCCAAGGTATCAGGCGTGCAGTGTGGCGCCCGCCAAAACAGTTCACTCGAACACCAGCTCATGGCGTCCTGCAGCTTAGGATGATCGTTCAGGCCACTTGCAGCACCCTAAACCCTAAACCCTAAACCTTAAACCTTAAACCCTAAACCCTAGACCCTAAATCCTAGACCCTCAACCCTAGACCCTCAACCCTAGACCCTAAACCCTAAACCCTAGACCCTGACCTGCAGGGTTTGGGGGTTTAGGGTTTCGGGTTTAGGGTTTAGGGTTTCGGGTTTAGGGTTTAGGGTTTAGGGTTTAGGGTTTCAGGATCCGGGGCCCGATTCTTTGGGGTCCTCGCCCAGTCCCTTGGAAAGCCCAGCTAGTGCGGAGATGATGGTCTAGGGTTTAGGGTTTAGGGTTTAGGGTTTAGGGTTTAGGGTTTAGGGTTTAGGGTTTAGGGTTTAGGGTTTAGGGTTTAGGGTTTAGGGTTTAGGAAATTAGGGTTTCGGGTTTAGGGTTTAGGGTTTAGGGTTTAGGGTTTAGGGTTTAGGGTTTAGGGTTTAAGCCACCACTAGGATGCCCAGTAGTACCCTTATTCCCTTTTTGGGGGGGTTTAGGTTCCCTTATAAGCCCCTTTTTGGGGGGTTTAGGTTCCCTTATAAGCCCCTTTTTGGGGGGGGGTTTTAGGTTCCCTTATAAGCCCCTTTAAGCAAAAAAACGGGCACCCTTTTTTATCCTAGGTTACTGGGCAGCCTAGTGGTTTAGGTGTCGGGTTACCTAATTACCTCCCTAAAAACCACGCCCCAAACCTACTTGGAGGTTCACGGGTTCGTACAAGTAGGGTTATAAGTACACCACACTAGACAAGGTTAAAACCATTATTACCCTCCCTTTAAGTACCCATGCACCTCCAAGTACTACAATAAATACACCGAGGGTTATTCCCCCCGTCCCAATATGACGTGCAGTTGGTTACCAGGGTCAAAGTTTGTTGACCACCGGTGTTTTGCGAGCCTTACCTTTTGCTTTTGCCGCCGCGCTGCATTTATTTTCCACGCGTTTTCCCTGGCTCGATGTACAGTGCAGTGTCCGTGTCCTCGAAGGCTCAGTACCTGGGGTGGAGAACTTTGGGCCCCGTAGCACTTCACATCTGAAGCGAAAGGCCTTAACACAAGTTTGAGGGTTTGGGTCTTTTGGTGCAGGGTGCAGGGCTTACGCCCTAGGCCCACAAGTTCTGAACCTCGCAGGCTTGGGGACACTGCTACGTGGAGTTTTAGCCAGCCGTTTGCAAGAAAAGATTGGGCCTTTGGGGCTTCAGGGGTTTAAGGTTCAGGGTTTAGGGTGAGAACATCAGATTCGCAGCTTTTGTTTTCATCCTTCGGCGTGTCAGTGTATCATGCGAGGGCTGTCACCACTTCAAGGCGGTCTTTCTTGACATTCTCTTTGGGGAACTTCCGGCAACATGCGGTACCGTTCTGGCTATCTTGGGAAGATACCAACCCCCTGTTTATGCGGGCACTGTCATGTTTTGTTGTCAATAGTGAAGAATAGGTCCGTTCTTCTGGTGACGGTTGTGTATGGACTGCAAGCATGCAAGGGTTGTAGGTCAGCGCGGCACTGTTTCTCACAGACCCTGAGCGAGTTTAAGAAAAAACTGGGGCAACGAAAAAGACATGAACCCCAAACCCCAAACCCTAAAACCTAAAACTAAACCCCTAAACCCCAAAGCCTAAAACCCTAAACCCTGAACCCTAAACCCTAAACCCTCCCGCGCCTCGACCGCTCGACCGTGGAACGCTTCGTGCTGGTTTTGTCGGGGCTTATTGCTGTAGGCCATCAAGCCCTGAGCACCATCCACGACCCCAAGCCATGATTCCCACTGAACCCCGAAACTAAAACCCTAGACCCTGAACCCTGAACCCTGAACCCTAAACCCTAAACCCTAAACCCTAAACCCTAGCCCTAAACCCTAAACCCTAAACCCTAAACCGCCCCCAAAGCCTCCTCCGTCGCCTGGACATGGCTCTCTTCGACTGCGCGGATGCCGCGCGCTGGCAGGAGAGCCTTGCGCTGTATGAGGAGGTGCACTGGGCTTGTGCGCCTGGGGTTTAGCAGCCCTAAACCCTAGCCCTCCCTAAACTCTAAACCCCAAACCCTGAACCCTGAACCCTAAACCCTAGACCCTAAACGCTAGACCCTAAGCCCTAACCCCAAACCCTAAACCCTAAGTCCTCTACCCTGAGCCCTGAGCCCTAAACCCTCAACCCTCAACCCTGGTTTCGGGTTGGGGCTTGTCTGGAGCCAGGACCCTTCGAGCCCCTACAAACAAGCGGACCCCGTGGAGGGTTTAGGGTTGACCCCGTGGAGGGTTTAGGGTTAAGGGTTTAGGGTTTAGGGTTAAGGGTTTAGGGTTTAGGAACCCTAAACCCTAAACCCTAAACCCTAAACCCTAAACCCTAAACCCTAAACCCTATTTCAGAACCATCCCTCATGTTGGGGTTCAGGGTCTAAGGTTTAGGGCTTAGGGTTAAGGGAAATGCCCCATGCTTCCAGAATGCCCGGAAGACAGACAGGCAAAAGACCCACCCTAAACCCTAGTCAAACCCTCAACCCCGAACCATCCCTAAACCCTAAACCCTAAACCCTAAACCCTAAACCCTAAACCCTAAACCCTAAACCCTAAACCCTAAACCCTAAACCCTAAACCCTAAACCCTAAACCCTAAACCCTAAACCCTAAACCCTAAACCCTAAACCCTTAAACCTAAACCCTAAACCCTAAACCCTAAACCCTAAACCCTAAACCCTAAACCCTAAACCCTAAACCCTAAACCCTAAACCCTAAACCCTAAACCCTAAACCCTAAACCCTAAACCCTAAACCCTTAACCCTAAACCCTAAACCCTAAACCCATTCCAAAAACCAGGCCCATCCCGATGAACCCCACATCCTCGAAGTCGCAACAAGCGGGTTCCCGGGAGCAGCAAAGCCTCAAGAGCAAGCATAGCTCCTTCAAAGGATTTTGGATGTTCGGGAGTTTAGGGTATCCTAAACCCTAAACCCTAAACCCTAATTACACCCTAAACCCTAAACCCTAAACCCTAGGTTTATAAAGGGTACGAGGTGTGGACGGTGGGGTGGGGATGTTGGGAGCTTTGGGCGAAAAGAATTTATTGCAAAACGGGAGGCCGGGGCTTGTGTCATTTCGGCCTCACCTGGTTTGGAGGTGTTTGGGGTTCATAGGGTTTATAGGGTTTATAGGGTGATATAGGGTGTATAGGGTTTACAGGGTTTATAGGGTTTATAGGGTTTATAGAGTTTTTAGGGTTTATTGGGTTGCTGGGGTTGATGGGTTGATAGGGTTTAGGGTTGATGCTGCAGGGCCCAGAGCTCCCATGCGTTGCAAGGCCCTGCAGCAAGTGGCAAGCCGAAAGAAGGACCTCTGCCAGGGATCTGTTTTAGTTCGGCCGGTTCAGGGTTTCAGGGTTCAGGGTTTGGGGTTTAGGGCTAGGGTTTAGGGTTTAGTTTAGGGTTTAGGGTTTAGGGCTTAGGGTGCGTAGCCGTCTCCCCACAGTGCATCTACCCTGGGGTTTGGATGGACAAGGAGCTATAGGGTCCGAGTCCTTAAGGGAGGTCTAGGGTTTAGGGTTTAGGGGTACGTAACCCTAAACCCTAAACCCTAAACCCTAACCCCTAACCCCTAAACCCTAAACCCTAAACCCTAAACCCTACTATATACTCCCTAGGACTCCACAAGCTTCCCGAAGCTTCGTTAAGGTTCCCGAGGTACCCCCCCTTAAGGACCCTGTACCCATTCAGGTACTCTAGGGGTCTATTCCATGACTTGAGGGTATAGATGTGTAGGAGTTGATGGTGAGAATTTGGTACCTTTGCAGCCTTGAACGATCTCGATTCGCAGCTTCTTCAGCTCTGTGCACTACTGCCCTTTTCGCTTGCGGAGTAGGGTTTTGGAGCTTAGGGGTGTGTAGGGCTTCATGGCCGAAATCGGTTCTTAGTGGCCTCTCCCATTAGGAAATGCTGCCATCGTCTTCGCTGCGCACCGGCTGCCGGCGCATGGCGGCCATAGCCCTCCCAACCCGAGTCTTGTCATCACCTTCCGCCGTGCACCGGCGCTGCCTCTGGATGGCTCGCTGCCTCTTCCAGCCAAAACGAGCCCTCAGCACGCAGCCATCGATACCTTCGATGCCCCAGCCCAGGATCTTGATCGTCAATCCCAACACGAGCTCCGACTTCACGGAGAAGATCCGGGACGCGGGCCGCGCCGCAGCAGCTGCGGCCGGCGCGGTGGTGGATGCCGTGCAGCCCGCGGAGGGGCCGGAAAGCATCGAGTCGGTGTACGAGGAGCTGCTGTCGTCTCCGCCCACGCTGCGCATAATGCGGGAGCGAGAAACGGAGTGCGACGCCATGGTGCTCGCGTGCTTCAGCGACCACCCGGCGCTGCACGCCGCCCGGGAGTGCCTGCGAGTACCCGTGGTGGGCCTCCTCGACGCGTCGGTGCTCACGGGGCTGCTGCTCGGGGACCGCGTCAGCATCGTCTCCACGTCGGCCACCTGGAGGCCCCTCCTGCGCAAGGGCTGCGAAGCGCTCCTCGGCGGCAACAGCGCGCGGCTCGCCTCCGTCCGGACCATCGACCTCCCCGTGCTCGCTCTCGAGGGCGCGCCTCGACAGCAGGGAGCACCAGCAGAATCCGCGGGCGGCGCATACGGCGTTGACGAGGCCATCGAGCGGATTTGCGCCGAGGCCAAGCAGGCGGTGGAAGGGGACGGCGCGGACGTGATCGTGCTGGGCTGTGCTGGCATGGCGGGCTTGAGGGCCCGCGTGGAATGCGCCGTGGGTGGAGGCGTGGACGGCGGGTCCTTGGTGGCCGTGGTGGAGCCAGTGGCGGCGGCGGTCGAGTGCGCAGCATCCTTGGCAAGACAACGCCTCTTCACTGCGAAGCGGTGCCTCTACTCCACGCCGAAGGAGCAGCGGCAACAGTAGAAAAAAACAGAGCAAGATACCAACATGCCTTCTACAGTGTCGTCCTTACACAGCTGTCTTGCTCTCAAGACACTCCAGTTTTTGGCTGGTGCATCGTGCATGCAGGAGACTCTTCCTCTGTTGGACACGATGAGTAACGTAGGGATGTGGCAAATAGATAATTCTATTGCCAGAAACGGCCCACCTAGAGCGAACTGACGATCATCAATCCTACACAAAAACGCCCTAAATCCTACCGCATTAGAATAGGAAATCGGGGACTTCGGCGCCTTGCATCGCCCCACAAAGCCCTTCCAAGGTTTCCCCACCGCACCTCGCGGACCTGGTTCCCCCCAAAAACCAGGATTCCACGAAGCTGCTGGCACTGGACAAGTGGTTCTACAATGCCAAGGCGCGTGACCCTGGCATGTCGGGCTTGATGGTGTCAAAGGTCGGTGAAGTCAAGGTTTTTAGGGTTTAGGGTTGAGGGTTTAGAGTCTAGAGTGCTTAGAGTTCAGGGTTCAGGGGGGCTTTCAGGACGTTTGGGGTGGAGTTGGGCAGCATTGGCTCCCTCACAGCCTGTTCTGATTGCAAGCGCTGCTGTGCAGACGAAAGGGCCGAGGACGCCAGCAACTAGGGTTCAGGATTTAGGGTTAAGGGCTTAGGGTTTAGGGATGGGTACAGGATGTCAAGGCTGGTCTGAAGGTAAAGGTTTGGTAGGGCTGTACCCAGGGCTGCACCCCTAAAGGGATGCCTTAGGTCAACTCCTGAGATGGCCTCCAATGCGTTTTTAAAAGGTTCAGGGCTTGGGGTTCGGGGTTCAGGGTTCAGGGTTCAGGGTTTAGGGTTTAGGGTTCAGGGTTTAGGGTTTAGGGTTTAGGGTTTAGGGTTTAGGGTTTAGGGCTTGGGGTTTAGGGTTAGAGGTTTCGATTCCCATATGTGAATACCACCAACCAAGAACAAGCTTTTGAGCTCTCATGGAGGGGGGGGGGGGGCTTGGGTTCAGGCCGATAACCCTAAACCCTAAACCCTAAACCCTAAACCCTAAACCCTAAACCCTAAACCCTAAACCCTAAACCCTAAACCCTAAACCCTAAACCCTAAACCCTAAACCCTAAACCCTAAACACCTCAGCCTTTGGAGGAGGCAAGAGAAGCGCCTGTGGACAAGGCCCAGCATCGCCAAACGACTCCGCACTTGAGGGGCCTAGGGAGTTTGTAGGGTTTCGGGGTGCAGGTCCCACACCCTAAACCCCAAACCCTAAACCCTAAACCCCAAACCTGGGCAAATTATAGCGAGCCCAGCGAGCTCAGCGAGGTAGGTTCGCGAAATAGCGATAAATTGGCGAGGTACACGGTGTGAATTAAGAGAGGGGGGGGGGGAGGAGGGGTGTCGGGCGGCGGTAGTGACCGGGGGTGGTTTCTTCAAATCTGCTGCAAATTCGCCAAACCCGGGGGTGGTTTCTTCAACCCTAAACCCGAAACCCTAAACCCTAAACCCTAAACCCTAAACCCCCATTTCCTAAACTGTCGAAACCCTAAGCCCTAAAGTTTCTGCTGCCCTTTTCGGGCCTTAGGGCTTACAAGGTCTACTTTTGTTAGTAAGGCTCCCTAAACCCCTAAAACTTCCACCCCGCTGCACCTGAACCAACCCTAAATGCAAATAAGCTTTCCCCTCACCCAGAAGTACACCCGAACCCTGCAAGGCCTACGTCTGCAAAGTGGCAGAGTGGAAGCTGTCGCGGGGCACTTTTCGACCCGGGCTGCTTCAGAAGGCCGCGAGTTTCGGGGTTGAGGGTTTAGGGTATAGCGGTGAGGGTTGAGGGTTGAGGGTTTGAGGGTTTGAGGGTTTGAGGGTTTGAGGGTTTGAGGGTTTGAGGGTTTGAGGGTTTGAGGGTTGGAGGGTTTGAGGGTTTGTGGGTTTGAGGGTTTGTGGGTTTGTGGGTTTGTGGGTTTGTGGGTTTGTGGGTTTGTGGGTTTGTGGGTTTGTGGGTTTGTGGGTTTGTGGGTTTGTGGGTTTGAGGGTTTGAGGGTTTGAGGGTTTGAGGGTTTGAGGGTTTGAGGGTTTGAGGGTTTGAGGGTTTGAGGGTTTGAGGGTTTGAGGGTTTGAGGGTTTGAGGGTTTACGGTTTTGGGGTTTAGAGGTTTGAGAGTTTACGGGCCGCGGTGTGGGGGGGGGGGGGGGGGGGGGGGGGGGGGGGGTTTAGGGTTTATGAATGGGGTCTAAGAAGGTTTCCCAGTAAGCTAGTATTGAAGAAGAAAGGGTACTTACAATTTTGGTTTAACGACAGTGATCGCAACCCTAGTAAAAGGATTGTACTGGGGAGCATGCGGCAACATGAGGTTACTTGCCTCAACCTACCCCGACACCGAAGCTCCACACGGCGCAAGCACGGTTTAGGGTTGTAGAATTAGGGTTTTGTAGGGGAATAAGATGAAGGGACCCTTCTAGACAGTAACCCCTAAACCCTAAACCCCAAACCCTAAACCCTAAACCCTAAACCCCCTAAACGTAGATTCGCTGCAGGCGCAGTCGAACTCTGAGGCAGCGGTGCAGAAAGCCTTAAAGAGCCTTGGCCCGGATCGAAGAGTCAAGGGCGCAGAGGCTCACGGGGTGTTTAGGGTTTTTAGGGTTTTTAGGGTTTATTAGGGTGTTTAGGGTGTTTAGGGTGTTTAGGGTGTTTAGGGTGTTTAGGGTTTTTAGGGTTTTTAGGGTGTTTAGGGTGTTTAGGGTTTTTAGGGTTTTTAGAGTTTTTAGGGTTTTTTGGGTTTTTAGGTTTTTTTGGGTTTTTAGGGTGTTTAGGGTTTTTAGGGTTTTTAGGGTTTTTAGGGTTTTGGGTTTAAGTCATGTTTTTGCGGCATGTGGTGAGAGTATCAGAAAGCACACATGATGTTGGCTTGCAGTGGTTTCATGGCCCCTGCCCCTGCCCCTGGAACACAACGCCCCTTACCCCTTTTGTTCAGGATCCATGCGGAGATGTCGTGTCAAAACCCGCGCCCGAATCCCGACCCACAACCTGGAATCCCAAACCCCAAAACCCCAAACCCTAAACCCTAAACCCCAAACCCTAAACCCTAACCCTAAACCCTAAGCCCTAAACCCTAAACCCCAAACCCCCAAACCCTAAACCCTAAACCCCAAACCTTAAACCCTAAACCCCAAACCCTAAACCATAAACCCTAAACCCTAAACCCTAAACCCTAAACCCTAAACCCTAAGCCCTAAACCCTAAACCCTAAACCCTAAACCCTGTCCTCCCAGGGCTGCGTCAGAGGTCATCGACGAGGATCCGGCAAAGGCCATAAAGGCGCTGGGGGTGGTGAGGGGGGGGGGGGGGGGGTTTAGGGTTTGGGGTTTGGGGTTTAGGGTTTAGGGTTTAGGGTTCCAGCGCGATCTGATCCAATTCCTATTTGGTCCGCCAGGCGTAGAAGTACCCATGATTCTGCAAGTGCCCCAAAACCTGAACCCCTAAACCCCCTAACCCCTCAAACCCTAAACTTTCAAACCTAGGCACCTCAAATCAGCTACCCTCCAGTTCGGACTCTCAGCCAACTTTAGGGTTTAGGGTTCAGGGTTAGGGTTTAGGGTTTAGGGTTTAGGGTTTAGGGTTTAGGGTTTGGGGTTTGGGGTTTGGGGTTTGGGGTTTGGGATTTGGGCGTAGCTTTCATCCGGAGGCCTTGGACACCACCTTGGCCGGAATTGGCCCGGCGACCGCCTCGGCCGTGCCCCACGGCGCGCGAAAGGGTTTAGGGTTTAGGGTTTTTACAGGTTTAGGGTTTAGGGTTTAGGGTTAAGGGTTTAGGGTTAGAGGGCTTGAGTTACGGAGTTGGGGCCCCGCAGAAAAGTCACCCAAGCTGATCAATCGGGGGGGTAATTGGCTTTGCTTTTGAGAGTACTCCAGCTAAGTGGTTTGGGGACTACGTTGAGCAAATTGACTTCATGAATCCCTAAACCCATAAACTCCCTAAGCCCCGAGATGCACGGGGTCTTTAGAGGTCATCGGGTTATTGAGTTTTGGGGTACATGACCCGCCTTCAGGTTCATAAAGCCCCCAAGGAAAGTACAGGGTTTAGGGTTTAGGGTTTAGGGTTTAGGGTTTAGGGTTTAGGGTTTAGGGTTAGGGTTTCGGCTTTTTGGGTTTCGTAGAGGGTGTGGGGCTTAGGGCGTTTTGGCTTTCGGGTTTAGGGCTTTGGGGCTACGGAGGGTTGTTCGGGTTTAGGGGAGATAATGTTCCATGCTCATAGCCCTATGCAGGTTGTGCCGGGCCTTCCCCACAAAGGTGGCCTTCATGTCGGATGAGGCGAGATCACCATGCTGCGGTTTAGGGTTTAGGGTTTCGGGTGTAGGGTTTAGGGTTTAGGCTAGGGTTAAGAGTCAAAGCTGCATTCCAAATCTGGGCTCTATAGCGTTTCGGCCTTATAGGGGCCAGGTGCGAAAGGACAGAAACCTGTTTTAATTTTGGGAAGAGCGAAGTCTGATGGGTTTAGGGTTTAGGGTTTAGGGTTTAGGGCTTGCTGTAAATGTGGCGCGGATGCTGTGAAGGTTAGGATGCAGCCACCCCAGGCCGTCCAAGGCGTACACTCAATAGTCAGTTGCCTGTAAGGGTTTAGGGTTTAGGGTTTAGGGTTTAGGGTTTAGGGTTAGGGTTTAGGGTTTAGGGTTTAGGGTTTAGGGTTTAGGGTTTAGGGTTTAGGGGTTAACACGCCTCTTCCGTTCCCGATTGGCATGCCAGCCAGTTTTCAAGCGGGTCCAGGCAGGGGAGGTCAGTCTTTCAGGCACCCCCTCCGCCTGCGCCCGCCACAGGCCCCCTGGTCTCTGGACCCTCAGCCCTAGGAAGTCAGAAGTCTGAGGGTTTCAGGGTTATAGGGTACCACGTGGCATCCCCTAAACCCTAAACCCTAAACCCTAAACCCTAAACCCTAAACCCTAAACCCTAAACCCTAAACCCTAAACCCCCCAACATCCTGAAGTCTAGAATGCCCTAAAGCGCCCCCCCCCCCCCCCCCCCCCAACGGCCCAAGGCGCCCTAAACTCTCAGCCCCCCAGCCTGCTCCCCAGGCCATGCTCGGGTGTGGTCTCTTCAGCAAGGCCTCAGAGACTAGGCTGTTCAGCAGGAATATTTGACGTTTTTTTGGTGTGGGGTTCCCTATCTTAGGTAAGTAGCCCAAAAAATATGTACTTTTTCCCCCCCGGGGAAACTGAAAAAAAACTTAGGAGATCAAGTACGACCTGAAGACCTTCGCGCGCTTTAACGAGACGGTGGCGTGGCTGCCTGTGGGCTTAGGGCTGACGGTTCAGAGCCTGGGGTTGAGCGTTTAAGGTTGAGAGTTTAAATTTGGGGTTAGTTTAAGGTTTAGAGTTTAAATTTGGGGTTAGTTTAAGGTTTGGAGTTTAAATTTGGGGTTAGCTTAAGGTTTAGAGTTTAGGCTTTTGGGTTTATGGTTTGGAGTTTAGGCTTTAGGGTTGAGGCCGCCTTTAGCGGAAGCGAACCCCAAAGGTGTCGGGTTTCTACAGTGACTCTAATGCGGACCAGGATTCAGTGGTGTTGCAAGGTTGCTGGGTTTTTGGGTTTTTTTTTTTTTTGGGGGGGGGGGGGGGGGGCGTTGAGGATGTTTCGGGCTTCGGGGGTCATCGACCTTCATGGGATTATCGTCGCATAGGGCATATGCTGGTCTATTTCGCCCCCGAGGTGCTGGAGGACTATAGGGGGTCATGTGATGAGCTCTCTAATGCTTGGTTCTATGTTTCGGCCTCTGCCCAAAAGGATTGGGTTTAGGGTTTTGGGTTGTAGTCTGTAACCAGTGTGCATCAACCCGACAGAGTCCGAAACCCTGTAAGCTCTACATAACTCACAAGCAACGCCGAAACGGGCTTAAGCCCGAAGCGCCTAAAGAAGTAGGTGAAGGGGGAGAAGCCCTGTAAGCCTTATAAACCCTAGACTAGGCCAGAAACCCTAAACCCTAAAACCCTAGAGGCCCTAGAAACCGATTATAGACCCTGTAAACCCTGGAAATCCTGGAAACCTTAGACACCTACGAACCTAAGACCCTAAACCCTACCAACCTAAACCTCTAAACCCTACAAACCCAAAACCCGAAGCACACCAAACACCCCAAACACCCTAAACACCTGAACCCCATGAACCCAAAACCCTAGAACCCTAAACGCCCTAAACCCCATGAACCCAAAACCCTAAATGCCCTGAACCTCATGAACCCAAAACCCTAAACACCTTCAACCCCATAACCCCTAAGCCGCCGGTAGTCCCACCCTGAACCTCATGAACCCAAAGCCCAAAACCCCTAAAACCCTAAACGCCCTGAACCACATGAACCCTAAGCCGCAGGTGCAGATGAAAGCGCAAGAGCTGGGCGCACCTTGGACAGGCGACACCGTGGCGAACCGCGGCTACTGCGAGCACGTTTTTCAGGTTGGGGGGTTAGGGTATAGGGGTTGTGGGTTTAGGGTTAGGGTTTAGGGTTTAAGGTTTAGGGTTTGGGGTTTGGGGTTTGGGGTTTGGAGTTTGGGGTTTGGGGTTTGGGGTTTAGGGTTTGGGGGGTTTAGGGTTTGGGGGGTTTAGGGTTTGGGGGGTTTAGGGTCTAGAGGGCACCAAGTTACATGCACGAAGCCCAAATATCCTTCGAACCCTCAGGCCCTGAATCCCAGATCCTGCATCTTTCATCCCTCAAGCTTATAAACCCCCACTTGTATCTCTAGGGCTTTGACAGGTTAGGGTTTAGGGTTTAGGGTTCAGGTTTTAGGTTTTAGGGTTTAGGGTTTAGGGTTTAGGGGGGTTTTGGGTGTAGGGTTTAGGGTTTAGGGGTTTTGGATACCAACCCTAAACGGTATAAGACTGCGTAGTCTAGCGCAGGCGCTGGAGAAGAGACGGGCGTAACCGTGGTCCCCCCCTCCCCCCAGGTCTCCCTCTTTCCCCTTCCTAAACCCTATACCCTAAACCCTTGAAACCCTAAACCCTGAAACCCCATGCCCTAAAACCCTAAACCTGAGAACCCTAGGCCCTAGACAGCATTATAACCCTAAACCCGAAGCCATAAAGCCCTACAACCCTAAAACCCAAAAGCCCGAAGACCAAAAACCCCAAACTCTTAACACACGCTTCATGACAAGCGTGCTCCTGAGTGGTGTTGGAGACGCGCTCCGCATGACCTTTTGGTGCGACGACGGGTCCACACTCCGGTCGTATGATGTCACCGCCCACTTGGCCAAAGGCTTGGTTTCCAGCTATGCCTGGCAACCTCCACCTCGGCGTCCTGTGCGAGCACCATGGCAAAGGCGAGGTCGACGCCATGTTTGCCCAGATGAAGGGATTGGCTTTTCTTCCCACAGCACCGCTTCTGGAAGTCATTATGCTTCACCAGATACCGGTGGGCAGATGAACGAATGCATCCCGGATGCCTGAAGACAAAGGGAACCTTGATGAAGACTCTGCTCTGAAACTCCCAGTTCAAAAACCCTAAACCCCGTAAACCTGGTAACCCTCTAAACACCCAAAACCTCCTAACCCCTTAAAACCCCTCTAAACCCCAAAGGCCCCTAAACCGCCTAAGCCTCCCCCTAGGGCCCCTTAAAGCCCCGAAGCCCCCCCCTAAACCCCAAACCCCAAACGCCAAACCCCAAACCCTAAACCCTAAACCCCAAACCCTAAACCCTAAACCATAAAATGAACCGCCAAGGAAGTCCGAACCCCCCCATTCCGCTCCCAGGAAGGCGCTTTGGGCGACCCGCACGCTGCAAAAGGACGCGGCCGCGCCCAAACCGGCTGCTGTGACGCAGGGTTTAGGGTTTAGGGGGTTTAGGGTTTAGGGCCAGGGTTTAGGGTTTAGGGTTTAGGGTTTAGGGTTTAGGGTTTTCGGGTTTCGGGTTTAGGGTTTAGGGTTTAGGGTTGAGGGATAGGGTTTAGGGTTTAGGGTTGTGGGTCGTAGGCAGGCTGTTGTAGCACCGTCCCACCCTTCAATGTTTTCTTTTCCGGTTGAGGGTTTAGGGTTCAGGGTTTGGGGTTTAGGGTTTAGGGTTTAGGATTTAGGGTTTAGGGTTTAGGGGTTAGGGTTCAGGGTTTGGGGTTTGGGGTTTGGATTCGGATATTCAAAGCTCCTACCCCCCCCCCCCTGCCAACAAAAATGCATACTCCCACTACATGAATGATAGAGGTGGGTGGCTGCAATTCAAGCTACAAGATGCATCAGGTTGAGGGTTCAGAGCCCTTAGTTTGGAACATGGTTTTTTAGCCACGGGGTTTAGGGTCTAGAGCCCGTCAGGAAGCTAACCTCATTGAACCTAATCCCCTTACCCTACTTCCTAAAGCCTCATTAACTCCGCAACTCTTACCCCTCGGTTTAACCTCAAACTCTAAACCCCGACAAAAAACCCTGATGAATCCCAAGTCCTTAAGTAAGCTTCCCTGAACCCTAAGCGTTAAACCCTTCGCCCAAACCTAGGCTTAGGTTTCTTTCGGGCAAGCCCAGGCCTGATTCCTTTGACCTGAACCAACCCAAGTTCTGAGGACCAAAGTTCAGGGTGGAACATGTTCTTGGGATTCCTAAACCCTAAACCCTAAACCCCGAACCCTGAACGCTAAACCCTATACCCCAAGCCCTAAACCCTAAGCCCTAAACCCTAATCACACACAAGCCCCGCAAGACGCTCTGAGGTCATGAAGGTGCCAGCGGCAAAAGTCTCTGGCTCTACAGGCGTCAAGAAAACCATTGCCAAGAATGGCAAAAAGTGAGCAACAGCGGCCCCAGTCTCTATGGGACGGTCTAAGGTTTGGGGTTTAAACCCTTGAAGCTACTTGCAGGTTCATGGATAATTATCAGTAGCGTTCTAAGTACCCGAGAATCGGGGTTCAAAGCATAGCTGTAGCTTGTTAAGACCTCCAAGTAAGGTTGCTGTTCTGGCCACCTGAACCTCATTGTGAAAGGATGCACCAAGTTCAAACCACTGTCTGGAACAACCCACGTGGCTCTGGGCATCTGCATAGCTTGACTGAGCTTTCGCGGTAAGCCGCTTGGAGGAAAAACGGCGCAGTCTTTGAGAGAAGCCGTGTGGGCCATGGGAGCCTTATGTAGGGCTTTCCGTGGAGAAGTGCACTGGCCTGCTGACTTGTGAGCCCTGCTTTTTAGGGTTTAGAAGGTAGGGTTATATTAAAGGCCCCTAGACTTAGACTGGCTGTTAACAAGTAAAGATCCGCAGGAACTGCTGCTTGGCTACTCTGCCAAACGCCTTACGCAGGGCCACTTGCTGAAGGCGAAGGGGGGCCACTTAACATGGTCCAGGTACGATTTAGGGTAGTATAGGGAATCGTCAGAGAGCCCAAATGCCCCCTTAAGTAAATTACAAGAACAACCCCATTATAGCCCAAAGAGTATTCCTTGATGAAGGGGCATTGGCTCTCTAGATATCTGGGAAGTCCCTTTCGGAGGTTTCCAAACATTAGGGCTTTTTTGGGGATCCTGTTCAGGGGCGCCCTAACCCCGAAACCCTAAACCCTGAAGGCACGATCTATGTTGAAACAGATGGACCATTGGGAAGAGAGCCCCTTACTAACAGATCCTTGCTAGTATGGGAGCCTACCTTATGGCGCAACTTAAACTATGTAGGATCAGGGCTTAGGGTTTAGGGTTTAGGGTTTCGGGTTTAGGGTGTTTTTGGCAGGCTTATCTTCTCTTGGCTCACTGGTTCCAGCAAGCAGCAGATGCAACGGAAAACCATGAGGGGCACGGTTTTCTGGCAGTGCAGGCAGGCTCCTTCTAGCGGCGAACAGAAGGCCAAGTCGTGAGAGATGTAGCCTGTGTTGGATTCAAACTCAAACTCAGTTGATTTGTATCGCACCACAGCCACCCCAGGAACACGAGTAGCGAGCTCCAGAATTGCAAGACACCTTCAAACTTCCTTTAAAACGCTGGGCGAGCAGCCTTCTAACATCTCCCGTCCCTGCAGCTTCACCACTGGACCCTCAAGCGTCGTCAACAACCCACACCCCCACAATCCACAGCCCCCCCCTTTGTGAAGCAGACCAGGATCCCTAGAACCTTCCCCTCCCCCCCACCCAAGCAGTGGTGCCCCGAGTAGGATTATAATAGGGGAGTGCTATAATCCCTACTAATTGCTAGTAATTAGAAAAAGGGGGAACGCCCCAACCCGAAAACCACCACCAAACCTCGACCCTCTGGCGATGGCGATGGCATCGCCGGCCATGGCCGCGGTGGAGAAGTCTCTTGGGGGCCAATTAAGAGGAGGTTTACGGGTTTGGGGTTTGGGGTTTAGGGTTTGGGGTTTAGGGTATTATTATTGAGGAGTATTATTGGCTAAACCCTAAACGAAAAACTGCCGTGCCTCTACTCTGCCTCGACTTCTGCCCGAACCCCGTTGAAACCCTCAAAAAGAAAATTTAAGGGCCACCATTCGAAATGTAGGAAAGGAGACATGTTCACACAAATGAAACAACCACTCCTGACGTGGAAAGCTGAAAAATCCTCAGGTTTTTCTCGAGTAAACTACCCTAAACCCTAAACCCTAAACCCTAAACCCTAAACCCTAAACCCTAAACCCTAAACCCTAAACCCTAAACCCTAAACCCTAAACCCTAAACCCTAAACCCTAAACCCTAAACTAGACCATCCTCTCCTCGGCTGTGCTTGCTCATGCTCCCCAACCTGGCCCATACAGGGTGGGGCCCCCTTACTATACAAACTGTAGTTAAGGGACTTATAACCTAACTTAGGGTCCTTATAACCCAATTTAGGGCCCTTATAACTCTACTTATAGCTAGGGGGCCCCACCCTGTACTCCCCGAACCTTCAACACAGAACTTCGAAGTTTCATGTCGAAAATCCCCCTAGCGGAAACCTGCGAAAACGTGCTTTATCGAGTAACACACGCATTTCCCCATAAATGCGCATGTCCCCATGACAGCGCGGGCAGATGCCCTGCCCTGTGCCAAGTTGCTGCGCCCCAGGTTTCTGGCCGAGAACCCAGTTGATGCGCCTTGGCACAGATATCAGGGCCCTAAGCCCTAAACCCTAAATCCTAAACCCTACACCCGAAACCCTAAACCCGAAACCCTAAACCCTAAACCCTAAACCCTAAACTTTAAATCCTAAACCCTGAGTTTGGGTTCTTGGTGTCTTCGGGTCTGGATCACTGGCGCCTGCCTTGAGGAACGCGCCGCCGCGGCCCTGCGCAATGCGGCGCCGGACGTGCAGCTCCAGGAGCTGATTTTGTGGGGGATTTGGGGACCCCAAACCCTAAACCCTAAACCCTAAACCCTAAACCCTAAACCCTAAACCCTAAACCCTAAACCTTAAACCCTAAACCCTAAACCCTAACCCTAAACCCTAAACCCTAAAAAGCGATTTGGGGTTTCGGGTTGGGATGTTCCCCCTTATACTGACAGTCCTTAATCGGGATTATAGTAACCCCTATTATAATCCCCAGTGAGGACTGTTCGTATCAGGGGGGAACATCCCAAGTTTCGGGTCTGGGGCTGCAGCTGGGGAGTAGGGGTTCAGGGTGGCTGTTGGGTTTAGGGTAGTGACTGGTTGCGGAGGATTTGGGGCTTCGGGGTTCCCAGGCTTTCGGGTTTTCAGGGCTTAGCTTGGGGCTGAGGAGTCGGGGTGGTGGTGTGAGAAGTGAGGCTTAAGTGGCTAGAATGCCGGGTTATACTGGCGAATAGGATCGCTAGAGTTTCCCAGAAAGTAACCCCCCTAAACCCTAAACCCTAAACCCTAAACCCTAAACCCTAAACCCTAAACCCTAAACCCTAAACTCTAAACCCTAAACCCTAAACCCCCACCTTTAGTCGTGTATTTTGTTTGGAGCTTGAGTTGTCTCGTGGCCGCAGATTGGAACTCTGAACTCGAAGCCCCAAGTAGCCTTAGACCCTACACCTTGGGATGGTCCCCTTTGTACTAACAGTCCTTCATAATCCCGCCCTAACCAAAAACCCTAAAACCCTAAAACCCTGAAACCCTGAAACCCTAAAACCCTAAAACCCTAAAACCCTAAAACCCTAAAACCCTAAAACCATAAAACCCTAAAACCCTAAAACCCTAAAACCCTAAGCCCTAAGGCCTAAACTTCATCGTCAGGCCATGGAGCGTGGAAGCCTGGCCGACTGCAAGCGACTTTGGCACGGATCACGACCTAAAGGGTTGAGGGTTAAGGCTGAAGCCTCAGGGTTTAGGGCTTAGGGTTTAGGGTTTAGGGTTTCGGGTTTAGGGTTGGCACGGAACAGGCCTTAAAGGCTGAAAGGGCGAAGTTCGTGTCCGACCTCCATCACGCTACACACGCCCAGCAACCTGCCCTGAGGCAGGAGATTCCACACAATGACCCCAAGCTTACACCCCCAAAGCCCAAACCCCCAAACCCAAGACCCTAGGCCCTAAACCCTAAACCCCAAACCCCAAACCCTAAACCCTAAGCCCCAAACCCTAAAGCCCCCCTAAGCTCAAAACCCTAACTTAACCTCTGAACCCCTTCAGCTTGTGAGCCTGAAGGCCCGCAGATACATGGAAAACCCAAAGGCCCTCATCCTTTAGCCCTGGTTTAGGGTTTAGGGTAGTGGCCCTGAATTGAAGCGGCCGCCGTGTCGAGTTTGAAGGACTCCGGGCGCGCTTGCTGAGGGGCTGGGCAAGGGCCTTGGAGGGTGTTAGGGGTATGGTATGGCCTTAGGGGTTGAGGGTTTGGACCCTCGACCCTCAACCCGATTCTTTGTTTGGGCTGGTTAGGGGCTTTAAGCCCCTAAATCTCCTTCAGCCCGCCCCCCCCCCCCCCCCCCAAGGTCGAGGCTGTATTTGGGGGACGAGGGTTCGCGTTCCTTAAGGCTTAAGCCCGAAATCCTAACCCTAAATCTTACCCCCTCAGCCCTAAACCCTAAACCCTAAGCCTCAAACCCTAAACCCTAAACCCTAAACCCCAAACCCCAAACCCCAAACCCCAAACCCTAAACCCTAAACCCTAAACCCTAAACACAGCGCCTCAAACCTAAACCCTCCCTAAAAATGCCAGGAACCCATCCGCAGCCCTCATGGTGCGCATCAACGGCTCAGCCGGAAGTGGCTCGTCCTTCGTAGGGTTTAGGGTTTGGGGTTCAGGGTTAGGGTTTGGGGTTTAGGGTTTGGGGCTTCGAGGGTTTAGACTGTTTGGAGGGCTCAGAGAGAGCTTCTCCAGAGTTTAGTAACTCCCCAACAAAGAACCTAGAGCCCTCTAAAGACCCTAAACCCTTGCGTCCCAAAACCCCAGGCTGCCATTCCTTCAATGCAACTCTGAACACAACAAAAGCTTCAGAGAACCCAGCAATCTCGCAAGCTCTCTAAGCTCGCCGCCCTGCAACCTCTGCATAAGCCCTCTAAACCCTGAACCCTCTATGCCCTGGAAACCTTGCAGGGTTTTAGGCACAGATGGTTTGCGAGCCGAGCAGACAGTTTAGGGGACTGGGTATTTAGGGTGTAGGGTAGAGGGTATTCTTGGATAGCAGAAAGGAATCCGCCCAAAACAGGATTGCATAGACATATTTGCGATAACCCTATAGTATTTTGGGGTTTCTCTGATTCTTTCAAGCCCAGACGCACCAATAGCAAAAACGACCACGCATTAAGCCCGGAAGCACCTAAGCAAATAGCCACACAGTCAGGCCCGAATTGCCAAAGAACAAAAGGCACACACTAAGCCAAGACGCGCCCCAATCAACAAAGCAACCACCAGTTCATCGTAGTCATAGAAAGGATTGAAAGGCTTTCCTCTCTCTTTTCTCTTCCCCTCTGGAAGTCCTTTCTTGAAACCCTTGTTGAAGCCTCCTGGCAAGCCTCTGCTGGGAGGAACAGGACTCATCATTAGCGAAATTCACGGGGGAGAAATCAAAGGAGAATGTCTGTTCTTTCGACACAAGCTTGACTCCGACGTGGGCGAAGGTCGTCAGGGCTTAGTATAGGGGTTTCCGGAAATAGGGGTACCCTTTTTGGGGGTTCTTAAGGGGATTCTATTCTGTTCAGGCTATACACGGGGTAGCCCCCCATTTTGGGAAACAGCAATATAGGGGCGGAATAAGTACTACTCGTGTTCCCTTGTGGTCCCTTTATAAATATACGATAATAACTCCCCCACAACCCGATTCTAATTTTTAAGGCCCCTCTAGAGTATAGGGGGGGGTTTAGGCTCTGGAGTGTTGCGTCTGTAGAAGGCCCGAGCTGTGCGCAACATCTCCTCGCCACAGAGGGTTTAGGGTTTGGGTGGCGCTTCTCTTGTGGCAACAGATGGTTTAACTCTTCAGACCAGTGGTCTGCAAACCCTTAACCCTAAACCCTAAAGCCGCGTTCTCGCCCCCAGCCTGTATTCTACTTAGCTTAGCCAGGGCCTTGTGTGCCTTGCGGAGCTCGGCCGCAGCCGGCCCGAACTTAACCCTAAAGCTTTCATGGTCCATGGGCTCAAGGTTTGGGGTTTTGGGTTTTGGGTGTTGGGTTTACGGTTTACGGTTTACGCTTCAAAGGCGGCTTTAGAATATGATGTACTGTACATATTTCTTGTACCCCCTTCAAGGACACCCAATGTACACACTCACCAATATTACATGGGAACCTTATACGCACTCACCAAAAACAGTAATTAGTTGATGCGCCAGTTTGAGATCTCATGCATTGATGCTTCCACGGACTCCGGCCCATACTCATGATACCCTAAACCCGAAACCCTAAACCCTACACCCTAAACCCTCAACCCCCAAGACGCGCCCAGATGTCGCCAACGCCGCCGGCCTCTCCACGAAGGACATGCAGGGGACGCCGGAGGAGATTTGGGCCCGGGGCCTAGGAGTCCGGCGCGTTCTTGGGGTTTAGGGTTTAGGGTGTGGGGTTTTAGGGTTTAGGGTTTAGGGTTCAGGGTTTAGGGTTTAGGGTTTAGGGTTTAGGGACCCAGAGGAGGACCCCCATTCCCCCCTTTTTTGAGGGTTTAGGTTCCCTTATACGCCCCTCTAAACCCAAAGAAAAAGGTAATTACCCTTTTCTTTTTTCCTAAGTTCCTCTTTTGGGTCTAGGAGTCTAGGGTTTCGGGGTTACCTAAGAGCTGGCTTAGCAGCCTAACCTGCTAGACCAAGGAGTCCTCAGCCCATTCCTAGACCCTAGACCCAAAACCCGAAACCCTAAACCCTAAACCCTAAACCCTGTTCTGCCAGTTGTCACTGACGTTCTGAGAATGGCTAGGCTGGAAGTTTTTGTTACTTTTGTCTGATGTCTTGCACTGTTGTTCTTTTTGTTTATTGCAACATGGTTACTCATGCCACCACTGATACGCCCTAAACCCTAAACCCCACATCCTAAACCCTGAACCCTAAACCCTAAACCCCAAACCCCAACCCCTAAACCCAAAACCCTAAACCCTAAACCCTAAACCCTAAACCCTAAACCCTAAACCCTAAACCCTAAGCCGACGGGTGAACCTGCGAGTTGCTCTCTGCCTCTCGAGACTGCTGGGGATTGCTTTCGAAAGCGATCCGGAAGGCTTTAGGGTTTAGGGTTTAGAGTTTAGGGTTTGGGGTTTAGGGTCTAGGGTTTAGGGTTTAGGGTCTAGGGTTCAGGGTTTAGGGTTTAGGAAGGATGGCGGGCCGTGCCGCGACAGTTTTTGTGCTCGTCATGGAGGCCTGGGGCGATGGAGACCCAATACCGACCACTACCACGGAGGCTTGATAGCCCAGAAGTACCCTTTTACCCTTTTTTGGGTTCAAGATAAACCCTAAACCCTAAACCCTAAACCCTCAAAGTAGCCAACCCCAAAAGGAGTGCCCTTATACTAAGGAGGCTCCGTGGTCGTGCGACTGCTCTTGCCACTCGAACCTTGGTAGCCCAGTGGTACCCTTCTCCCTTTTATTGGTTCAAGGTTCCTTTATAAAGAAACCAACCCAAAACAGGGCACCCTTCTTAATATATGGGTACCGGGCTACCAAGGAATGGCTACTACTGCGGGCCAGGTTGGACAGACGGTCGATGCGATTCCACCGCTTGCGACCACTCCATCCCCTACTGCTACGATGGGGGCAACGGCGACGACAACTTTGGCTGTGATATGAGCGGCGACGAAGCTGGTGCTTGCTGCAACGGCGAACCACCAAATGCATGGTTCAGCACAACAACCACAACTAGCCCCACAACTACATGCGACTGCTCTTGCCACTGGAATGGGTACTACTGCGGGCCAGGCGCCACAGACCCTCGATGCGATGCCACCAATTGCGACCACTCCATCCCCTACTGCTACGACGGCGGCAACGGCGGCGACAACTTTGGCTGCGACATGAGTGGCGACGAAGCTGGAGCATGCTGCACCCAGTCAGGGGAGCCGTGGTCGTGCGACTGCTCTTGCCACTCAAACGGCTACTACTGCGGGCCGGGTTGGACAGACGAGCGATGCGAAGCCACCAACTGCGACCACTCCGTCCCGTACTGCTACGATGGCGGCAACGGCGACGACAACTTTGGCTGCGACATGCGCGGCGACGAAGCTGGAGCGTGCTGCAACGGCGGACCACCATACCTGCCGGTTTCAAGTGAGCCCTCACTCTCTTCAGGCAAGTTGAGCTTATGTCTTGGGGGTTTAGCTGCTTCATTCGTTCTGTGACATCACTACCGCTGCTCCACCCGTTTCACTCGCGTTTCAAATGGCCCTGCCCTGAGGGCACGAAGACGAGGAGAGATCTTGAGCTTTGTAAACCCTGTAAAGCCCTAGAAACCTGAATCTTGAACCCCCTACCGAACGAAACCAGCGACGCGGTGCCATCTAAATGCACACATCACTATATATGTATATATGTATAAAGAAGCAAGTATAAATAAATACATATACATATGTATATATATATATACATATACATATATAGACATTTCCCACGCCTTCGAAACCTTCAGGCATCTGATTCTTGCATGCTGTTCATAAGGCTGTAGGTTTGAGGGTTTAGGGCTTCTGGTTTCCAGTGTCCTACAATTTCGGGTTTAAGGGCCTGGGGATGAAATTCGGGTGGAGGGCTTGCTACCCTACATTCCCACCCGGCCTGAAGATCTAGGAATCCTGGACCGGCACCCTGAAACTTTCCGGGGTAGCCCCACCCCTTCGCGGCTTCCGTCCTTGAGGGCGGCAACCCTCAACCCAAAAAGGCAATGGCTTGGGTGGTGGCTTGGGAAAGCTCAAAGCGGAAGGGAAAAACCCAGGTGCTTCAAACCTGGCACCAGTGAAAATTGTTGGGCTGCATGGGAAACATGTGCCTT
Organism: Symbiodinium natans; assembly: GCA_905221605.1. Lineage (NCBI taxonomy): Eukaryota > Dinophyceae > Suessiales > Symbiodiniaceae > Symbiodinium > Symbiodinium natans. Next base: position 45,910 of record CAJNDS010002168.1, on the reverse strand, counting down.
CGTGACATGCCGCTCCCCAACACCCCTGGGTGTGTCGAAAGGGCGCCATGTCCACATGGTACTTGCTGCCGCTGCGCGGCGACAGGCCCTCAAACCCTAAACCCAAAAACCAAAATATCCCCAAAACCCTAAAAACCCAAGAGCCCAAAACCCTAAAGCCCTAAACCCTAAACCCCAAACCCTAAACCCGAAACCCGAAACCCGAAACCCTAAACCCTAAACCCCAGACCCCAAACCCCAAACTCCAAACCCCAAACCCGAAACCCTAAACCCTAAACCCTAAACCCTAAACCCCAAACCCTAAACCCTAAACCCTAAACCCTAAGCAGCCGATGTCGAGGCAAAGATCATGGCCAAGAACAAAGGAAGCCAAGCCCTCAAAGAGCTACTGCCATGTGGCAGTTCCGGTTCAGGGCTTTAGGGTTCAGGGGTGTATAGGTTTCAGGCTTCCCCTAAACCCTAAACCCTAAACCCTAAACCCTAAACCCTAAACCCTAAGCCCTAAGCCCTAAGCCCTAAGCCCTGGGCCAGCATGTTTGAAGATCCAAGAGGCCTGAAGCATCCCGGCCCCCTGGGTCCTAGACTTCATGTCGGTGAGGCAGGCTTCTCTTACTGTTTCTGGTGGGTGCAGGGTCTAGAGTTTAGGTAAACCCGTGGAATCCCTAAGTTCTAAGCCCCAAGCCCTAACCCCAAGCCCAAACCCCAACCCACAAACACTAAACCCTGACGCCAAACCCCAAGCCGTAAACCCCAAACCCTAATACCCGAAGCCACACACCCTAAACCCCAAAGCCCCAAACCCTCAACCGCCTAAACCGCAAAACCCCAACCCTGAACCCCCCAAACACTAAACCCTAAACCCCCAAAAACCCCCAAACCCTAAACTTTTGAGGTGGCTATGGAGGCTACGGTGTGGCGCCCACCGACCCCACCACACAGATTGCCGCTGCACAGCGCCTTGGATCCTGAAGGGGGGCACTTATCTAGCGGGTTTGGGGTTTGGGGTTGGGGTTTAGGGTTTGGGGTTTAGGGCTTAGGGTGTAGGGTTTGGGGTTTAGGGTTTGGGTTTTGGGGTTTGGGGTTTAGGGTGTGGGGTCTTGGGGGGTTTGTGGGTTTGGGGTTTTGGGGGTTCAGGGTTTTGGGGGGTTTGTGGGTTTGGGGTTTGTGGGGTTGAGGGTTTTGGGGGGTTTGTGGGTTTGTGGGTTTGGGGTTTGTGGGTTTTTGGGGATTGTGGGTTTGGGGTTTGTGGTTTAGGGTTGAGGGTTTGGGGTCTAGGGTTTGGGTTCTTTGGGGTTTATGAGGTTTCGGGTTTGGTTTTAGGGGTTTTGTCAGTTTACGGTCTGGGGTTGTGTGGGTTTAGGGTTTGGTGTATTTGGGTTTTTTTTGGTTTTGTGGGTTTGGGCTTTGGTCTATGGGTCTATGGGGTTTATGGCTTAGGGTTGCACACCGTAAACCGGCAAATACCTTGATCCTTAACCCAAAGTCAAGGTTTTAAAGGCTTTGGGGTAGATTCATGGTCCCTTAATATTCCTCACCCTCTTTGCAAGGGAAGAAAAAAGGGTGTAGAAGGGGTCCCCTTGTTGCGGGCCCATACTGGTGAAATTCCCCCTAAGATAAATACCTTGATCCCTAAACCAAAAGTCAAAATTTTGTAGGGCGTGCCCTAAACCCTAAACCCTAAACCCTAAACCCTAAACCCTAAACCCTAAACCCTAAACCCTAAACCCTAAACCCTAAACCCTAAACCCTAAACCCTAAACCCTAAACAGGCTTAGGGCTTAGGGCTTAGGATCTCTTAACAGCAGCTGCAGCTGCCTTCCTATAGCTCATGAGGATGGCAGCGGCAGCGCAGCAGCAGCAGCAGCTGGCTGTCCAGCTATACTACCAGCAGCGCCTCGTCAGAAGATGCTGGGGTTTAGGGTTTAGGGTTTAGGGTTTAGGATGTTCCCCCTTATGCTATCAGTCCTTAATCGGTATTGTAACAGGGGGTACTGTAATACATATGAAGGACTGTTAGGAGAATTAAGGGGGAACCTCGATGCAGTCGGAGAATGTTTATCGCTTGGGCTTGTAGGCGCGTTGAGGGGGTGCAGTTCAACAATTGCATTCGAAATCTTGTGCTGCTTTCTGAGCTTCACAAGCTGCAGGGTTTGGGCATAGGCAACTCACCCAGGTTGAGACCCTAAACCCTAGACCCTAAACCCTAGACCCTAGACCCTAAATGGCTTTACCTCGTCCCAAACCGATCGTATAGCTGACCCCAAGCCCCAAACACGACAACCCTAGACCAAGAGCCTTGCAACATAAAGCCAGAGATCCCCCAAAGCCCCGACACCCCAAAGGCCCGAAGAACGCAACCCCCAGTGCCCCCGAAGCCGTAAAGCCCTAAGAACTCTAAAGCCCTCAGGCCCTCGCGTCCGTAAACCTTCCCAAATGCCCCCCCCCCCCCCCCCCCAAAAAAAACCTAAACCCTAAACCCTAAACCCGAAACCCGAAACCCGAAACCCGAAACCCGAAACCCGAAACCCGAAACCCGAAACCCGAAACCTAAACCGCATGTGAGACCCCCATTGAGCCCCTGAACCTTCCTCCCATATGATGCAGGCTGGCTGCCCAGCAGGCGCGTGGGTTTCGGGGTTTAGGGTTTAGGGTTTAGGGTTTAGGGGTTATTTGGGCCTGGCATGAAGCAGCTTCCAGGTTCAAACGGGTTATTTGGTTTAGGGTTTAGGGTTTAGGGTTATTCGGGTTTAGGTTTTTGGCCCGTGTTTTGCGTGGTTGGCCTTCTTTTCGGACCTCTCGACTCTCGACACCCGTTCTAAGTTCAAATTGTCCTTCTGCGAATTGTGTAGAAGATGTATATATGTATGTATGTATGTGTGTAAAACTGTAACTATATATATATATATATATATATATATTTATTTATTTATTTATACATATATGTATATGTGTATATTATTTGTTTATTTACGTATTTACGTATTCATTATCTATTTATTTGGTTTAGGGTTTTGGGTTTAGGGTGTTGGGTGTTAGGTTTGGGGTTTAGAATTTAGGGTTTAGGGGCCGTCAAAGCCATCTAACTCCGGAGACTCCGGTTTCCTCTTGATTGAGGAAGATTCTCCCTGCGTCGTGTTGGGGTTCTAACTAACCCTAAACCCTAAACCCTAAACCCTAAACCCATCCTTCTAGCCCTCCTCAGAAGTACCCCATGAACCCTGAACCCTGAACCCTAAACCCTAAACCCTAAACCCTAAACCCTAAACCCTAAACCCTAAACCCTAAACCCTAAACCCTAAACCCACTCAAGTCAAAGCTCCGGAGGTCGCCGCGCAGCAGCTGGCCGCTGCGCAGCTCGCAGCTGCGGGGCTGTCGGTGGCTGGCCTCGGACCCTACTTGAATGGGGTTTGGGGTTTAGGCTTAGGGTTTAGGGTTTAGGGTTTAATAGGGTTTAGGGTTTAGGGCTTGGCCCAAGTTGTAATAAGTAGGGTTCGAAAGTAGGATCACTGTAGCTATTGCGGGCCACCTCCTTTTGTGTGCTACTTCTTCTACGCCAGCCCACCCATGACTATAAGGACTAGATACACCCCCACGTAGAACCCGTAAGCACACAGTCCCTGAACTTCGACACCCAGCCCTTCACTCTTCCTACGCCTTATAAGCAACCCAAACCTTAAAACGCACACTTAAACTCTAAGCCCTACACCTTAAACTCACCTAAACCCTAAACCCGACACATCAAACCCATCTAAACCGCACAACCAAAACCTTCAACCCACTTAAGCCCTTAAACCTAAACCTTAAACCCACTTACGCCTTAAAGCCTAACGCTGAAAGCTTAAACCCACGGAAACGCCGAAAAGCAATCAAGCCCTAAGACTCCCTAAACCCACTTAAACCCTGAACCCTAAACCCTAAACCAACCATAACCCTAAACCCTACCCTTTTTCTACCCTAAAGCCTAAAGCCTAAACCCTGAACCCTAAACTCTAAGCCCTAAACCCTAAACTCTAAACCTTATAAACCCTAAACCTTAAGCCGTAAACCCTAAACCTTAAACCCTAAACCCTACACCCTAAGCCCTACACCCGAAACCCCAAACCCCAAACCCCAAGCCCGCTAGCCCAGGCGGACTCCGCGGGCCAGACTGCCGCAGCTCGACCTGCAAATGCAACGCTTTGGGCGTATTCCCCTCTCGGGTTTTTTGGTTTAGGGTTTAGGGTTTAGGGGTTTAGGGTTTAGGGTTTAGGGTGTAGGGTGTAGGGTGTAGGTGTTCAGGGTTCAGGGTTCAGGGCTCAGGGTTCAGGGTTCAGGGTTCAGGCTTGAGGGTTTAAGGTTTAGACACCCAAAACCCTACCTTTCTGTGTAACTCTAGGTTCACTGAAGAAGCCATAAAATGGGGGTATTATGATATTGACCAACACAAATGCAGGTTTGGGGTTCTTAAGGGTCCCCTTATTATATGCTCCTCATCATTGCCTAGGGATCCTTAAAAGGGACCCCAAATCCCAAGGGCACAGCCAAAAGGGTCCAAGGCACAACCCCTAAACCCCAAACCCCAAACCCTAAACCCCAAACCCCAAACCCTAAACCCTAAACCCTAAACCCTAGACCCTAGACCCTAGACCCTAGACCCTAACACAACTTTAAGGGTCCAAGGTAGAACCCCTAGATTTCGTGGCGTAGGATTCATCGGAGGCCTGGTGGATCTACAGTCCCAGGTCGAAGGGTTTGGGGTTTAGAGTTTAGGGTTTAGGGTTTAGGGTTTAGGGTTTAGGGTTTAGGGGTTTCAGGAACTCCTAGGCCCTAAACCCTTCCAGGAACTCCTAAGCCCTAAAAAACCTTCCAAAACCCTAGAACCTAAAGGTTTAGGGTTTAGGGTTTAGGATTTAGGATTTAGGGTTTAGGGTTTAGGGTTTAGGGTTTTTCACCCTAACCCCCTGAGCCCCAAACCCCGACAGCACCTGCGGGGAGGATGCGCTCGCCGCCGCCGCGGCGGCAGATCCCAGCCTAGCCGCTGCGCTCACTGCCGCAGGTAGGGCCCCTATAGAACCCCTTAAAGGGTATATAATTAGAGGGCCCTAACCTATAGAATCCCTTAATTAAAGGGTGTATAAGAGAGGGCCCTATAGAATCCCTTGTAGCGGGGGCTTCTGAGTAGTAGAAGTAGGTAGTCTTCAACCCTTTTTGGGGTATGATATTCCCCTTATAATCCCAAAGGTTAACCTTTAGTTCCCTATGATTTTGGACAACCAAGGTAGGGTCTACGTGGAGATTCGTGGGTAAGTACTTCCAAGCAGGGTTTAGGGTTCAGGGCAACTATGGCTATAACCTTAGTTAGGGTACTTATAACCCTTCTCTAAGTAAGCATGAGAACCTTCAAGTAGGGCTCCCCTTTCCACTAATTCTTCCTTCAACTCAGGTCATGCCGTTTCGGGCTTAGGGGATTGGAGCTTAGTTGGTTCCTATTCCTAGCCCGAAACTTCATCTTCACGCAAGGCTTAGTTTCAGTACGCCCATCCCTCCTTGCGCAGGTGCCAATGGCTCACCGGCGCCTGCTGCAGTGGCCACAGCACCAGCAGCTTTGGGCTGTGGGGTCGCAGACCCCCTTTTGGGTGCTGGTCAATCCGTACCCAGTGAGCCAACCATGCCAGCAGCGTACCCAAATGGGGTTGCGGAGCAGTTTCAGCCTGCACCCATGACAGGGACGATGAAGGCAGCTCCCCCGCGGCCGCTGGCACCGCAGCCAGGGGTGGTCTCGAAGATGTCCGGCCCTCCGCCGGCGACGCCACCCATGTCGGCCCCACCGCCTCCGACACCCCCGCCGATGCAGCCGCCGCCCCCGCCGGTGCCCGCAGTGCCGGCACCTCCAGCTCCTCCACCGGCACCAGGACAGCCAGGCTACGCGAAGTGGCCCCCTGCGCCTCCTGTCAGACATGGGCCATACTGAGCAGCAGCCGAGTGTAGGCCCATGAGTCTCCCCGCGGACCTGAATGTGGTTCCACGGTTCCACGGTTCCGGACCTTCATCCCTTCCAAGCACCACCCTCGCAGTCTCAGCTCAGGTTCTTGAAGGTTCATGGCACACGTGTAGAAAAAGCAGGGCTTTCTAAGCACTGCAACCCCAAACCTTAAAGCCTGTGTACGTACAAGGCTCCATCTTTGTGGCTGATTTAGGGCTTTTCGGCGAATTAGGGTTTAGGGTTTAAGGGGTCCAGAGTTCAGATCGAACCCGCCCCATGTGTGAAGTTTTCGGGTGCTGGCGGATTGCACGGGTTTAGGATCAAGCTGGCATCCCGAAACCCGAAACCCTGCAAGCCTCTTCAACCCGAAAACCTTCAAAAACCAGTTTTTGGCTCGCAATGTATATAACTAAACCCCAAACCCTAAACCCTAAACCCTAAACCCTAAACCCTAAACCCTAAACCCTAAACCCTAAACCCTAAACCCTAAACCCTAAACCCTACGCCCATCCTGCATTCTGGAAAGGAGGTCCGCAGAACTCAGCAGGATGCCTTTGCAATCTGGCTCTAGCCCCCCTGAATGCATTCCAAAAAAGCTCGGGTTTAGGGTTTAGGGTGTAGGTTTTAGGGTTTAGGGTTTGCGGTTTGGGGCTTCCGACCCAACTCCCAAGGTCAGGTGGAGGTTCACGGATACCCAGAATTCGGGCCAGAAGTACCTCGAACATGCTAGAAACCGATGATAGCGGTAGTTCCACTACATCTGAATTTGCTACCTCCGGAAATCCCGTGAAAATCGCCGCCGCCAAAAACAAAGAAAACCCGAAACCCTAAACCCGAAACCCTGAACCCTAAACCCCGAACCCGAAACCCAAACCCTAGCCGACGTCAAAGGGATCCTGCCACAATGGCCCGGTAGATTTCGGAAGTCGCCGTCAGTTTCCTGCCATCCAAGCGGGCTTGAAAGGCTCTATGGGTATGGATTGAGGGTTGAGGGTTTAGCGTTTAGGGTTTAGGGGTGCATGGTCCCTTCATATGGTCCCTTACCTCAAGGGGTCTGATGTATGGGCCCTTAGGTTGCATAGGGTACAGAAGGGGTATATTAAGGGGCCCCTTTTTATGGACCCATAAGAAGGGACCATGAAACTACCCTGAAAAAGGTTCGACCATAAGAACCTCCAAACATACCTTCGAAAAAACCTTTGATCGTTAGGGCTTGGGGTTCTGAGAGAACATATAACATGTTGTTCATGGAAGGGCTTATCGGGCTTATTGATATTGGGTTTACAGGGTCTACAGGATGTTTTTGTAGGTCTTTCAAGGTCTGCGGGGTTTCGATGGCGTTTTCGGGCTTCTTGGCTGGTAGGGTTTCAGGGGCGTAGGCAAATCAAAGTCCTGAACATCCCTAGACCCTAAGCCCTAAAGCCCAAACCCCAAACTCTAAACCCCAAACTCTAAGCCCAAAACCCTAAATCCCAAACCCCAAACCCCGCGACACCCCCGACGCCCTGAACCCCAACACCCCAAGTAGTCCATGCAGCTCTGAGATGACGAAGATGGCCCAGAGGGCTTTGGGTTTGGTTTAGGGTTTAGGGTTTAGGGTTTAGGGTTTAGGGTTTAGGGTTTAGGGTTTAGGGTTTAGGGTTTAGGGTTTAGGGTTTAGGGTTTAGGGTTTAGGGTTTAGGGTTTAGGGTTTAGGGTTTAGGGTTTAGGGTTTAGGGTTTAGGGTTTAGGGTTTAGGGTTTAGGGTTTAGGGTTTGGGCTCAGGCTTGAGGGTCTCATGGTTTGCAGTTTTACGTCTTAAGGGATCTGAAAGACACGCCGTGGCCTATAAGATCACAGTGCCATCGCCGGCGCGGCCGCGGAAACTGGGGGGATACTGGCTTATGAGAAGATCGCGGAGGTCCCCCAAACCTCCCCCCAAGAGGGGTTCAGGGTGTAGGTGGTCTCAAACCCTAAACCCTAAACCCTAAACCCCAAACCCCAAACCCTAAACCCTAAACCCTAAACCCTATCAAAGTCCCCTCTGTGGGGAAAGCTCGGGAGACCTCGTGAGGAAGGTGCGCACGCAATGAACGTGGCATGCAAGGCAGCTGCACGCAGGAACCACAGTTTGGCATTGGCCGCTTCTTGCGCTTGTGCGTCCGCGACGAGTGGAAAAGTTAATGTTGCTAGTTAGAGGAAAAAAGTCTAATTTCATTCAAGAGAAAATTGATTTGTTTTATCATTAATCATAATCGAATATGATTTATGAATGAATTTGCTGGGTCTAAAGGGCCCGGGGTTCCGGGGTCAACAAAAACTCTTAGAATCATCCACAAAGGTTTAGGACAACACTTCTGGTCTTAAATCATGATTTTGCAACCTTCAACCCTCAACGTTAAGCCTGGAGGGTCGAGACTTGGGATGTTCACCCTTGTGCAAACAGTCCTTAATAGGGGTTCTAGTAGGGGGTACTATAATCCCCATTCAAATGTAAGGACTGTTAGTATAAGGGGGAACATCCCTAAACCCTAAACCCTAAACCCTAAACCCTAAACCCTAAAAGACACATGCAAGATGAGACGGCGCCGTCGCGAGGCGAGAGGCGAGAGGCTCTTAGTGACCAGCGCTCGGCAAGTTGGCGCAAAAAGGGGCAGGGGCATCCCGTGCTTTGGGGTTTAGGGTTTAGGGTTCAGGGTTTAGGGTTTAGGGTTTAGGGTTCAGGGTTCAGGGTTTAGGGTTTAGGGTTTTGGGTTTAGGGTTCAGGATGTCTTGATCAAGTTGTTTGTTTGGGGCGGGGATAACCTACTAACAACGGGTGGGAGCTGGTGGTTGAAGGTTGGGCTTCAAGCTCCCTAGCGCTGGGCACTAGGGTTCAGGGTTCAGGGTTTAGGGTTCAGGGGTTAGGGTTTAGGGTTTAGGGTTTAGGGTTTAGGGTTTAGGGTTTATTGGGCAGAGGCTGTCAGTGGACCATGAGTCCTTCCTGCTAATGGGCTACGCTGGTCCCAGTACACAAGAAAGCGCCCCGTTACTCTTAAGCTACTCTGAACCCTAAACCCTAAACCCTAAACCCGAAACCCTAAACCCTAAACTTGGGTTCGGCCGGTCCACACTAACAGTCAAATAACGCCGTGGCCTTATAACACACAGGCCAAAAATAGCACCAGGAATCCCAGTCAATTTTAGCATTTACCGGGTGCTTCTTTTTGTGGGTCTGCTGGTGGTGACTGTTAGTCACATAGCAGCAGAAATAGCACCAGAAATAGCACAAACAATAGCACAAAAAATAGCACCAGAAATAGCGCCAGGAATAGCACAAAAAATAGCACCAGAAATAGCACAAACAATAGCACCAGAAATAGCACCAGGAATCCCAGTCAATTTTAGCAGCTTAGCATTTACCGGGTGCTGTTTTTTGTGGGTCTGCTGATGGTGATTGTTAGTCACATAGCACCAGCAACAGCACCAGAAATAGCACCAGAAATAGCACAAACAATAGCACAAAAAATAGCACCAGAAATAGCACAAACAATAGCACAAAAAATAGCACCAGAAATAGCACCAGGAATAGCACAAAAAAATGCACCAGAAATAGCACCAGGAATAGCACCAGGAATAGCAGGAATCTCAGTCAATTTTTTGGCATTTACCGGGTGCTTTTATTTGTGGGTCTGCTGGTGGTGACTGTTAGTGTGGACCGGCCGAACCCAACCCTAAACCCTAAACCCTAAACCTAGCTTAGATATGAAGATGGCCAGTAGTACCCTGGTGTCTGTTTCTTGGCTCACTTCCCTATAATAAGCCCAAGTAAACAACAAGGAGCCCTAAGCCCCAAACTCTAAGCTGCTTGAAGCCCCCTAAACCCTAAACCCTAAGCCCTAAGCCCTAAGCCCTGAGCCCTGAGCCCTGAGCCTTAAGCCCTAAACCCTAAACCCTAAACCCTAAACCCTAAACCCTAAACCCTAAACCCTAAACTTCCTAGGCGCTTGGGGTTTTCTGTGTGGGCTTCCGGGGTATGAAGCCCAAGAGGGATTGCTGATGCTGCCTAGCACCTTCGAAACCGGAAGGTCATTAAGTGATTCGGTGTTAATGTTCTGGTTTAGGGTTTAGGGCTTAGGGCTTAGGGTTTTGGGTTTAGGGTTTAGGGTTTCGGGTTTCGGGTTTAGGGTTTAGGGTTTAGGGTTTAGGGTTTAGGGTTTAATGTTAAGGTTTGGACGTATCGAAATCGAAACGTCGGAATTCAGGTTCGGAGTTTTGGGCACTGTAGGGTTCGGGTTTAGGGTTTAGGGTTTAGGGTTTAGGGTTTAGGGTTTAGGGTTTAGGGTTTAGGGTTTAGGGTTTAGGGTTTAGGGTTTAGGGTTTATGGTTATATGAAAGGGTTTTAGCGTGGGGGGGGGGGGGTGGTACCTAAGAAGCCTATAGGGAGCCTGGGGGAGTAGTGGGAAGTACTAAGGAACTCTGGGTTACAGACCCCCCTTGAACCCATAATCATTGGGTTCATGCAATATGCCTGCGTCCTCTGGAAAGCTGGCTCCCTGGGCAAAACCAAGCGTCTGTTTCGGCATTCAAAGAAGTTATGTGTGGTTTGAGCATTGCATCGAAGGGCGTAGGGACGACTCTTTGAGGAGGCTGTGTCAAGTTTCGGCCCTTCTGCCCGCCGCGACACTTCATGCCCAACAGGAGGCGCATCCGCTCGGCAGACCGTCCCCAGACACTCGACCACCCAAGTCTTAGGGTTTGGGGTTTAGGGTTTAGGGTTCCAACACTTTGGTTTGCCGAGGTTTGCCCTAAGGTGCGTTTCAATGCCGTAGAGCTGGAGTTCTCAAATCGCCTTGAAGGAACTCAAACCCACTCACTGCCCGCAGGGTGGGGCCTGCAGAGATGAGGCAGGGGGGAAACATATAACAAATAAGTTGGACCAATTATTTTAAAGTTATATGCTGTATATATCTATATATATATATGTATATATACATATATGTACACATATACATGTACATATACATATCCATATACATATACATATATATATATATACATATATGTATAGCCTTCACGGCCATAGCCATGCTGGTTCTTCTTGTGATCCTCGAAAGCTGTTCACACCAGCAGCGCGACATGTGTTGCACATGATGTCTTGCAAGCGACGTTGCTGAACAGCGGTGCTCACCGAATGCAAATAAGCAAATCCCAAACGGACCAGACCACGCTTGTCTTCACCGAAAGTACATGCGCTTGTGATGCACGAAGTGATTCCTGCAGACCGAGACATGTAAGGCATGTCTCGAATACTGTGTACAATTTTCTGGGGGGGCTTCGCGTGATCTGATGCGTAATGCGTGGGATGCGTGTCAAACCCACGCTGCCCAAAACCCTAAACCCTAAACCCTAGGCCCTAGACCCTCCCGCCCCGGGAGCACATTTCTGAACTCAGCTCCCCAATAACCTGCGACCAGGCGCATCCAGGCCCCTCCGACTGCTTATGTGCTTTAGGTTTACAGGGTTTAGGGTTTAGGGTTTAGGGTTTAGGGTTTAGGGTTTAGGGTTGAGGGTTGAGGGTTGAAGGTTTAGGGTGGATGTATCAGGATTTGCTTCAGGAACTCAAAAATAGACACATTTCCTTCAAGGGAAACTACAAGTATAACATGGTAAACTTAGTTTCAAACCCTAAGCCCTAAACCCTAAACCCGAAACCCAGATGCACAAGATTAGGGTTAAGGATTTAACTAGGCTTCGAGGCCCACCAAGCGCTGTTTTGTGCCTTTAGGCTTTTAGGGTTTCGCGTTTGGGGCTGGAGCTGAGCTTAAGCCGAATCCGTAAGTTAGGGGAAGGACGCTCCAAAAGGGACCTTATGATTGCGCCCTCGATCCAAAAACCCTTGTACAGGCAGGAGTTTAGGGTTTGGGGTTTAGGGCTTAGGGGTTTGGGGTTAGGGGTTTAGGGTTTAGGGTTTCGGGCTTCGAGTTTAGGGTTTTGGGGCTTCAAAAGCCCTTCACCAGAAAAGAACCCTAAACCCCAAACCCGAAACCGTAAACCCTAAGCCCTCGCAAGGTGCCCCCATCTTGACCCCGAAATGATCCTAAACACTATATTACATAAGAGGGTTACATTAGGAACCCTTTCAGGGTACAAGTTACAAGCCTAGAAGTTCGGAACCAAACGTAGGCGGAGAGCCTATAAGCCCGAACCCTACGAACGGCATAAACCCAAGAAAACGTAAACCCCCTAAAGCCCCTAAACCCTAACAACCCTAAAGGGTTTAGGGTTTAGGGTTTAGGGAAGCCCTATGAACCTTAAAACCTGAAAGCCTTAAACCCTATGAACCTCGAACCCTTAAAACCCTAGACCCACCCTAAACCCTAAACCCTAAACCCTAAACCCTAAACCCTAAACCCTAAAAACCCCAAACCCCCCCATCAACCATAAACTCCAAACCCTATGAACTTTAAACCCTAAGATCCCTAAACCCTCTGAACCTTGAACCCTAAACACCCTAAACCCTATGAACCTCGAACCCTAAAAACAACCCTAAACCCTGAAAACCCTAAACCCAATCAACCTTAAACCCCCACAAGCCCCAAACCCTATGACTTTTAACTATGATCCCTAAACCCTCACTTTAAACCCTAGGAACCCTATGCACCCTGTCTTTGGTGTGAGCATTTGTCGCCGCGCCAGGTTCTTGCCCGGGCCGTGGTTCCTTCCCTTGCCCCCTGGCGGCGATGGATGCGTGTGTGTGACAGAGCGTGCGAGCGAGAGAGTGTGAGAGAGTGAGAAACAGAGAGAGAGAGAGAGAGTGAGTGAGAGTCAGAGAGTCAGAGAGTCAGAGTGCTCGTCTTTGTGTGTGTGTGTGTGTGGTTCTGTTCTGTGGGCTTTCCAGTAGGCGGTTTAGATTTTCGTTTTCTGGGCTTTGGGGTCTGGGGCTTCCGTGGTCGGCTTAGGATGCAGGGTTCTTGGGTTTAGGGCTTAGGGCGCCGATTTTTCGCTTGTGAGGTTTAGGACCTAGGGTTCTCAGGTTTGGGATTTCGGGTCTAGCCCTAAACCCTAAACCCTAAACCCTAAACCGTGCTACGGAGCTTCAAGTCGTTTCCGGTGGGGCGGGGGGAGGGGGGGGGGCATGTCATCTCAAGACCATCTGCTGCTGGGGTTGGGGGGCGTGTTTTCCGATACCTTCAGCACGCCTTGCATAAGGCATCGAAGCCGTACCCTTGACCCTAAACCCTAAACCCTAAACCCTAAACCCTAAACCCTAAACCCTAAACACAGATGAGTTTGAAGTACTGCGCGCATGGTTTGGGGATCTTCGTCCAGCTCGGAATCTGCGAATCTTCATCCCCAGCACTTTTAGGCCCCTGAACCCTAAGCCCTGAACCCTAAACCCTGAACCCTGAACCCTAAACCCTAAACCCTAAACCCTAAACCCTAAACCCTAAACCCTAAACCCTAAACCCTAAACCCTAGGATAGAAGCAAGGTCCTGGCTCCCTTGACAACGTCGGGCTACCTGCCTCGGCCTCGCTGGGGGTGGTGTGTGGGGACTACAGGTTTAGGGTTCAGGGTTCGGGGTTTGGGGTTTTAGGGTTCGGGGTTTCGGGTTTTAGGGTTCAGGGTTTAGAGTTCAGGGTTTAGGGTTTTAGGTTTCAGGGTTTAGGGTTTTAGGGTTCAGGGTTTAGGGTTTGGAGATTCAGGGTTCTCGGGTTTCCGGGAGGTTTTGGGGCCCGGAAGCCTTTTCTTGGAGGCTCATGGGTAACTTGGAAAAGGATACTTGAAGGTTCATAGGTTTAGGGCTTAGGGTTTAGGGCTTAGGGTTGAGGGCTTAGGGTTTAGGGGTAAGGTTATCACCCCCTGAACCTCCAAGTTGTTACAGCGAATTGTGACCCTTGCCTGGGGCCAAACCCTAAACCCCAAGCCCTAAGCCCTAAACCCTAACCCCTAACCCCTAAACCCTAAACCCTAAACCCTTTCTTTTTTCCCTATACCCTAAACCCTTTCCCCTATACGTACATCTTCCAAGCACGGTTTAAGGTTTCAGGTACACTGGTGTCCCCGAGCGGGCTGTCCCTCACGGCAGGGGGCACACACTTCTTGGATTTGCCCCAAGCACCATCATCTTGAGCTGTCCCTAAACCCTAAACCCTAAACCCTAAACCCTAAACCCTAAACCCTAAACCCTAAACCCTAAACCCTAAACCCTAAACCCTAAACCCTAAACCCTAAACCCTAAGCCCTAAGCCCTAAGCCCTAGCCCTAAACCCTAAGTGCCAAAGTAGCCCAGTAGATGCGCTTGGTAAACCTGCCGCGTTAAGAATCCAGACGCGAGGCCTTCGGGCCTTTAGGGTCCGGGCTCTGGGTTTTTACGTCGTCTCTGACTTCATGAGGTCAGCATACTTTAGGGTTTAGAGTTTAGGGTTCAGGGTTTACTTCAAGATGGTGGAGCCTGCATCCCCATGTCAGGGTTTGCGAAAGTACCACAACATAGTCCCCAAGAATAGTAGGATTCCTTCCAAGGACCCCAAAAAGGTACTAGTATCGTGAACCCCATATCATCTGAGGGTAGTTTCATGGGCCCTTCATTTGGTCTCTTACCTCCTTTGAAGGGTTCTGATGTAGGGGCCCTTAATTTGTATAGGGTGTATAAGGAGTGCCCTTTTAAGGGACATAGTAAGGGACCATGGAACTATACCCCCACTAAAACCCGAAAACCCTAAACCCCCACTAAAACCCGAAAACCCTAAACCCTCAACCCAAAGGCCGAAACCCACAACCCTAAACCTAAACCCGAAATCCTTTCGTAAATCCCATATCAGGTGGACAGGTTCCTCACTGCTGCCGCGCATCTCCGCGGTTCTCTCGGCTGGAAATTGATTTGGTTGGAGGTGCTGCAGTTTGGGTTTAGGGTTTGGGGTCTAGGGTCTATAGGGTCTAGGGTCTTAGGGGGTATGGTTTAGGGCCGTTAGGGTTTATAGGGTTGAGGGTTTAGGGGAATTTCAGTGGTTTCGGGGCTTGGAGGGTGGGCTGGAGCGCTTGAGTTTTGTCTGACAGTTTCGGGCTTACTTACCGCTCTGGAAGTGTCATGCATGCCCAAAGCCTATTCGCAGTCGTGACTGCTATTTCTAGTACCCCCCAGACGTAACACCCAGCTTTCACTCATATATATATATATATATATGTATATGTATATGTATATGTATATCCATGGAACCCTACATACACCTGTTGAATCCACAAAGAGCACACTCTGACATCTCCCCTTGCATGTCCAGCGGGCAACGGCCTCCCGAGTATTCGACGTTGCGACATGAAGCGGAAGTGTCCCGCAGATGGCTCACATGCGGTGCGTGTCTGGCAAGTTTCCGGGGAAGAGCTCGCCACCGTTTCAACTGAGGGGCTGAAGAACATCCAAAGCCTGAAAAAGCATCTGCGAGAGCATTGTGGACTGCCCACGTTCAGGCAGAGGCTCTTGCACAAGGGCAGACAGCTGGAAGACAACGACAAGGTGACTGAGCCAATGGACTTGCAGCTGGTGATGTTGCCGTTCGTTGACTGTTCCGCAGAGCAGGAGGATGAACTAGTAGAGGCAGCCTGGAGCGGACAGACTGAGCAGGTTGAGCAACATCTGCAGCAACGTCAGAATCCAAACTGCTTGGGCGACCATGACGGGATTCGGGTCTCGCCAATAGAAGCCGCTGCTGAACGTGGCCATGCCGATGTGTTGCGCCTGCTGCTGGACGCGAGAGCCGACACTGAAACGCTACTGAGCTGATGTTGGCAAAATCTTGGGGGGGAGATCATGAGAGCACATTCCGCTACGGTGAAAACATTTAATAAGAAAGGGGCGTTCATCGGATTGGACCCTGGAAATTTCTTGTTGGGCATTCCGGGAAATAGGAAAGATGAGATTGGTTTCAGGGTCTGGTAGAATTCTCAAACTCTAGGCTTGGAGGGCTTGGAGGGCTCAGGGTTGGAGGGGCTCAGTCAGGGTTGGAGAGCTTAGGGTTCGAGAGCTTCGGGTTCGAGGGCTTAGGGTTCGAGGGCTTAGGGTTGGAGGGCTTAGGCGGCAGGGCTTAGGGTTGGAGGGCTTCTAATGCGAAGGCTTAAAATCGGAGTCCAAGTTTAGAAATCTGCCTTAAACAAGACCCTGGCTTAAGAAATGGAGCTGTGCTCAGGGTCTAATTTCTTATTTGGAACGATTTCTTATCAAATGCGTTCACCGTACTGCTTGACTTTAATTTCTCAGCTAGACAGGCATGCTTCACTTAAACCTGCAAAACCCATGGCAAAAGATCAAGGCTTGACGTGGAGAACGAGCCCGCCCTTCACTTAGCCACTCGCCGCGGTCATGTGGAAGTGGTGCGTTTGTTGCTAGAAGCTAGGGCTGATGCCGACGTTCCTTGGGACCTTTGGGAGGACAGCCCGCTGTCTCCTTCGCCTACGCCGCTATCCATTGCATATGACAGCGGCCACATGGAAATTGTGGGACTACTGCTCCAAGCCAGAGCTGACGCAAACGATGCCTGGACGGTCGGCGGCAGTTTCGGCCACTATGGTCCGCGGCCACTGCTGTATCACGCGTGTGAAAGTGGTGATTTGGATCTTGCGGGTTCGCTGCTACAGGCCGGGGCTGATGTGGATGCGCGCGCCAGCCCATCGCGTGCTGGTGACTGCTGGACATACCAGCCTTGGCCTTTGCGTCCTCTCTGCGCGGTCTTGCGTGACGGCCACATCGATATGGTACGACTGCTGCTTCAAGGCCGCGCAGACCCGAACGAAGATGAAGACGAAGACCCACCGCTCTGCAAAGCATGCTCTAGTGGCTCCCTTGAGAAAGTACGCTTGTTGCTGGAGGCCCGCGCAGACGCGAATGCACCGATTCACGATGACTGTTATGGGCGAGCATCGTCCCCGAGCCACCCTTTGTGTAGGGCGGCTGAACATGGCAACGTGGACGTGGTCCGTTTGTTGCTGGACTCTCGAGCCGATGTCAATGCCGGAGTTCTTCAAACTTCTGTCCATGAAGATGGAGAATCTGAAGGCTCTGCATGCAACAGGCGTGTGTCATCCGACAGAGACAGAGATCAGCCTCTGCGTGAGGCATCAAGACGTGGCAACTCAGAGATGGTTCGATTGCTGCTGGAGGCCAGGGCCAATCCCAACAAGCCTGGCTGGCGACCACCTCTTCTGGAGGCCAGGGAGGCAGGTCGTGTTGAGATCGTGCAATCGCTCCTGGAGGCCAGGGCCGACAGCGGCGCAGCTGACAAGGCGGAGGTTGAGATTCAGGGGTTGCTCGGCATGGCAAGAGCTGCAAGACGTCCGAGTCCCTCATCTTCGACCTCGTCATTTTGACCGCCCATGCTGCATATGCACAGGTCAAAATGATGCTCCCTTTGAAGGGTGCCCTAAATTATTAGGGGCCGTTTTGGCATAGAGGGACCCGAATGTAGCGACATGACTACTCCAACTGGGCCTTGAAAGGGCTCCAAAGCTAAGGGCCCTAAACCCTCAACCCTACTTGCAACTGAAGATGCAGACTGCGACATGCCCTTCAGTGCCCAGATCCTTCAACACTGCTCGGCTTTCGGGTTTAGAGTTCAGGGTATATTGCCTGAGCCCAAGCTCAAGCCCCTAAGACCCTAAAACCGAAAATCCCTGTTGCCCTAAAACCCTAAACCCACAAATCCGAAACCCTAAAACCCCAACCAACCCTAAAACAGCCCTAAAACCCTAAACTTCTTGGCAGTGGGGGAGCCAAGCCCCAGCCCTCAAGGCATCGATGACCGTGGCAAGGTGTGCCGCAGGTGGCCCACGGCTGGATTTGGAGAAAGAAGCTGAGTTTAAGTAATTTCAGGGTTCTGGTTTAGGTTTTATAGGGCTGAGGGTTTAGTGTTTAGGGTTGGAGAAAGAAGCTGAATTGAAGAGCATCAGTATTTTCAGGATAAGGGTTTAGGGTTTAGGGTTTCGGGTTTCAGTCGAATTTGGGAAGCACTCCCAACATCCTTAAGGGCTCAGGGGTCAAGTTTAGGTGGTGTGGCATTGTGGCATTGTTATTTGTGGATGTAATCGAACTCTGCAGTTGCGAATCGCACCACTGCTTCCTTCCTTTCAAGGAGTGCAGTCCCCAAGAGAATCAGCCATAGCGGGGTTTAGCGTTCCGTAAACCCTCTGGCACTTGTTAGCGGTTTGCTGTTTCCTGTTTAGTTAGGTTAGCCTCCACGCCCTTAAGGGGGGGGGGGAGGAAGTGGCAGGCCCATCGTGGGACTTGCCTTGAACTATTTCAGGCTTTGGGCTTACTGCAGTGCAGCCGCATGTGTCAGAACCTCGCAAAGTCACATGGTGTCTCTTTTCTAAACTTTCTAAACCCTCAGCTCTAAACCCTAAGCCCTTAACCCCTAAACCCCTAAACCCTGAACCCCTAAACCCGATAAACCCTAAACCCCAACCTCTTCATATCTAGGCGCCCCCGAAGGGGTCCCAGTTTACAGCGCTGGCCCGCGCGATTTTGTGGGGTTTAGGGTTTAGGGTTTAGGGTTTCGCCACCAGCGAAGTCTGAGCCCTCGAACTCTCTCGCGGTGTAAACCCCATGTAAAGGCTTTAGGGTTCTAGGGTTTTAGGATTTTAGGGTTTAAGGTTTAAGGTTTAGGGTTTAGGGTTTAGGGTTTAGGTTTTAGGGTTTAAGGATAAGCTTTGAGAAAAACAGCCGTCTTGTTTCACCATGCCGCACCATGCACTCTCACATCTGACACCTCGCTCCAGCTGCAAGCTTGGACCCTAAACCTTGGGCCGTATGTATACTCTTTAAGGGATTAGAGAGGGCCGTCATTCCCTCATTCCCCACTAAGAACCAGCCATCCTTTCCAGTTGTTGGGGGACGTTTCGGTTCGAGAGAGCAGTGTAGTAGGCGTAGAAGCGAGTTGATCCTGGCTTGATGCAATGAGCCGGAGACTTAGCTAAGCCGACTTGCATCTTCCACTTTTGCTAGGGTTCGTGGCTTTGCACCCTGGGAGGTACGAAGTAGGGCTAAATATGTCTAAGTAGGGTTTAGGGTTTAGGGTTTAGGGTTTAGGGTTTAGGGTTTAGGGTTTAGGGTTTAGGTTTTAGGGTTTAGGGTTTAGGGTTTAGGGTTTAGGGTTTAGGGTTTAGGGTTTAGGGTTTAGGGTTTAGGGTTTAGGGTTTAGGGTTTAGGGTTTAGGGTTTAGGGTTTAGGGCTACCCTACTTATCACCCTACTTAGAAGTGCCCATGAACCTCGAACGCCCTCAGCCCCGACCCCTGCACCGATTAAGCCCAAATCCAAAGCCCAGAACTGCAGTAGTTATTGGGTAACTTAGGGTTTCAGGGTTTCAGGGTTTTAGGGGTTTATGGTTTTATGGTTTTTGGGTTTAAGGTTTGGGGCTTTAGGATTTGGGGCTTTAGGGCTCGCGCAAAATCTTTAAACCGTATGCTTCCTGGCCAGGTGGTGGGGACGCGTGCGGCAAGGACGAGGTGCACGGGACCAGCTAGGAACGTTCGCGCGCGGTGTTTTGCTTCGGTACACAAGCCCCCCCCCCCGAACCCCAAACCCCTCGACCCCTAAACCCTAAACCCTAAACCCTAAACTCACATCAACCCACAAATTTTTGCCTAAAGCCCTAAACCCTAAACCCTAAACCCTAAACCCTAAACCCTAAACCCTAAACCCTAAACCCTGTGTAGGCCTCAGGGGTTCTTGTTACCCCCCCCATCCTCCCCTAAACCCTCAGCCCTCTCAAGCATGAGGACACTGAAAACACCGTCAGCTGCGCTGCAGCACAGCCCTGATCCTTCAACCCCTAAACCCTAGACCCTAAACCCTAAACCCCAAACCCCCAACCCTAAACCCTAAACCCTAAGCCCTAAGCCCTAAACCCTAAGCCCTAAGCCCTCACCTTCAACCGCAATCGCCCTTCTTGCAAGGTGGAACTCGCCAAGGAAGCCGCAGAGGGCAGGACCACCTTCCCTCCGAATGGGTTTAGGGTTTAGGGTTTAGGGTTTAGGGTTTAGGGTTTAGGGTTTAGGGTTTAGGGTTTAGGGTTTTGGGTTTTGGGCTTGGGGCTGCATGGCTTAGGGTTTGGGGCTTAGGCGCTCTTTGTTGTTCTGTGTGAGTTGCTGTTATTGGTGAGTGTCTTTTGGATGTCCTTTTCGGGATACTCGTCATTAAAGAAATACTTTTTCGAACTATGCAAGACTATTGTCATGCGGACGCATGCCACAGACCACCGGGCATCACAAGGCTACTTTGCCTCGCCCAGGCAGTGGCCAAAGAATGGCACTCCAGATGAAGTGCAGAAATTCAGGGTTTAGGGTTTAGGGTTTAGGGTCTAAGGGGAGTAGTAGGTTTCTTTGCAGTGCTTCCTGTGGTGTTGCACTGCATATGAATCGGATGGACTCCAAATGTGCGTCCACCGCTACACCCGAAGCTAACCCTAAACTAAACCCACCCAGACCTTGCACCCCAAAAACCCGGAAACAAATCCACGGTTTCAGATTTGTTGTTTTTTTTGGGGGGGGGGGGGGGGGGTTCGGGGTTTGTTGGTTTGGGTTTTCAGGTCGGCTTCTTCATAGGAAGCTCCTCCCAAATTCAGAGATCTGCCCATGAAGTGCTTTCCAGTTTGGGGTTTCGGAGATAGTGAAATTTCGGCACGCAAACCCCCCTGAAACTGCCCCTAACACCGCGATCCGTGCGGAAGCCCTTGCCTTGCTCAGAGGAAACTCAAATTCAGGGGATGCTAGACTAGCAGGGGTTGGCGACGGTGTAAGCAGAAACAAATTAAAACCTCAACTACAGCCCAAACCCTAAACCCTAAACCCCGCAGCCTGAATTTTGCAGGACGAAGGACACTGCGCCCGAGACTATCTTTGACAAGATCATTCGCAAGGCATTGAACCTCACGTGTGGGCTGCGTCGTGTAGGAGTTGGGGTTAGGGTTCTTGTAGTACATGGGCTGCAGTGCAGGGTTTAGATTCAGGGTTGTTTGTTTGGGTCAACAAGCGTATCGTTGTTGAGTGCGCACGAAACCCTATGGACCCTTAGTTAGCCCATGTTAGCCTTAAATCCCTAAAGGCCTAAACCGCTAAACCCAAACCCAGAACATTAAACCCTAAAGCCACCAAACCTACCCCCCTAAACACAAAGTCCTCTTGGTCCATGAACCCCAACCCTAAACCCTAAATCCTCAACCCTCACATCCTTGTCCCTTGCAGGAGATTCCGGCCAAAATCGTGTTTGAGGACAGCGCCGGGCTTTGGGCCTTCTAGTGTCTTAATGCCAATGCAGGGTGACTACAGTAAGGGTCGGAATAATTACTGTTCGTATTCCCTTAGGGCATAATTATACTATCGTAACCGCCGAAACCCTATTCTAATTATTCGGGCCGGTCCCTATAGCACACGTTCTCCAGCCTTAAAGGACGTCCACGAGAAAGTTGTGTGCGCGGAGAGCCTAAGTCTGTAACCAGTGTGCAGGACAAGCGCCCAAACCTACAATGCCTTGCGATGCCATCATCAATATGTACAGGCTTAGGGTCCTAAACCCTGAACCCAGACCCTAAATCCTTGTAAGCCTTCTACCCAGCTAAAGCTGAAACCAAAGACCCTGAACCCTAATGCAATCCCTAAAGCCTCAAACCCTGAATCCCAAGTCAATCCCCAAAGCCTAAACCCGAGCCCTCAACCATATCACCCCGCAGCTTAAACCTTCGTGACCCTTCTACCCCTAGCAACCCTCACCCTCAAACCCCAAACCCTTTAAGCCCGAGGCCTGCAAGCCCTAAAAGGGCACTTACAACCCTACTTGCAAATGCCCGTAAGGCCCGAAGCCCTAGACCCTAAGCCCCAAAACCCCAAACCCTAAACCCTAAACCCCATAATCCTAAACCCTAAACCCTACTTATGAGCCTTCAAGTACTGCCCTGGCGGAGGACGATCGTGCCCTGGCCTTCAGAGACGTGAGCCCACAGGTGGGTCAGCTCTTGGTGCAGTGTGGAGTCGGAAGCCTTGGAGGGGTTTAGGGTTTAGGGTTTAGGAAATTAGGGTTTAGGGTTGAGGGTTGAGGGTTGAGGGTTTAGGGTTTAGGGTCTAGGGTTTAGGGTTTAGGGTTGAGGGTAAAGAACAGAAAAGAGCCCTAAACCTTATGTATGACAAGCCCTAAACCCTAGTAGGGTTTAGGGTTTAGGGCTAAAAAACCCTAGGGTTTGGGGTTTCGGGTTTGGGGTCTAGGGTTTAGCAACACCGAAACGAAACTTGATGACAAACCCTACACACCCCCGTAGACCCTGCAAGCACCCTAAACCCTAAACCCTAAACCCTAAACCCTCCTCGCCGAAGCCTGGCCGCGATCCAGGCGCCTGTGCACGTCCTGGTCATCCCAAAGGTTCGGGACGGACGATGCCTCAGGCTTTAGGGGCTTTAGGGTTTAGGGTTTAGGGTTTAGGGTTTAGGGTTTGGGGTTTGGGGTTTGGGGTTTGGGGTTTGGGGTTTGGGGTTTAGGGTGGGTTAGGGGTTTATGGTTTGGGGTTTAGGGTTGGAGTTTAGGGGTTTCGGGGTTAGGGCTTTGGGGTTGCGGGAGTGGTGGCTTTAGGGCTTAGGGATTGGTAGCTTTCGGGTGGTGTTCGGATTTAGTGTCGCGGCCTGAATAGGGCTCAGGGTCGAGCTTGAGCTTTGGTTGAAGATGGACGGGTGTAGACTGGAAGGTTTGAGTTTGGTTGTCGGTAGAGTTTGCTCCTGTTCTGGAGGTTGTTGGATGCATTGCTGGGTTCAGGAGGATGTGAAGCAAGCATTTTGTTGAAGCTCTGCTTATAAACCCTAAACTTGGGATGTTCCCGCTTTTTCAAACAGTCCTTAATAGGGATGAGAATAGGGGGGGGGTACTATATCCCTATTAAGGACTGTTAGTATAAGGGCGAACAACCCTAAACCCTAAACCCTCAAAAATGTTCAGGACCATTTGGCGATAGCTACGTATTTGTGGTACTTGCACGTACCCGAAGTCAGCTCTAAACCTTCAAACCCTAGACCCAAACCCTAAACCCTAAACCCTAAACCCTAAACCCTAAACCCTAAACCCTAAACCCTAAACCCTAAACCCTAAACCCTAAACCCTAAACCCTAAACCCTAAACCCTAAACCCTAAACCCTAAACCCTAAACCCTAAACCCCAAACCCTAAACCCTAAACCCTAAACCCTAAACCCTAAAACCCTAAACCCTAAACCCAAACCCCAAACCCCTAAAACCATAAGCCGTAATATCCCAGCCCTATGAACCCGTACGCCGGCAAACCAAAGCCCTGCCTAAACCCTCAGCCCTATAAGCCCTATAGGCCCTATAATTAAGCCCTATAAGCTCTAAAAGCCCTATAAGACCTACAAGAAGCCATGTAAGCCCTAGAAGCCCCCATAAGCCCAAGAGACGCCCTAAACCCCAAACCCCAAACTCCAAACTCCAAACCCCAAACCCTGAACCCTAAACCCTGAGGTCTCACGCAGCTCCAGAACGCACGAGAAGACCAGGAGGCCCCAAGTCAGCACGTAGTCCAGGGCTTCGGGTTTTGGGTTTCGGTTCGAGTTTAGGGTTTAGGGTTTAGGGTTTGGGGTTTGGGGTTTGGGGTTTAGGGTTTAGAGTTTAGGGTTTAGGGATTCGAGTTTAGGGTTTGTAGGGTTTCCGGCTTCCGGTGGAGAGAGTTTAAGGGTTTAGGGGTTGATTGGGGTTTGAGTCGGTTTGAGGTTCAGGATTTAGGGTTTGATTAGGCTGTAAGGTTCAGGTTAGGTAGGGTTTAGAGTGTCCCATGGAAGGGTGGCTGGTGCCAGAGGAACCTGCGCCAAGCCCCAAAGGCTTCGGAATTCTAAGTCTGGAAGCTTCCAAGCTCCGGAGAGACCCTCGAAACATCTCAACGCCTACATCTCGAATCTTGAAGGCCAGGGCACGGGGTTCTGTCGCGTTTCACGACAGTGGCAAAACCCTCAGCCCTAAACCCGAAACAGCCGGGGGAGGGGTCCAAAAGGTGCCATTTTCGGCACCGAGTCTATTTGAGCACCCAACAGTTCAGATGCTAAGGCCTAAGCCCTGACCCCCGAAACTCCGAAACCCTAAAACTTACAGTAAAACTTAAAGGGTTTAGGGTTTCGGGTTTAGGGGTTTTTAAGACGCAAACCCCAGAGTCCTAAAATCCCGGCGAATCCTCAACCCCTGGGCCCTTAAAGCCTAAAGCACGCTTCCCTGCATGCCAAAAAGAAGCCCACCCCTGACTCCTAGGATGCCCAGTAGTACCCGTATTCCCTTTTTGGGGGGTTTAGGTTCCCTTATAAAACCCCTTTAAGCAAAAAAGGGCACCCTTTTTAAGCCTTGGTTACTGGGCAGCCTAGTGACGTTCCAGTGCAGCTTCGTGGCTCGAGCCTTGCGCCTGCCGAATTTCCTTCGGCTGCTCGCCGGTGCCAAAGCTGCAAGTAGGGTTCAGGGTTCGGGGGTTCAGGGGTTTAGGGTTTAGGGTTTAGGGTTCAGGGTTCAGGGTTCAGGGTTCAGGGTTCAGATTTAGGGTTTAGGGCTAGTGTCAGTGTCTTTTGGATCCCGGGCTTGGGGCTGAAGGCTAAGGGTTCTTTTTAAATCTGAAATGATGGACGATGGAGTCTGCTAAATGGGGGTTTCCGAAAATGGGCCCTTTTGGGGGTTCCTATGAGAAGGATCATACTTTTTTGGGGAATATTATGGGTTACCCCTATTTTGGGAATCCCCCAAATCACCGGGGAATGTAGGGATGAGCACAATATGCCTCATCCTACTGATATCTACCTCTTGAGGGTCATATTGGCACTTTGAGTCCGCGGGCTCACATACGTAGTAGGATTCCCAGTGGTGCCAGGGTTCGGTTCTCTTGCGTTGTCAGGTCACTGGGCAACCTAGCTGGCTCTTGGGCGCATAAAATTTAAGCAACAAAAGCCTTAACCCTACCCCTAAAAATGTCTATACACTTTTTGCAGATAATCCTAAACCCCAAACCCTATGTACTTCTTATTGAGAAGTGATGATTGCATGTTTGTTGGGCTGAAAGTCCAAAAAAACCAAGCGTTCGCTCCTTAAGTACTTCTTGTGGAACTTTCGACTTTTTCAACCCTCTAAGCCCCAAACCCTTTAAACCTTTAAACCCTTGAAACCCCTTTAACCCTTTAACCCTTTAAACCCCTTAAGCCCTTTAAACCCCTTGAAACTCTTCGAACCCTTTACACCCTTCAAAACCCCTAAACTACGAATCCTAAACCGCAATAATTCAGGGGCCACTCGTAAACCCAACGTCGCTTTGCCCCGCCGAAGGCCCGCCCGAAGCATGGCCTGGCTCCGCCAGGCGCCGCAGAATCTTCAGTTGGGGTTTAGGGTTTAGGGTTTAGGGTTTAGGGTGTAGGGTGTGGTTTAGGGTTTAGGGTTTAGGGTTTAGGGTTTAGGGTTTAGGTTTAGGGTTCAGAAGTTTAAAGGGCTTAGGGCTTAGGGTTCAAGGAGGTTCTGGGTTTTGGGGGTTGTTGGTTTGGGTCTTTTGTCGTCGGGTTTTGTAGGGTTTGGGGTTTAGGGCACAAGGCTGCAAGCTCATAGGGGTCCCGGTTTGACTTCGGAATTCCCAGCCTCGACGTCTGCAGGGCGATCTCAGGGTCGGCCGTGCTAGGGTTCAGGGCTGACGTCTGAAGTTTGAAGGTGAGGGTTTAGGGTTTAGGGTCTCGGGTTCGGGTTTCGGGCATAGGATTTAGGGTTGAGGGCTTCGGGCATAGGATTCAGGGTTGAGGGTTTAGGCTTTAGCAGGGTTTAGGGTTTAGGGTGCGCGGTTGAGGATTGTAGAATCGAGTTTGCAAATTTTAGGGTGAGGATGCACCGCTGCGCTGTTTTGAGCCGCTCAAAGCCTGACTCGAACAATCCGCGACGTCCCTGTGTAGCCACGGCTCGGAACATATGCCAGAAGGTTCCCGCCGAAGCCACGGGCGGCCAGAAGCCCATGAACTCCAAACCCTGATAAGCCCCGAACCCCAGACCCTATATAAACCCTTTATAGCCCTAAACCCTGAACCCTGAACCCTAAACCCTAAACCCTCAAGCCGGGAGGCATGGAAAGTCCTCGCCTTCTGTTGCCTCTTGGGGCTCCTGGAGGTCGAGGCTTCTGCGCATCGGCTTCGGTGAAGTTTTGGGGTTTAGGGTCTAGGGTTTAGGGTTTAGGGCTAGGGTTTAGGGTTTAGGGTTTAGGGTTTAGGGTTTTGGTTTTTGGGTTTTGGGTTTAGGGTTTAATTAGGGTTTAGGTTTAGGGTTTAGGGTTTAGGGCATAGGGCACAGGGCATAGGGCATAGGGCTCAGAGTTTAGGGTTTCGACACTCTTCGCTGGGGTGTGCCGAAGGAACCCGCACAGGCTTTGGGTCCAAGATTCTGATGGGCAACCCCTAAACCCTACACCCTCAACCCCTAAAGCCGTAAACGGTGCAAGCGCTTGAAAAGACCCAAAGCCACATAGACTACTCCTATCCACTTACATCTAAAAGCCTGGCGCCTTAAACCCCATCCTGGTTTCAGGACTCATTGAGTCCTCGAGGCAGAAAATAGCGAGTCGAGGTCAGGGCTGAAGGTTCAGAGCCACGCTGACTAGGATTCGGGGTTGAGGGTGCATAGGGCTTAGGGGGAGGGGGGGGGGTGGGCCTTAGGGCTTGGAATAAGGGAATTAGGGAGGGGGGTGGAGGGGGTGCAGGGGTAATGGACCTCTATTTCATTTTTTAAGGGCGTGTTTGGACCTATTTAGTTGGCCCTTGATCCCCGCCTGATTTGGTCCTAGCTTGGAGTGCAGGCCGCCACAGGTGGCGAGCTCAGGGTTTAGGGCGTAGGAATGTTTAGGGTTTAGGGTTTAGGCACAGAGGTAGCCTCACCAGATCTGCTGAGGTATGCCAGCAGCTTGAAAGCCAGAAGTATAACACTCCACTTACTGCATGACCGAAGCTTCGTGAAACTATCGCCGCCCAACTAGCGTGCCCTTAACCCTGTAACCCTACACCCTAAACCCCTAAACCCCCTAAAATCCCTGAACCCTAAGCCCCCTAAGCCCCCTAAACCCTAATCCTAAACCCTGGTTTTAGGGTTTAGGGTTTAGGTTTTAGGGTGTAGGACCTTATAAATCCGAGACCTGAAACCAAATGCAGGTACGTCGGTAAGCATCCATTCCGCGCAGGCTCTGAAGACCGCCAACACACAGGTGGAAGCAGCTTCTTTGAAAAGTTCTAGGGGTTAGGGTATAGGGTTTTGAATTGTGGGGGATTTGGGTCTTGGGTTAAGTGTTTAGGGCTTAGGGTTTAGGGGGTGGAGGGATTCAAAACCCCCGAACCTCAACCCCCAGCGTGTTGTCGGGCTCGAAGCTTTTGGGGTTTAAGGCTGCTTCTCAGCATTCCGAAAAAGTTTCCGAATCGTAGGCCACCAGGTGTTGGGCTCAGGGTTTAGGACTGCCGGCCAGACCTTTAGGGGGAATCTTTCTTACATCATCAGTTGAAGATGGGGCATAATGATGGACTAAATCCCTCTAGAAGCCTACATCTTCATGATCCACGGAGATGTGGTGTCTTTAGGCCCCCTCCTAAATCCGCTAGGGCTTGCGTATACAGACTTATACAGAAGTGTCTTTCAATCCTGTTGTGCAATGCACGAGCAGCTCAAAACCTATCCCCAGATTGCCTCTTCTTCCGTTTAGGCGTACCCGCTTTTATTCAGCCGCTTCCCTCCCCTTCCCTCCTCCCCCCCTCGCCCCGGCCCCTTTCCTCCCTACCCCCCGCTATATTTCGAAACCCTAAACCCTAAACCCGAACATGGTGTCTAAGGTTTTTGGGTTTGCTTTGGGGTTTGCTTTAGCTGTCAGCCTTGGAGGGCTCCTATAGGGTTGCAGCACAACCCTAAACCCTAAACCTGGTGGAATTTAGGGTTTAGGGTTTAATTACGGTTTAGGGTAACCCGAAACCCTAAACTCTAAGGCCTGTCTGGCCGGCTCTGGAGGCACCTAGCTGGTTCTTTGGTATAAAACGGGGCTTTATGGCTTACCAGGAAGAAGATTCACCCCAAACCCTGAAGGGTTTAGGGTTTCGGGTTCGGGTTTAGGGTTTAGGGTTTAGGGTTTAGGGTTTTGGGTTTTGGGTTTTGGGTTTTGGGTATAGGGTTTATATAGGGTTACCCTAAACCCTAAACCCTAAATTCCACCAGGCTGCGCCAGACTCATCTCCTGCAGCATCCTTGGCGGATGCGACCGCGAGGGCTGAGAGGCCGGCGCAGCATCGAGTCTGGTCACTCCCACGCCGCAAATCTTGGGGTTTAGGGGGTTTAGGGGTTCAGGGTTAAGGGTTTTGGTGTTTGGAGTTTAGGGTTTAGGGTGTGAGGTTTGGGGTAACGGGATTTCGGGTATCTGGTTTTAGGGTAACGGGTTTGAGGGTTATGGAATTTGGGGTTATGGGGGGTCTAGGGTTACGGGGTTTAGGGTTACGGGGCTGAGGATTATGGGGTTTAGGGTTACGGTGTCTAAGGGTAGAGGGGTTTGGGGTGACGGGGTTTAGGGTTTTGGGGTCTAGGGTAACGGGGTTTAGGGTTGCAAAGTTTGGGGTTGTATAGGTTTTCGGGGTTATATGGGTTACGAAATTGGGGTTCGGCTTCTGCTTCATGATCATGCAGTAGACTCTGAATGTCCGTGGGCATCAAACTCCCTCGACCTCACCATTAAGGCTACACCGTCGGCATCCCCAAAACCTTCACTCTTTGCCGTCAACGGGGAGTTCTTTGTTATGAATGTCCTCACACCTGAGGTTCATCTTCGACATGTCTCAGGGAAGCACCCCAAAAATCACGGCGCCCTAAATCCTAACCCCCTCACCCTTATCAAAAAAACGGCCCCACAACACTGCACCCGAAACCCTAATGCCCTGAACCCGGTAACCCTAAACTCTACACGCCCTAAAGCCTAACCCTACTAAACTCCAGCCCTGCGAGACCCCAAACCCTACTGCCAGAAGAAAAACCCAAACAATGCACCCGAAACCCTAAACCCTAAACCCTAAACCCTAGACCCTAGACCCTACACCCTAGACCCAACCAACAACAAACATCCCCCCCAAACAATGAGCCTCTTTCCTTCCAGTGGCTTCCACTCGGCGGCCTCTTCCCTCCTCTCCCGGCCGGGTGACCCTGAATCCGGGCTTGGCCTCTTGTTTTTTTTTTGATGGGGTTCAGGGCTTAGGGTTTGAGGTTTAGGGTTTGGGGTTTAGGGATTGGGGTTTAGGGACTGGGGTTTGGGGTTTAGGGATTGGGGTTTGGGGATCAGTTCACACATGATTGCCGTCGGGAATCCACCATGGAGTCCCTACCACGGAACCGGGGAGAGTGTACCTCTTGGTGTGTCTGTTGAGGGGGACCCCTGAGAAGGTCTTGGCTACGGGGGAGGTCCCTGGTCGCACTGAGCTAGAATCTGGGATCCTCTACCCACGCTACTCTTGCACTTCCTTTTCCCAGGTTTTGTGGACCGTAAGCCCTTGCCGCGCGTTTCTGAAGCCCCCACAGACGCCCTGAATCTTCAAGGTTCGGGTAGGTCCCAAAATGCCTGAGTTGCGGCTAGGTGCACTTCTGAAGCCTACTTTTCAGTTTCCATGAAACCCTAAACCCTAAATCCTAAACCCTAAACCCTAACCCCTAACCCCTAACCCCTAAACCCTAAACCCTAAACCCTAAACCCAAGTCCAGCCCAAAGACCCTCTCTACTCCCCCTCTCCCCCCCAGGATGAGAAGCGCCGGCAGGAGAATCGCCAGTCGAGGCGCCCGCGGTCGGGAGTAAAGGGAGCCCTGTGAGAGATTTGGGGTTTAGGGTTTAGGGTTTGGGTTTAGGGTTTAGGGCTTAGGGTTTAGGGTTTAGGGTTCAGGGTTTAGGCGTTGAAGATCAAGGGTTCGGGGTCGTGCTTGTGTTTGTGCCCTTTTGTCTGTTATGTTGTTTATGTTGGGGGTTTCGTGTGATGCAAGGCGCAGCTCGACCCCAAAACCCGACCCTACAGCCCAACGACTCCATGTTTTTTCGAAAGCTGCCCTTGTTTGAGGTTGCTGCAGCGCGAAAGTCCTCAATGCTTCTCGACTAGTTCTCAGATGGTGATGTTGTCCGAACCCGTTACCCTTTGTGGCTCGAGCAGCATTCCCTTGAACTACATCAGGTGCTTGGGTTCTGAGGGCCTCAGGAACAGCTTTACTTACCGTAGCGTCACTCTACCCGACAGTTAGTTGCGGGCTGGGCCATGGCATTTGCGAAGACTCCCGAGGGCATCCTCACAAAGAGTGAGTACGACACCCCGATCGGGAAGCTGAAGTTTTTTGACGGCCTTCCCGATGAGCAGACGGTGCCGCTCGTCCCAGCAGGGGCCCCTTTTTCCCTTTTCTCTGAATCAACAGAGAAGTTAGTTAGTTCTTGTTTTAGTTTTTCCCTTCTTTCTTTTTGTTTGGGGGCGGGGGGGGGGGGGGGGGGGGGGGGTCCGAGGTTCCTTATACCATTTTTGGGAAAATAGGGTGTAGGGTTTATAGGGTTTTGGGGGTTTTTAGGGTTGTTATGCCCAGAAAAGGGGCCCTGTTTTTGTTAGAGGCAGAAAGTCTATGACCCTAAACCCTAAACTCTAAACCCTAAACCCTAAACCCAAGGCAGAAAGTCTATGACAATCTGGACCTCTCGAGGGCCACCCATGCTTTTTTGAATCTCATTCCAATGGCTTCAATCGAGGCTTGGAAGCCTAGTGGTACCCTTGTGCCAAAATTCTTGTTAGGGTTTAGGGTCTAGGGTTTAGGGTTTAGGGTTTTAGGGTTTAGGGTTTAGGGTTTAGGGTTTAGGGTTTAGGGTTTAGGGTTTAGGGTTTATAGGGCCCCTTTTTTTAGGGTTCAAGGCACCCTTCTAAAGCAACCAAGCCTTTCAAAAGGGGACCCCATATCTTTGTGGCGCTTTGCTGTAACTTTAGATCCTTAGCCTTTTTGGGTTTATTGGGTTTCTTAATAAGGCAGCTAAAAATTAAATTTACAGCTACCCTGCTAAGTGCAGCCAAGTTGTTGTGATATGGCTACTGGGCTACCAAGGAGGCCATGAGAGCTGGCTTTGTTGACGTTGGCTGCGATGCCTGCCACAAGGTGACTGTATTCCCCTTGGGAGATTATTTGTTGTTATTTTTGTTTGTAGAAAGATATTTTTGTTAAGGTTCTAAGGGGAGTATAGCCACAAGGTAACCAGGTAGGCTTTTGGGGCCATTTTATGTCTTCCCCTTCTTTTGGGTTTAAGAGGATCATGTTCAGGAATATTTTTTCAGGGGGTAAACCCTAAACCCTAAACCCCAAACCCTAAACCCTAAACCCTAAACCCGGTTCTAAGGGCCATCCAAGGTGATACTCTTCCAGGGCCTCATGGACAGCCATTCCTTGTTCTTGACGGGCAACACGGACACCGTCTATGTGGCTTCCATCCTCAACCTAGAGAAGGACTGGGTAACCCTAAACCCTAAACCCTAAACCCTAAACCCTAAACCCTAAACCCTTACTCCAAAGTAGAGAAGGACGGCCCGACAGTGATTGATGTGCCTGGCGGGGCGGGCCCCGGAACTGTCAACGACGCCTACTTCCGCTTTGTGGCTTTCTTCTGGCTGGCCCTGAGGGCTTTAACTTTTTGGGGTTTAGGGTTTAGGGTTTAGGGTTTAGGGTTTAGGGTTTAGTTTAGGGTTTAGGGTTCAGGGTTTAGGGTTTAGGGTTCAGAAATGAGCCAAGGCTTTGTGGCGGACATGGGTAGACCTGGGCCTGACAAGGGAGCAGGGGGGAAGTACCTCATCGTGCCGCCGGGCTATGACGCTTGGTGGCCCCTAAACCCTAAACCCCAAACCCTAAACCCTAAACCCTAAACCCTTAACCCTTTTTTTTTTTTGGTTCTGGGTTCCCTTATAAAATAACCCCCTAAAAAGGGTGCCCTTATGACAGTATGGTTGCTGGGCTACCAAGGACGGCAAGCTGCCGGAGGGATACTACATTGCCCATTCCCCGAGTTATACGAACTTTGTCGTCAACCGAGGGTTTTTGAAGGACGGGCGCCCAGATTACTCCGCGAAGATGTGGAAAGAGGGGCTGAAGATATATCCTCTGTCACAGGAGAAGAGCCCACCAAAGATGGAATTCATCAACGTCTCCGGAAAGGCGATGAACACCATTCATTCCAATGACTTCCACTTCTTCCAAGAGATCAACAATGTCACTTGCTCGCCCAGTGGTACCCTTTTCCTTTTGTGGCTCAAGGTTTCCCTTGAAAAGTCACCAACTCCAAAAAGCTTCGTCGGTTTTGGGAGGTTGTTTATTTCCCTCATTGGGCTTTAAGAGGATTCATATTCAGGAAGATTTTTCAGAGGGCTTTAGGGCAATCCTGGGAAGGGTGCCCTGATTATGAGATGGCTGCTGGGCCAGCAAGGTCATCCAAAGGGAGCCCATCGACGTTCTCGACCCCGAGCTTCGTGGAAACCTCATGGCCATTGGCATCAAGAGACTTGCTGGAAGGCTCATGGATACCTCTTATCCCTAAACCTTAAACCCTAAACCCTAAACCCATTCAGGAAAATCTTTTCCGTGAGTCGGCCCGTCAAGGCGCAGGGATGAAGTTGCAAGTGCCCTAAAATCATGGCAACAAGGTGGCAACTCAGTAACCTGAGTTCCCCACCTACTCATAAGGGAGTTTACGAAAAGAGGGGACCCCCAGTATAGACCCCCAGATAGTAGGTTTTTCGCCACCGCACGTAGCTGGCACCTAACCCTAAACCCCAAACCCAAACCCCAAACCCAAACCCCAAACCCCAAACCCTAAACCTGAAGTCCCAAGCTTCAAAAACCCCTCATCCCCAAGAAGGCACTTCAAACCACCCCTACCCCCTTAACACGCCTAACGCCGTAGTTGCAGTTCTCTACATTCGGGTCCGTTTTTGGGGTTCCTTCTTAGTACGGCACCTTATACAAAGGAGGCCAAAAACGGAGCCCTCGTTGAGAGAACTACCATCCTTATCAAACCCTAAACCCTAAACCCTAAACCCTAAACCCTAAACCCCAGACCCTAAACCCTAAACCCTGAACCCCCAGACTCTACACCGCCTGCAGTCAGGAAAGGCCAGCCCTTCCAGCCGGATCAGCGAATGACGAAGCTGCCCAGCTGCTTTAGATCTCCGCGGCTTGAGCTGCCAAGTGCAGCTTGGTTTAGGGTTTAGGGTTTAGGGTTTAGCGTTTAGGGTTTAGGGTGATGGGTGATGGGTGATGGGTGATGGGTGATAGGGTTTAGGGTGTAGGGTTTAGGGTTTAGCGTCAGTGCTGGTGAGAACCAGCAGGCTGAGAGGTGGAAATGAGTGGAGTGGCATGTTCCCTCAGATCAACATTCCCAGCCATGGCCCTCACAAAGTGCTGGAGCTAATCTTTTCACAGAGAGCGAAAGCAAACAGACAAAGAAAGTCTTGAAGTTTGTTGACTACTACGTTATAGGCTACGGCATCGAAAGTGTCATGCTGTACAAGATGTCTGAAAATGTTGCATGCTCAAGGCTACTGTTCGGGCCTAGAAGCAATGGAAAGCACAACAAGTTTGGCTACAGCTAGACATGTGCAGGTACTACACTGCAATGGTTAGGGTTTTGGGTTTTGGGTTGTGGGTTTTGGGTTTTGGGTTTACATCGGGTTTTGGGTTTTGGGTTTTGGGTTTTGGGTTTTGGGTTTTGGGTTTTGGGTTTAGGTTTTCGGGTTTAGGGTTTAGATGGCTTTTGGGTTTAGGGGTGTTTGGCTTAGGGGTTTTGGGGTTTAGGGGTTGTAGGGCTGTGGGGTTTTGGGTGTATAGGATGTAGGAAAGTGCGGCTTGTTCCCAGACCCTCCAAAAGGACTGGCGGTTCAAGTAGGGTATGCAATCGGAGCCAAAACCAAAGGCGCAGGCAAGGGGCCCATACATTTCTCCCTAGGCCCTAAAACCCTTAATTCTATTTAGGGTTTAATTAGGGTTTTGGGTTTTGGGTTTTGGGTTGAGGGTTTTTTTCAACACATTCTCTGCCCCAGAAGGTTGTTGACGGATGGCGTCGCGATTGGCAATGCAACAGCGCGGGCAATCTGCTTTGCGCCCCGCTTGGCCTGCAAGCGCTACGACGAGGAGAGGGTTAGGATTGACTGGTTCTTAGCACGGAATGAAGGGATTGGGTGCTCTATATTCTCTCTGAAAGGGTATTCCTTCTTTCCCTGCCAAGAACCAGCAGATGAAGGGTTTAAGGTTTAGGCATTAGGGTCTACAGTTCCCAGGGGCGATGGTATTCTGGTAGGGTTTGGGGTATAGGGTCTAGGATTAGGGTTTAGTGTCTAGGATTGACGGTTGGGAGAAATTGTGTAATCTTGTCTCAAAACTTTCAAGCAGATGGGGCTTAAGGGTTTAGTTGCTCAGGCTTTGCGGTGCAGGTCTCTCATAATCAGGCTGCTTGTAAGCTTGGCTGATATGGGAAGCCTCAATTCCCTTTTCTTCGGGCTTGTAAGCCCCTTAAAGCCTTTAAACCCAAAAAGGGCACCCTGGTTATTCCTCAGTTTCTCTTGGGTCTAGAAGTATACCCTTACGTACCCATGAGCCGCAAAGTGGATCACACTGGAGGGTGGCGAAGCCCTAAAACCTAGACCCTAAACCCTAAACCCTCCAAAGGACAGCGAGTGGCAAAACATCTTCGGGGCTGACTATCGCTGGTTGGACGACGGCGCAAGACAACAAGATGCCAGGACCAGGCTTGCGCCTTACGGGGTTCTTCAGAGAAAGGGGTTCATGGGGTCCCTAAAAGGGATGGGGGGTCTGGCATGCGGCTTAGGAAGCCCTGGCTGAAGGTGGGCTGTTAGGGGGGTAAAGGTCTATGCTTGACTGGCGGCTTGCCGGGATTGCACGGGCACGGGGCAGGGCGTTTGACGGAGGGGCAGGGTTTAGGGTTTAGGTTTCATGGTGGGGGTAGGTACCTCTATAGGGAACCTTAGGGAAGCTTCGGGAGCCTTAGGGAGTATTCGGGAACCTTGGGTTGACTATCCCACTTAAACCCCCCCCCCTGAAGGACCCTACAATACTAAGAACCCCTGAACTCCCCAAGCCCCAGAGCCCTGATCCTCTCAACCTCTGAACCCCGAAGCCCCTAAGCCCCAAGCCCCCAAACCCCTCAACCCTAAACAAGGACCCTCAGTGGAACATGGTTTCTTCCGTCAAAAGGACGGGCTTCCAAAGGAGGGAATGAGGTACCCTATAGAATCCCTTTGAGGTATTCAAAGAAAGCCTACTTCGCATCAGAACCGAGGTATTTCTATCTTGCGACCCTGAACACCCCGGCGATGATCCTCAAGATGGTCGGCGCCTGGGCTTCGCGTTCAGGGTGTAGCTACTAATTACTCGAGAACCCCATATAGGGATTACTGTTTTTCGGGGGGTGGGGGGGGGGGGTAGGGTTTGCAATAGATGAGATGTTCAGCCCTATGGGCCCTCAATGGCCCTCATCCACTTCTTCTGGACCAAGCGCGCCCATGGAGATTCAAGCTTGAGAGGCTCCCAAGTCCGTAGGGAAGACTCCAACATCCCTCCTTCCCTAAACCCTAAACCCTAAACCCTAAACCCTAAACCCTAAACCCTAAATTAAGGATCGCTTCCTCAGAGCGTGCTAGGATCCATAGCCAGCTGAAGGAATCTGAGCCCTATTTAAGGGATAGCATGGGTCTCTTGGGATGTTCCCCCCCGGCGCAAACAGTCCTTAGTAGGGATCCAAATAGGGGGTACTATAGTCCCGATTAGGGACTGTTAGTATAACCCTAAACCCTAAACCCTGAGGCGTGGGTTCGCAGTATGCCTTCATCGCCCGGGACGAGAAGCACCGATACCTGGATGGGGGCAAGTGCTACTCCCTGACCTTGCCGCCCAACGTGCCGGCTAAGGACTTAGGGTTTAGGGTTTAGGGTTTAGGGTTTTGGGTTCGGCCCCCCTGGTGGCTAAATGAATACACTTCACACTTTTGGGGATACTATAAATCCCCTGTAGAACTGAAAGTGTACACTTCTTGGGGGCGTATGAACACAGCAACTAAGTCACCCCTAAACCCAGAGAGCCCCACTACTCCTGTAAGGGAATGGACCTTAAGTTACCTAAGAATTTCTTAGAGCCCCCTTGCTCCTTTACTAAGGAATAGACCTTAAGTTAGGAGTTCTTGGTATGATTTGAGTTCAGTAGTTATGGGGGTGTTGGCTCTTTGGGAACACGTGCACCCTCGACCCCTCGATGCTCCTGAATTCTTGGAAGCCGAATCCAGGGGTTGACGTCGCCCCAACACCCTAAACCCTAAACCCTATCACCCTACAACCCTATGACCCTAAACCCTAAAGTTTCAGGAAAAAGGTTGAGGCTGTTTAGGGTGTAGGGTGGCCAGACCCCGAGGCGGCATGCTAATTCTTTCGCGCCCCGGCACTGCGGTCGCCGAAAGGAATTTGGGTTTCGGGTTTAGAGGTTTAGGGTTTAGGGAGCTTGGTGGATTTGGGACTTTGGGGGGTTTCAGGGAGTTTGGTGGATTTAGGGAGTTTGGGGGTTTAGGGAGTTTGGTGGATTTAGGGAGTTTGGGGGGGTTTAGGGAGTTTGGGGGGTTTCGGGAGTTTGGGGGGTTTGGAGTTTAGGGTTTGAGTTTTGGCATGAGGCTTTATAGAGTATCGGCTGGTTTGGAGTTCAGGGTTTGGAGTTTCGGGTTAAAACTGGGCTCATCGTGCGCCAAGGGGAGCAAACCCTAAACCCTAAACCCTAAACCCTAAACCCTAAACCCTAAACCCTAAACCCTAAACCCTAAACCCTAAACCCTAAACCCTAAACCCTAAACCCTAAACCCTAAACCCTAAACCCCTCTCGCAGGACTTCTGGTCCGTGGTCGTCTATGACGCCCAACACCGTTCTATGCTACAGACGGAGCAGGTCTCCCCAGGTGCGGTTAAAGTTTAGGGCCACAAAGCCCCAAACCCTAAGCCCTAAACCCTAAACCCTAAACCCTAAACCCTAAACGTCCAAAAGGCCGTACACCCTGAAGCCCCAGAAGCTTTCTGGACCATCACTCCCCGACCCTACGCCCCCAGCGCCCACATTCATGGCTCTGCATTGGGTTGATCACTGGGGACTGGGGCCCCGCACCCTAACGTTTTGGGGTTGAGGGTTTTTTGTCGCATAGGGCCCTAAACCTTAAATCCTAAACCCTAAACCTTAAACCCTAAACCCTAAACCCTACATATTACCCAGCCTGGAGGCCGGAATTCGGTTCGGCATCCAGACATCAAGTCGAATGCAGATGGCTCCATCACCCTCTGGTTTGCGCCCAGTGCACCTCCAGGGAAGCTTGGCCTCTTGTGGTGCTTTACTGGTTCACCTTTGGTTTAGGGTTTAGGGTTTAGGGTTTAGGGTTTAGGGTTTAGGGTTTAGGGTTTAGGGTTTAGGGTTTAGGGTTCAGGGTTTAGGGTTTAGGGCGCTTTACTGCAACTTTAGATCCTTTGCCTTTTGGGGTTGATTGGGTTTCTTAATAAGGCAGCTAAAAGTTGAGTTTTTTACTGCCCTCCTAAGTGCAGCCAAGTAGCCGTCGAATAAGTGCCCTTGGACCTTTTTTGCGGTGGTTAACCCCCAAACCTTAAACCCTAAGCCCTGGATAGTCAACCCCAGATAAACAGCAAGCCCTCTCAGTCCTAGAAGCCCCCAAACCGTGAAACCACAGAAACCCTAGAAGGCCCACAGGTTAACCTTTGCCTTCAGCTCCCCTCCGGGACCCGGCAAGCAAGGAAAGAGTCCAACTGGATCCAGACGCTACCCGAGAAGACCTGGCTCCTCAGCGGCTAGAAGGTTTGTTGCGGTCTAGGGTTTACGATTTAGAGTTTGCTTTCAAAGCCCTAACACCAAAGCCCTGAACCCTTAGACCTCTTGGGGTTTAAGGGGTTTTGGGCGTTTGAGGTTTACTTGGTTTACGGGCTTCTCAGCGTCTGGAAGGTTGTAGGGTTCAGGGGGGGTTCGGGTCTTCCTGCATTGGGCTTTATGGCTGCGGGGGTCCAGGTTTTGGGCGAAACAAGAGGCCCAACAGAGCATGCAGTCTCAATCCCCACAACCTGAAGCCGAAGCCCGGTCCCCCCACAAAGCCAAAGCAACTTGAA
Source organism: Symbiodinium natans (assembly GCA_905221605.1). NCBI lineage: Eukaryota > Dinophyceae > Suessiales > Symbiodiniaceae > Symbiodinium > Symbiodinium natans. The sequence goes on along the minus strand of CAJNDS010002168.1, from coordinate 7,780 downwards.
GAGCATCGAACCTGGCCGTGGCCCCTCCCCCCCCCCACGCCCAAAACAAAAGCACACAACAAGAAGTACAAGGCGACGAGGAAAACGGTACTACACGCAATCGCGAAAGTCACACGATTATTGCCAGGACTACTACGGATAGTAACAGCAATGATCGCAAAAACCATCAACATCTCACACAAGAGAACGTGCATAGCGCAATGTATCATCATCATCATCATCATCATCATCAGCATCATCATAGTAGTAGTAGTAGTAGTAGTAGTAGTAGTAGTAGTAGTAGTAGTAGTAGTAGTAGCAGTAGTAGTAGTAGTAGTAGTAGTAGTAGTAGTAGTAGTAGTAGTAGTAGTAGTAGCACTAGTAGTATTAGTAGTATTAGTAGTATTAGTAGTATTAGTAGTATTAGTAGTATTAGTAGTATTAGTAGTATTAGTAGTATTAGTAGTATTAGTAGTATTAGGAGTATTAGGAGTATTAGGAGTATTAGGAGTATTAGTGGTATTAGTAGTATTAGTAGTATTAGTAGTATTAGTAGTATTAGTAGTATTAGTAGTATTAGTAGTATTGGTAGTATTAGAAGTATTAGTAGTATTAGTAGTATTAGTAGTATTAGTAGTATTAGTAGTATTAGTAGTATTAGTAGTATTAGTAGTATTAGTAGTATTAGTAGTATCCGTCGTCGTCGTCGTCGTCGTCGCCATCGTCGTCGCAGCATCGTCGTCGTACTACTAGTTAGAATCATGTTCTCAACAAGAGCAGAGAGCAAACCTGCCACTAGCTCCAGGTTTGTCCTGCTTCGTCTCTACGGGCCTCTGGAGGCCTGGTTCGACAAGACCTGGCGGCCAGGAGACTCGGACCAAGCCCCCCCCCCCCCCCCCCCCCACCTCCACTTCTTGGTTCAAAGGGGGTTTATAGGGCCAAGTTTAGGGTGCAGGAAGTTTAGGGTCCAGAGTGCTGTCTGGTTCAAGGGCCTAGGAAGTTTAGGGGCTACCGTGCCCTCTGCGTTCTTTTGTGCGTCCCTTTTTGATAGACTTTTGGGAACTCTGCGAAACCTTGAGAAACCCCACGCGCCCATAAGGCCGCGAAATACATAAATAAAGACCTGTAGTCCAAGGCCCGAAAACCCGCCCGAAAACCCCAAACCCCTTAAGCCCCCCCATAAGTCTAAGGGTAATTCCACCGTCCCTTAGTAACGGGGTCCCTGCATAGACCCCTGATATACCCCATAACTCCACGAGCCCAGACTTCACAACCCCTTGAGGAAGGCCAGGCACTGTAGCCCTAAACCCTGAACCCTAAACCCTAAACTCAAGGGGCCATATAGCTAGCCTTAGGCTACACGGCTGCCGGGAAGCTGAGGAGAGCTAAAAGAGGAGGAAGCGGGCAGCCGGAAAAGGAAAGCGGAGACCCCGAAGCTGGGCTGTGTAGGGTTTAGGGTTTAGGGTTTAGGGTTTAGGGTCGAGGGTGGTTGTGCAGGGTTTAGGGTTCAGGACATAGGGCTTATGGGCTGTTTTGGGGGGGGTTTATGGGGTTTAGGGTTTAGGGTTGGGGGTTTAGGGTTTAGGGTTTAGGGCTAGCCCACAATGGCAGCCTCCAGGCCCATATTTGTGGTCCCTCCTTCAGTCCCTGCGGCTTCGAAGGCGGTGGGGTATGATGAGTCTTAGTTTTATGTAGGGTTTAGGGTTTAGGGTTTAGGGTTTCGGGTTTAGGGTTTAGGGTTTATCTGAGTATTTTCCCATGTGTTGTGATGAGTTTGCAACAAAGTTCTGTATCTTCGTCCCCTGCAAACCAAGCAAAAGTCATGAGCGAACTCCAGACCCACCGAGGTAGACGCACAAGGGCGTCAAGCGCAGGCGGTGCTGCTGCTGGCACTCTCTTTATTCTTTTGTGGCTATGGTAGCTCTTCAAATTCGGGGCCATGGGAAACCTTAAATTCAGCCCTGTGTCTAAAGAGCTACCTATATATGGAAAGTAGGGAGATGCGAAGGCGCAAAAAGGAAAAAAGGTGCGGGGTTTCGGTGCGAATCCCGGCGTGCGGCACACGGGCACCCCTCTCACCCCCCTCTCCCCACCCTAGTTCAGGGTTTTGGCTGTAGGGTTTTAGGGTCTAGATGCAGACAGGTGCCCTCTCAACTGCACAATTATCACGTAGGGTTCAGGGTCCCTACACCCCAAACCCTGAATAGCCCCTGATGGGTCCCATCTGTAATTGAACCCTAAAGGCTAACCCCGAAATACCGAAACCCCTAAAAGCCCTAAAGCCCTAAACTCCTTCACCCCAAAACCCTAAACCCCTAAAGCAAAAAAGCCCTATACTCTAAACCCCTTGACCCCCAAAACTCCAATCATCGCCCCAAAAAGGCCAAACCCTAAGCCCCTAAAGCCCTAAGCCCTTTCACCCCTAAAGCCCCTAAACTCTAAACCCTTCACCCCGTAAGAAGCCCCAAAGAATCGCCCAAAAGGCCTAACCTCTAAACCCCTCCCTAGAGCTCTAAAGCCCTAAACTCGAAACTGCAAAACCCCTGACCCCCAAAACCCCAAACCATCGCCCGAAAAGGCCCTAAACCCTAAACCCTAAACCCTTTTAGCACATTAGAATATTTTCCCCTACTGGCTTTGAGAGAATTCAAAAGAAGCTCAGAGAGTTTTAAGGGCCATCCCGGTCGCCCTGATCCCTAAACCCTAAACCCTAAACCCTAAACCCTCAACCCTCAACCCTCAACCCTCAACCCTAAACCCTAAACCCTAAACCCTAAACCCTAAACCCTAAACCCTAAACCCTAAACCCTAAACCCTAAACCCTAAACCCTAAACCCTAAACCCTAAACCCTAAACCCTAAACCCTAACCCTAAACCCTAAACCCGAAACGTCGCCTTGAAAGGCCTGGCCAGGGCGGCGGCGGAAAAAACTCGCGCCGAGGCGAAGCAGCAAGCTCGGAGGCTGCGGTGATTCGCTGGGGGGAAACCGTGAGGGTTTAGGGGTTAGGGCTTAGGGTTTATAGGGTTTATAGGCTTTATAGGCTTTATTGGCTTTATAGGGTTTATAGGGTTTATAGGATTTATAGGGTTTATCGGGTTTATAGGGTTTAGGGTGTTGGCCCTGCTTAGGCTTTAAGGCTTTAGAAGGTTGAGGGCTAGAAAAGCGTGATCAACCAAATAAGTTCGGGCCTAGGGGCATGGGTTGCGGCTTGCAGGGTTTTAGCTTGAGTTGAATGCAGGGTTTAGGGCTTCAGGGTTTAGGGGGGTTTAGGGTTTAGGGTTTAGGGTTTAGGGTTTAGGGTATAGGGCTTCAGGGCTTTAGTACAGAGTTTGGGGCTTGCAGGGCTGAGGGGTTGCAGATGGGTGTAGGGGTTTCAGGGGGTGCAAGATGCTACAGTAGGAGTGCGTTTAGAGAACTTGTACAGAGTCTCTGTCCAGAGTCGTGGGCGAAAGTTTTGGATGCAACATTTTGTTGTGTGGGGGTTCGGTTTGGTCGGGGTTTGGCTTTGCGGGGCTTTGGGGGCTTTTGGGGCATCTGTTGGCTGTTTGGGGGGACTTTGTGGGCCTGTGGCAGTTTGGGGGTTGGTATTGTTGCATTCTTGTGGTGGTTGGGGCAGCTTTGGGCATGTGGTGGTTGCTGTTTGCTGGCAGAGTCGGGTGGCGACGTGTTGTTTAAGCTTGTTTTTTGCTGATGTTTGGGAGCTTTTCTGCATGCTTGGGCAGCTCGAGAGGCCGTGTGGGAGTATTCTCGGCGTTGATGAAAGAAGGGGCACGGAAACACACGGGGTTTAGAATAATAGGGACGCCTAATATAGACCCCCAAATAGTAGGATCCAGGATCCCCTTCTAAAAAGGACCCCAATAAGGCAACCCCCTCATAATTATCATAAACCCCCCATACTACTCAGCTTTTTTCCAAGCCCTCAACAACTTTTCGGCTCCAAGGGGGTGCTCCATGCGGGACCTCCCGAGGCATTGTCGACAAGTTTACTTCAGCACAGCGTTTGGACCCTTTCTTGGAGACAGGGCTTGATTAGGATTTTGATTAATGTGATTTCCCTTATCACTTTGTGTAGTATGTGTCGTGTGTTTCAACAAAAAAGCAAAAAAAACCAAAGCCAAAACTCTCTAACCCCCAAAACCCTAAACCCCAAAGATTTTGTGGGTTAAAGGGGTTGAGGATTTAGGTTTCAGGGATGAGGGCTACAGAGAAAACCGCAGTTCCGCAGGCTGCAAAAGAAGGTGGCGAAGGCTTTGCTGCCGCTGGCGCTGCTGCTGAGCATCCTGCGTCTCGGTAATATAGGGGTCGGAGAAGAATCTCTGTAGGATTCCCTTACGGTCCCTATGTTATATAAATAAATCCATTATAATGACCCCACGAAACCCTATTCTAGTTATTATGGCCTCCTATAGTAGTGGCTTTGGAGGTTTCTGAGGAATCATGCCATGAACCCTCAACGGTCCTTCAAATTTAGGGTGTAAGGTTTTGGTGACATTCTTTCACGGGCGAGCATACGCTCTCAACCCTAAAACCCTTAAGTTTTAGGGTTTCAGGATCTTAAGGCGGAGGTTCTCCTGTCCCTGGGCTTTGAGCCTGGGCCTCAGTCCAGTTTGCTTGTCCGAGTAGCTGGGCCCAGGACATGATCGGTATTGCTCCTCTTTTGGGGATTTGGGCTTCTTTTTCTTTTCACCCGCTAGTTCACCTCCCCAAGAAGGGCACCCGAAAAACACGGGCTTTCATGGCTACTACGGAGCGTTTGGCCGTGTACAGAAGATTTGTGGGGCGCGTGTTGCATTCCATCGGACCAAAAATTGAGCTAGGGCAAGGGGGCCTTGGCGGCTTAAGGTGAAAGTTGGTTTCTTTGCATATGTGTTGTGGTACTTCTTCATGGGTGCCGTAGTACAGGACTACCCATGTGCTGGCCACGCTGCTCTAATCTCAGGATCTGCTACGTGGTGCTTCACCTGTGGCCGGACATCCCGACATGTGCCATGTAGAGCTCTTTTCGGCTTTAGGGTTAGGGTTTAGGGTTTAGGGTTTAGGGTTTAGGGTTTAGGGTTTAGGGTTTAGGGGTTAGGGTTAGGGTTTAGGGTTTCCTCTGCCCAACCGAACTGAATCCTAAACCTACCCAAAGACCCCAAACCCCCAAAAACCTTACACCCTGTAAACCCTCAACCCAGTAAACCCGGAAAACCCTAAACCTTCAAACCCTAGGCCGGTCCAAAAAACGTAAACCCTGCAAACCCTCTAAACACTAGGAGCCAGAGCAGGCCCTTAGTTACTTTTTTTAGGGTTTAGGTTCCCTTATGAGCTCCTTCACACCCTAAACCCTAAACCCTAAACCCTAAACCCTAAACCCTAAACCCTAAACCCTAAACCCTAAACCCTAAACCCTAAACCCTAAACCCTAAACCCTAAACCCCTTGTTATTCCTAGGTTGCTCTTGGATCTAGAACCCTAAGATGACAAGACAGCAGCCTTGCATGCCACATGCATCCCTTGAGAAGTCGCAGCCTTCTTGCGAGCTCAGGGTGTGCCAGCTTCCATTGTGGGTAAAGGGTTTACGGCTGCCCGAAACCCTACCCTTAACCCTTGACCCTTAAACCCAAACCCTAATTAATTGGTTTTAGGGGCGTGCAGGGTTCATAGGGCATAAAGGGGTTTTGGGTTTTTGTGGCTTAGAGCGATGCATCTAGGTGGGGTTCGACGGGCTTCTGCGAGCTTAGGCGGGTTGGGGTTTAGGAACGGTTAGAAGTTGTGGGCCTTCGGAAGCTGCCAAAGCAACACAAGGACCTAAATGAATTTTGTGTTTAAACCCGAAACCTTAAACCCAAAACCCAAAACCCTAACCCTAAACCCTAAACCCTAAACCCTAAACACTAAACACTAAACCCTAAACCCTAAACCCTAAACACCTCAGCTCTCTCAGTTATCGCCACTTTGACAGGAGCTCAAGCTCTCGCCCTGCCGCTGCCGGGAGCGGCGCGAGCTGGCAGATGTCGTAGATGCCCAGTGAGCCAAAGAAGTTGTTGATTGGTGAGGACCCCCAGGGGGTTTAGGGTTTAGGGTTTAGGGTTTAGGGCTACAGGGGTTTAGGGTGTAGCCTTCATGGTTGTGCTGCATTTCGCAGAGGCTCCTGGGGTCCCCTTGTGTTCCGGGGTAGAAGGAGGGACCCTAGCAGGGGCCCTTAGTCATATTCCCCTATATGAACCTTATATATACCTTATATGTACCTTATATAGTCTTAGTTTTATTACTCTATATGAACCTTATACATATACCTTCTATATACCTTATATAGTCTTAGTTTTATTACTCTATATGAACCTTATGTATACCTTATATATACCTTATATAGTCTTAGTTTTATTACTCTATATGAACCTTATGTATACCTTATATAGTCCCTGTATACCTAAGTGGCCCCTAAATAACCCCCCAAGCAACCCCTAAGGTCCCTTACAAGGGCCCCTCCTTTAGTGCCTAAACTGTGGAAGGGTGGACGCCTTCTCGTGGTCTTTCACAGCGAAGGGACTGGTGTTCAAGTACACCTGGCTGTGACAAGACGCAATCCTAGCTAGGCCCTTGGGTTATCGCAGAGGCTGAAGTGGATGCTTGTTGGGAACAGCTGCCTTAAACCCTGAACCCTAGCCCCCAACCCCGAAACCCTAAACCCTAAACCCTAAACCCGAGTTTTTTTGATGGTTTCAAGGGCCAAGCCTGAATGCTGCATGTCTATGCCAAAGGCCACAGTGCCCGCTCTGGCAGTCTTGGCTCCAAACGCCCTCGCCTAGGATTGGGTTTAGGGTTGAGGGTTTTGGGTTTAGGGTTTAGGGTGTAGGGTTTAGGGTTCAGGGTTTGGGGTTTAGGGAACCCTAAGCAGAAATCATCACAGTTAGGGGTGTTGAGTTTTGGGGTTTAGGAGTTGAGGGTTTAGAAGGTTGGACCCTAAACCCTAACCTAAACCCTAAACCCTAAACCCCTTTTCGGGATCACTGTGCTGTTTTTTGCATTTGGTGGGCCGGGTTCCGGAAGCTACTCCCAGTCGTGGCTTCCCAGCAGCTTATGGGTTTCGGGTCTGCGGTTGAGGGTTTAGGGTTTAGGGTTTAGGGTTTCGAGTTTAGGTTTAGGGTTTAGGGTTCAGGGGTCTAGGGTTCAGGGCCTTAGGGGTTTAGGGTTCAGGGGTTAGGCTAGGGTTGAGGCTGGGCTTTGGGCTTTTTTGGGTTGGCTTTAGCCTCTTCGGGAATTTTAGGAGACTTTAGGGCTTTGAGGGAGTCGTTTGAGGGTTTTGGGCTTCGGCGAGGCAGCCACAAGGAATCAAGGATGACGTCGGTGACGGAGCGTGGGCATCTCTGGGTAGAGTGAGTGGGCTTGCCGCTTCTGGAGCCCTAAAGCCCCCAAGGCCCCTAAACTTTATGGGTTTGGGCTGTAGGGTTTAGGGTTGAGGGCTTAGGCTTAGGGTTTAGGGTTTAGGGTTTAGGGTCTAGGGTTTAGGGTTTGGGCTTTAGGGTTTAGGGCCTCTCAGGCGCCACCCAACATACCACCTGAGATGCCTCAGAGCCGTCACACGAGGACCAAATGTTTGATGGTCAGCTCCCTTAGTTGGGGAAGATCCTTTATGTGAATTAGAAGGGATGCAGCATAACGTCCCTAAGTTGGGGTCCACTTTTTGGGGTTTGCCTCAGCAGAAGGGGATGTAGTATGAACAGGTCTTCAAAACAGAAACCCACAAGCTACCCTAAACTTGAAACCGTAAACCCTAAACCCAAAAGTTAAAGGCAGCTGACCAGATGCGCATCG
>CAJNDS010002167.1:505848-620398 GCA_905221605.1 Symbiodinium natans | reverse complement strand
ATCCTTGAAAAATTAAATCCCGGGATTTGATTTTTCAAGGATTTCAAGGACTTCATAAAATTTAAATACCGGAACTCCTGCAAAAGCAACCCCCCCCCTCCCCTTTCAGAGTACGGGAAGACCACGCGGATTTTAAAATTTATGAAATCCTTGAAATCCTTGAAAAATTAAATCCCGGGATTTAATTTTTCAAGGATTTCATGAAATTTAAAATGCCAAAAAAATCCTTGAAATCCTTAAAATATTAAATCCCGGGATTTGATTTTTTAAGGATTTCAAGGATTTTTTGGGCATTTTAAATTTCATGAAATCCTTGAAAAATCAAATCCCGGGATTTAATTTTTCAAGGATTTCAAGGATTTCATAAAATTTAAATACCGGAACTCCTGCAAAAGCAAACCGCCCCCCTCCCCACTCAGAGTACGGGGAAGACCACGCGGATTTTAAAATTTATGAAATCCTTGAAATCCTTGAAAAATCAAATCCCGGGATTTAATTTTTCAAGGATTTCATAAAATTTAAAATGCCCAAAAAATCCTTGAAATCCTTAAAAAAATAAAATCCCGGGATTTAATATTTTAAGGATTTCAAGGATTTTTTGGGCATTTTAAATTTCATGAAATCCTTGAAAAATTAAATCCCGGGATTTAATTTTTCAAGGATTTCAAGGATTTCATAAAATTTAAATACCGGAACTCCTGCAAAAGCAAACCCCCCCTCCCCACTCAGAGTACGGGAAGACCACGTGGATTTTAAAATTTATGAAATCCTTGAAATCCTTGAAAAATCAACTCCCGGGATTAGATGTTCAAGGATTCATAAATTTTAAGTAATGCCCAAAGAACAATCCTTGAAATCCTTAAAACATCAAATCCCGGGATTTAGTATTTTAAGGATTTCAAGGATTTGTTGGGCATTTTAAATTTCATGAAATCCTTGAAAAATCAAATCCCGGGATTTAATTTTTCAAGGATTTCAAGGATTTCATAAATTTTAAAATCCGCGTGGTCTTCCCCGTACTCTGAGTGGGGAGGGGGGCGGTTTGCTTTACAGGAGTTCCGGTATGTAAATTTTATGAAATCCTTGAAATCCTTGAAAAATTAAATCCCGGGATTTGATTTTTCAAGGATTTCATAAAATTTAAAATGCCCAAAAAATCCTTGAAATCCTTAAAATATTAAATCCCGGGATTTGATTTTTTTAAGGATTTCAAGGATTTTTTGGGCATTTTAAATTTCATGAAATCCTTGAAAATCAAATCTAGGGATTTCCCCGGCGGCAAAAGAGGCGTGCCAAATAGACCCTAAAGGTCCTAAGTTGTAAATAATCTATATATATAATTCGACTTTCAGCGCTCGTATTGTGAGGGGGCTAGTGATCGCCTAGAGGTTTGTCGTATGTACCCCCGATTCCTGTTCCGAGCTTTGGTAGGGGCCTAGAGCTTTGTCGATGTACCCTCTTTTCGACCCTTCGTGGTGTAGGGGTTTTTTGTTGGCGGCCTTGAAGGCTTGGTCGTGTCCCCTTTCTTCGTGCTTGGAGAGTTTGAGGAGCGTCGAGATGACTACCATACACATTGCGTCCGTGCTTCGGACTATGTGGGCGATTATGACTGCCCTAGAGGTTTGCGTATGGTTCCCCTCCGTCGCCTTCGCGTTGTATGGGTGGGAAGGGTTTTGTGAGGGCTGAGCTGTCGTTTATATCCACTTTCTTCGAGCTTGTAGGGTTTGGGGGGAGCGTCTAGAGTCTAGATGATCGTCATATATGATTTGCTCCCGTGCTCAAACTATGAGGGGCTAGTGGCTGTCCTAGAGGTTTGTCATTTGTCCCCCCCGTTTCCTTGGTCCTGTGATTTGGTAGGGGCTTAGAGGTTTGTCATACGTTCCCTCGCTTCGTCCTTTCGTGTTGCAAGGGTTTGTGAGAGCCCTGCAAATTTGCCGTGTGTCCCCTTTCTTCTCACTTGTAGGGTTTGGGGAGCGTCTAGACGACTGACATATAATTTGATTCCGTGCTCGTATTGTGAGGGGCTAGTGATTGCCCTAGAGGTTTGTCGTATGTCCCCCCGATTCCTGTTCCTGAGATTTGGTAGGGGCTTAGAGCTTTGTCGTATGTCCCCTCCTTTCGCCCCTTCGTGTTGTAGGGGTTTTGTTGGGCCTTGAAGGTTTGTCGTGTGTCCCCTTTCTTCGTGCTTGGAGAGTTTGAGGAGCGTCGAGATGATTACCATACATCATTTGCTTCCGTGCTCGTACTATGTGGGGTTACTGACTGCCCTAGAGGTTTGTCGTATGTCCCCTTCCTTCGTCCCTTCGCGTTGTATGGGTGGTATGGGTTCTGTGAGGGCCCTGGAGGCTAGTCGTATATCCACTTTCTTCGAGCTTGTAGGGTTTGGGGGAGCGTCTAGAGTCTAGATGATCGTCATATATGATTTGCTTCCGTGCTCAAACTATGAGGGGCTAGTGGCTGTCCTAGAGGTTTGTCATTTGTCCCCCCCGTTTCCTTGGTCCTGTGATTTGGTAGGGGCTTAGAGGTTTGTCATACGTTCCCTCGCTTCGTCCTTTCGTGTTGCAAGGGTTTTTGTGAGAGCCCTGCAAATTTGCCGTGTGTCCCCTTTCTTCTCACTTGTAGGGTTTGGGGAGCGTCTAGACGACTGACATATAACTTGAGTCCGTGCTCGTATTGTGAGGGGCTAGTGACTGCCCTAGGGGTTTGTCGTATGCCCCCCCCCCCGCTTCCTTGTTCCTGTGATGTAGTAGGGGCCTACAGGTTTGTCGTATGTCCCCTGCCTTCGTCCCTTCGTGTTGTAAGGCTGATAAAATTTTTCTGAGGGCCCTTGGAGATTTGTCGTATGTCCCCACGCTTCGTGTTCCTGAGATTTGGTAGGGGCCAGAGACTTGTCGAATGTCCCCTCCTTTCGTCCCTTCGTGTTGAAATTGCTTTGTTGGGGGAAGGTTTGTCGTATGTCACCTTTCTTTCTTCTTAGAGGGTTTGGGGATCTTCTAGAAAACTGTCATATATCATTTGCTTCCGTGCTCGTATTATGAGGGGCTGGTGTTTGTCATAGAGGTTTGTCGTATGTCCCGCCGCTTTCTGTTCCTGCGATGTGGTAGGGGCCTAAAGAGGTATGTCGTGTGCCCCCTCCCTTCGTCCCTTTGAGTTGCAAGGGTTTTGTTGGACCTGGAAGATTTATCGTATGTCTCCTTTCTTCGTGCTTGTAGGGCGTGGGGAGCGTCTAGATGATTATCATATATGATTTGCTTCCGTGCTCGTATTATGAGGGGCTAGTGACTGCCCTAGAGGTTTGTTTTATGTCTCCCTGCTTCGTGTTCATGTCATTTGCTAGGGTCCTGGAGATTTGTCGTATGTCATTTTACCATATACGAAATTAGATACAATCCCTTCGTCCCTTCGTGTTGTAAGGGTTTCGTGAGGGTCCTAGAGGTTTGTCGTATGTGCCCTTCCTTCGTCCCTTCTTGTTGTAAGGGTTTTGTGAGGGCCCTGCAAATTTGCCGTATGTCCCTTTCTTCGTGCTTGTAGGATTTGGGCAGCGTCTAGATGATTGTCATTATCATTTGCTTCCGTGCTCGTACTATGAGGCGCTAGTAACTGCCCTAGACCTTCAGGGCCCTCACAAAACCCTTACAACACGAAGGGACGAAGGGAGACGACATACGACAAACCTCTATCATCTAGATGCTCCCCAAACCCTACAAGCAAGAAGAAAGGGGACATACGACAAACCTCCAGGGCCCTCACAGAACCCTTACAATAGGAAGGAATGAAGGGAGGCGACACACTACAAACCTTTAGGCCCCTACCAAATCACAGGATCACGAAGCGGGGGCGTCATCTGACAAACCTCCAGGCCAATCACTAGCCCCTCATAATACGAGCACGGAAGCACATGATATGTGATTATCATCTACACACTCCCCAGACCCTACAAGCACGAACAAAGGGGACATACGACAAACCTCCAGGACCCTCCCAAAACCCTTACAACACGAAGGGACGAAGGGAGGGGACACACGACAAACCTTTAGCCCCCTACCAAATCACAGGAACACGAAGCGGGGGGACATACGACAAACCTCTAGGGCAGGCACTAGCCCTCATAATACGAGCACGGAAACACATCATATATGATAATCATATGCTCCCCCACTATAAGAACGAGAAAGGGGAAGCACACAAACCTCCAAAGCCCTTACAAAACCCTTACAACACGAAGGGACGAAGGGAGGGGACATACGACAAACCTCTGGACCCTACCAAGTCACAGGAAACACGAAGCGAGGGTGCTTGCCTAAGTCTGGCTGTTGGCCGGCTGGACTACATTTACTGCTACTACTACTACTACTACTACTACTACTACTACTACTACTACTACTACTACTACTACTACTACTACTACTACTACTACTACTACTACTACTACCTACTACTACTACTACCTACTACTCCTACTACTACTACTACTACTACTACTACTACTACTACTACTACTACTACTACTACTACTACTACTACTACTACTACTACTAACTACTACTTACTCAAGAAGTTTTGTAAATAGTAAACAAAGGGGCGTGCCAAATAGACCCTAAAGGTCCATGCCACAAACCCCTAAACCCCTAAACCCCTAAACCCTAATCAATCCTAAACCCTAAGCCCTAAGCCCTAAGCCCTAAACCCTAAACCCTAAACCTCCCAGAAGGCCTGGGCCACCACCGGCTCGGGCAGTGTCTCTGCGGCCGGTGCTTCGCAGCAGCAAATCATGGCACTTCTACCACTTGCTTAAGAACCCCCCAAAAAATTAGGGTGTAGGGTTTAGGGTTTAGGGTTCATTTGGGGTTAGGTTTAGGGTTTAGGGCTTAGGGCATAGGGCTTGTATAAGGCTGTTCAAAAACACCAAGTGCTTAAGAACCCCCAAAGCACAAATAAATAAATATGTACATATATATATATATACAGATATATATATATATATATATATACATATATATATATATATATATATAATTATATATAATATGTTGTTTTATCCCTATAAGCGTAACAAAAAAACTATTATTTTGTGTGTGCTTTTTTTTTTTTGGGGGGGGGGGGGTTCTGAAGCAGTTCTCCCTTATAAGGGTAATATAGGGATTGTTGTTTTTGTTTTGTTTTTTTGGCGGGTTCTTAAGCAAACAGTAGATTTGGATGGGGAGAGGTGCCGGGACTTCCTTCGACTTTCCGGAGCCAAGGAGTAGAAATCCAGGTGGGGGCCTTAATCATTAGAATAGGGGTTTTCTGGGGGCTATTAAAGAATAGTTACAAAGGGACCATAAGGGAATACTATTCGTAACTATTCCGACCCCTACAGGGCCTCGGGGTCTTGGATGTTCTGCGCGCGCAGGCGTTCAGCCGCATGTCAGCTACAAGCGTTGGCAGTACGGTTTGACGAAAGCTGTGTCACCACCGCGTAGCGTTAAATTACTAGGTATAACCCATACAAACTGTAGGCACAGAGAGTCCGAGGTAGCCCCTAAACCCTAAAATCTAAACCCTATCCCCCCCGAGACATCTCCCCTTAAGATCCGAGCCGAGATAAGGGGAGCACCGTTTGAATCGCATGGCCATCCAGGGGATCTAGGGTTTGGGGTTTAGGGTGTAGGGTTTCGGGTTAGTTTAGGTTTTTTTGTGGCGCGCATTTGACATAAGCATTCTCCACTGGCCGGCTATCGCACAGTGGGTAGATTGGGAAACCAGCGGTGCTCCGCGAAGACCGTTTCTGCCTCGAAACCTCCCAGTTGCTTTCGTCGTCTGTCAACATGCCATTCCGAGTACTTAGAAGCTCATTTGACATAGTAAAGTCTACTCAGTATCCCCTTGGAAACATGTGAGAATCCCCATAATCCACCTGTCTAACCTGAATTACTAAGTCAAAACGGCTGCCAAACACAGAACTCACTTCGGGTCTTCGGGGTGCTGTTGCCAAGAAGGCCGCCGCTGTCTGTACACATGCAACTTGCCAAGATTGTGCTCTTTGGGGGTTAAGCTGGGGTTCAAGGCTTCGTGCTTGCGAAAAAGTTTCTTGAGATTCATGCCTGGTTTCATGAAGTACTAGGGCCCCTGACAGGTGCCCTGAAGCAATGCATCGGTAGATGTCAGCGACCCTAACCTGCTCGCAGAGCTACAGGTGAACTGCAAGGGCTTGCAACGTTCCGGGTTTAGGGTTCCTTCTCGTTCTCGGCCAGCCACCTGCCTGACTCACTGTCGCGTCAGGCCTCCTGAGAGCAGAAGCAGAGACACCGCAGACACCTAGAGACACCCCATTGCATCATGTAGCTTGGGCCTTGGATATTGCCGAATTGCACTAGTAATCATTACAATAATGATGATAATAATAATAATAATAACAATAACAATAACAATAATAGTAATAACGAGTAATAATCATTGTAATAATAAGAAGAAGAAATAACCACGACAGTAGTAATTATAAAAACAGATCAGGTCCACCGCAGCCTCCACATCCCTTGTGCTGAGCGGCATGTAGCTCGCCTGCCATAGGAGCCGGCGCGTCCGCGAACGGAAAGAGTTCTAGTTGGAGGGTTTAGGGTTTAGGGGGAGGTTCGTGTGACTGTATTCATAACCACTTGGAAGCCCCTTAATTGCCCGAATGTGGTTATAATTGGGTCATAAGTGCAGTTCTCCTCAAAAACCCAACAAGTGCAAGTATGAAAGAAGTATTCCTGAATATCATCATCTTAAACCCACGAAGGGAAAATCTCAAATGTTCGTTTCGGGTTTAGGGTTTAGGGTTTAGGGTTTAGGGTTTAGGGTTTAGGGTTTAGGGTTCAGGATTTAGCAGGGGCCTACCTAGTACTGAGCGCTCGCTTCATCAGCTGCGCCTCCTGTCGGTGCCACTGGGGCCACAGGCGCGGCCGCAGGGACCAGAGCATTGCAAGCGCTCCTGGCAACTTGGCAGCCGCAAACTTGCGGTTGATCTGCACCTCACCTTCACACAATAGTATAATGAAAATAGTCATATACTACTTATACTAATATCGCAATCTGATGAATGATAGTACAGAAAAAGGTACAGTCTAACATAGTCATATACTGCTTATACTCATATCATAATCTGATAAGGAGAGTATAGAAAAATCACATCGCAGGCCATTATACTGCTTAAACCAATATCACAATTTGATAAGGAGGGTATAGGGAAAAACACATAGCAGGCCATGTCCCCCATGCTCCCCAGCGGCCGCGCCTAACAGGACCAAGCTCACGAGCTCTGGCTCAGGAGCAGCCTCAACTTCACCCTCGCCCCCCGTGGTTCTTAGTAGGGAACTAGGGCACTATGTATACCCGTTAAGTGATTGCACGGGGGTACCGCATTCGCTCATTCCCTACTTCCTACGAAGAAACAGCCACCTCAGTCCCTAATTCCCTACTAAGCCAGCCTGTCATGCGCTTTAGGAAGATGCCTGGCTGGCCCAGGGACCCTCGACATGGAGCTCTCAGGTACGACCATGAACCCTAAACTTGGGGAGTTACAAAGCCCTTTTTTCTAAACCCCAAACCCTGTATATTAAACCATAAGCCCTGTTAGGGCTTCATTTGCCTCCAAGGCATTGCAAGACAGCGCGGACCGATATGACAGGGAGTTTAGTGCGGGCCAGCAGCTCGGCGACCCTAAACCCTAAACTCTAAACCCTGAACCCTGAACCCTAAACCCTAAACCCTAAACCCTAAACCCTAAACCCTAAACCCTAAACCCTAGGTTAAGTTGTTCAAGCACTCCGCGGCCTCCGTACGGCAGCTTGCCGTAAGGACTAGCCGTTCCTTCTTTGGGATCGCCCTAAACCCTAAACCCTAAACCCCCACCCCTGTTTTTCTGAATTTGTATATTTTATGTTGCCCCGAAGCTGAGCACCAACAATTACGGACGACAAGTGTGAGGCTCGCATCCTCTATCAAGATCGCAACTCGCTTTGTCTATCATGATCTTGTATGTGTCATCAATGTAAGTGTGTATGTATGTATGTATGTCTATATATATATATATGTATATACATTTATATATTTATTTGTTTATTTGTTTATCTATTTATTATGATAATTATAATTATTAGTATCATTATTAGTATTATTATGATATGTATGTATATGTATCTATATATATATACACATAGATGTGTTTATTAATCTTTATTTGTTTATCTTTTATTTATTTATACCCTAAACCTTAAGCTTCCTTCGTGGGATCCCTGCCAGGCCCGGGAGGAGCGATCCGCGCAGCTGCCCTGCGTCCTCTGCCAAGGTAACATGGTAATGTGAGGGAACCTTGCTTGGGGTTTAGGGTTTAGGGTTTAGGGTTTAGGGTTTAGGGTTTAGGGTTTGGGGTTTAGGGTTTAGGGTTTAGGGTTGAGGGTTGAGGGTTGAGGGTTAGGGTTTAGGGTTTAGGGTTTAGGGTTTAGGGTTTAGGGTTTAGGGTTTAGGGTTCAGGGTTTAGGGTTTAGGGTTTAGGGTTTAGGGATTAGGGTTTAGGGTTTAGGGTTTAGGGTTTAGGGTTTGGGGTTTAGGGTTAAGGGTTTAGGGTGGGCTTCGGCTCTTCTTACCCACCCGTTAGGAACCCCACAAAAGCATACAACTTATAGCCTTGCCCCTTACTTGGATTCTTGGGCAAACCTGCAGAAAAAGGCAGGCTTGGGGTTCTTCAGGTAGGGTTTGGGGTTCAGGGTTTCGAGTCTCGCGCTCGCGCATGGCAGGCAAGCTTACGGGTTCTAAGTGTGGGGCTCAACTCCAATTACCAGGCTGCCTAGTAGCCTAGGCAGCCAAAAAAGGGATACCCTTTTGTGCTTGCAGGGGGTTAAAAGGTAACCTAACCCCCCCCCCCCCCCCCAAAAAAAAAAAAAAAAAGGAATAAGGGTACCACTGGGCGTGCTGGTGTGGGATTTCGACATGGCCGGGGAGGCTTGGTCCGTCATCGACACCCCCCAACGATCATCAGCTTTGGCTCACCGTTTAACCATCAAGCACCCGAGCAGGCTCAATCACCCAGACCGCCAGGAGGATCCAAAAAGTAGATCCCCTTGAGGGTTCCTAAGAATGACCCCAAAGTAGTATAGGGTACTTTTTTTTGGGTTCTACTTGTTTAAAAGTAGTATTTGGGGGCTCTACTTTTTGGATCCTCCCAGGGGCCTGGGCATAACCCAAGCCTTCTGCTCTTGCCCCATAGGCGTGCGGAGCTTTGCAGGATGCTCATCTCGAGTGGATGCGCGCATCCCGCAAAAGCTCCGCTGTGAGGTCTACGATCTTGGGGACTGCAGGAGCTATTTTTTAAGGGTTTTTTTTTTTTTTTTTTAAAGGGTTTAGGGTTTCGGGTTTAGGGTTTAGGGTTTAGGGCTTTGGAGGGCTTCTTGCCCCCTAAACCTACCTGGGACTCTCTTTCCCTGGTTTAGGGTTTATATAGGGTTTAGGGTTTAGGGTTTAGGGTTTAGGGTTTAGGGTTTAGGGTTTAGGGTAAACCTTAAGGGATACAACCTTAAACCCCTAAGGCCAGAACCCTATTTTCACCTAGCGGCTGAATCTGAATACCCAGGCCCCAAAACAGTTAGGGTTTAGGGTTTCGGGTTTAGGGTTTAGGGTTTTTGAAGGTACCCTAAACCCAGAACCCCAAGCCCATGCACCACAGGCTGCGTCAGATGCGGTCCTCGGCTTCTAGGGATGCAAAGTCAGGTCGGTACATGGAGCGCGTCCTGGCGTGCAGAATTAGGGTTTAGGGTTTAGGGTGACAAACAGAGCCAGCCAATATCTGCGAGTGGTACCTGGGACTTTTACCTACTAAGTAAGGGGGAGCCCCAGGTAAGGTTTAGGGAACTCACGAATCTGGTCCCTCGATCTGGATCTTCGCAACCCTCTGCCCAGGCAGGGTTGCTCAAAAACCAGCCCCCCTAAACCCTAAACCCTGAACCCTAAACCCTGAACCCTGAACCCTAAACCCTAAACCACCCTAAACCCTAAACCCTAAACCCTAAACCCTAAACCCTAAACCCTAAACCCTAAACCCTAAACCCTAAACCCTAAACCCTAAACCCTAAACCCTGCCGGCCTAGTCCTCTCGCCATCCCCGCAGGGTTCCGAGCACTTGCCCCAGGATGTCCAATGTGTCCAAGCACAAAGCCTCTGGCCGACCGACAGCTGTCAGAAGCTTGAACTTGGTAGGTTTTAGGGTTTAGGGTTTAGGGTTTAGGGCTTGAGGTTTAGGGTTTAGGGGTTTAGGAATTCGGGTTTGGGGTTTATAGCGTTTGTAGGGTTTGTAGTTTTTTGTTGGGGTTAAGGGCTAGGGTGCGCCCATGACCACTGCACATCTCGATCTCGAGCGTTGCCATGGGATTCTCCTCCCCACAAGTCACGGCTAAAACCCCTAAAGCCGCAAACCCTAAACCCTAAACCCTAAAACCCTAAAACCCCAAACCCCACCCCCGTCCCCCCCCCCCCCCACCACCCACGAGAACCCTTCTGCATCACTTCCTGACCTCAGGAACCCGAAAAGCCCCCTGAAGTCCTATCAAGCAACCCAGAAGCTCCTGAAGCCCTGAACCCTCAAGCCCCAAGCCCTAAAACCCCAAACCCCTAAACCCTATGAACCCCAAATCAAACCCCCAAAACCCCTAGACCCCCTCAACTCCTCAACTCTCTCAACCCGAAACCCTACACCCCCTAAACCCCCGCAACCCTCAAACCTCTCAACCCCCCTAAACCCTAAACCCCCCTAAACCTCAAACCCCCCTAAACCCTAAACCCCCTCAAACCCTAAAGCCTAAACCCTACACTCCCTAAAGCCTAAACCCCAAACCCCGCAAACCTCCCCTAACCCCCCCCCCTGCCCCTGAACCCTAAACCCTAAACCCTAAATCCTAAACCCTAAACCCTAAACCCTAAGCCGGGCAACCCTGAGCTGCAAGTCTGGGTGTTGCAGGGCCGTACCTGCCAAGACAAGCCAAGGCCGCGAGGACAACGTCTCGGCTTCATGGGGCTTAGGGTTTGTGGGGTCTAGGGCTTATGGGGTTTAGGGCTTATGGGGTTTAGGGCTTCGGGCTTAGGGCTTAGGGTTTGGGGTTTGGGGTTTCGGGTTTAGGGTTTAGGTCTTAGGGTTTATAAGGGGTCTAGTTTTTTAGGGTTTATAGGGTTTAGGGTTTATAGGGTTTGTAGGGTTTAGGGCTTAGGGTTTGGGGTTGAGGGCTTCGGGCTTGTGTGGGGTGTATAGGGCGCAGTTAGGGTTGTTAAGGTTTTAAAATTTTGGGCGTTGGCCCTAAGATGCTAAGCTTTATTGAAGCTAAGACAGCTAAGATGACGCGGGGGCGGAGAATGTTGACAACTTGTTGCGGATTTCATTTAGGCAAGCTTGCCAGCATGACTCGGCCTCAGGCTCGTAGCTCTCGAAAGTTTAGTGTTCGGGGCCGCCATTTCATAGCTCTTTCTGGGTCACCTGCTTTGCAGCCTCACCCTACACCCTAAACCTAAACCCACTTGAATGGGGTTCAGGATTTAGGGCCGTGTTCTCAGTGTGCAGACAGGTGCCGGGGTCGTGATCCAAGTCAAACCTTCTGCTTGCGTTTAGGGAAACCCTGAACCCTAAACCCTCCCAGGGCCCCTGAACTTAAGGACTCGCCAGCCCCATGAAGCTCAAATCCCTCTATAGCCCCTAAACCCCAACCCCCCAAACCCCAACATTGAGCCAGCAAGCGAAGACATGAAGCTCAAATCCCTCTATAGCCCCTAAACCCCAAACCCCTAAACCCCAACATTGAGCCAGCAAGCGAAGACATGAAGCTCAAATCCCTCTATAGCCCCTAAACCCCAAACCCCCAAACCCCAACATTGAGCCAGCAAGCGAAGACATGAAGCTCAAATCCCTCTATAGCCCCTAAACCCCAAACCCCTAAACCCCAACATTGAGCCAGCAAGCGAAGACATGAAGCTCAAATCCCTCTATAGCCCCTAAACCCCAAACCCCCAAACCCCAACATTGAGCCAGCAAGCGAAGACATGAAGCTCAAATCCCTCTATAGCCCCTAAACCCCAAACCCCTAAACCCCAACATTGAGCCAGCAAGCGAAGACATGAAGCTCAAATCCCTCTATAGCCCCTAAACCCCAAACCCCCAAACCCCAACATTGAGCCAGCAAGCGAAGACATGAAGCTCAAATCCCTCTATAGCCCCTAAACCCCAAACCCCTAAACCCCAACATTGAGCCAGCAAGCGAAGACATGAAGCTCAAATCCCTCTATAGCCCCTAAACCCCAAACCCCTAAACCCCAACATTGAGCATGCGAAGACGATCCTAAAGGCCCTGACAAATCAAGCCTTGGGAAGTGTGGCTGCGCATCCAGCCCTGGCAGCCCCGAACCCTCCGAAAACGCAAAGCACCGGAAAATTAGGTAAAATTCGCCCCGCCCCCCCGGTTTAGGGTTTAGGGTTTAGGGTCTAGGGTTGATAGAATGGGTCCCCCAAAATACTAGAGCCGCAGCCCCAAAAGCAGACAAGACTTTTTGTCGAGTGGCCTGGCTGGTAAAGGAGTCAGCGCAAGGCGTGCCCCCATTTTTGGGCGCAGTCTTCACGAGCCTGAACCCAGCAAGTCCGACGAAGCACGAAGAGCAGGTCTCAGTGCTGCCCCCATGGCATAGTTTACATTTCCACTGCGTCTATGATGTGTAATACACAAGGGGTGGTGCGACTTCGCAGATGAGGCGTCATAATATGGATCACCTGACCGATCTCCTACGCCCAAAATCGAAGAAAGTACTTTCAGCAAGGCCATACTATGTATTGCGCACACACACACATGTAATACGAATAAATAAATCAAAAATGAAAAAACAAGAAAATGAATAAATAAATAAGCTAATTATTATTATTATTAATAATAATAATCATGCTGTTAATGATGATGATGATAATGCTAATAATCATCATAATAATCAAACAATGACAACAATAATACTAAAAAATCATAAACATGATGATAATAATAATAACAACACTAATCATAACAATAATGTATATATATATATATATACATGTTACATTACATATAGACCTACATATGCAGAGAGTGTGTATATGCATCTATGCAGGAAATGTGCACTACACATATGTTGCACAACATATGTGCATGCGTCTTCATACACGCACACACTATGCACATCAAATGTAGCTAATCACTGTGTTTACTAGACTTTCCAAAATTTGGAGAATTACCCAAATATACGCACGATGTATTCAAGAACGCTCAGCAGCCGCCTTTCTCTTCGGAGCTCTCCACCGCCGCAGCTGGCGGAACAGGGCCGCCAGGCACCTCGCACTTTTTGCCACTCTGGTCCTCTATAGAATTGAGCATAAGGTTCAGGGTTTAGGGTTTAGGGTTTAGGGTTTAGGGTTTAGGGCTTCGGGTTTAGAAACCTGCTTCTTTGTAGGGTCCCTTACAAGCGGGTTAGCGGAGATGGTGTAGGACGCAGTAGCCTCTGTGAGCCGTTTCGCTCACTCACTCAACTCCAGCTGCAAAAATCAGGTTCTGGAAGTCTGGAAAGAGAGGGTTTTGGGTTTCGGCTCTCACACTCGCACAAGGCAGGCAAGGATTCGGCCCGAAAGTCTGACGCATGGGTTTGGGGTTTAAGGTTTAAGGTTTAGGGCTTAGGGGGTATGTTTTTGAACCGAAGGCCTCGGGATTTTAACAGGACCATGGCCCCTGCTGCAAAAGGAAACCTGACAGGCCCTGGTCTTTGGCAACCTCGACTGCAAATCTCCTGCACCCTCTTCGTGAACTCACGCACCTAAACCCTAAACCCTAAGCCTTAAACCCTAAACCCTAAACCCTATGCTACGACTAGGTACTACATCTACTAGCAATAAATCACACTAAAAACAAACAAACACCAACAACGACAACGACAACAATAACCTCAACCATTAATGTTAACTTGGGATATTCCCCCTTCTACTAACAGTCCTTTTATAGGGATTATCGTGCCCCTACTAGAATCGCCAGTCAAGTCCTTAATAGGGATTACAGTACCCCCTATTATACATAGTGCCCCTACTATAATCCCCATTCAAGTCCTTAATAGGGATTACAGTACCCCCTAGTATACTCCCGATTCAGGAGCTGTTAGTATAGAGGGGGGAACATCCCAGATGTTAACCCTAAACCCTAAACCCTAAACCTTAACTCTTGTCTCCCAGCAGCTCCAATCGCCGAGCTCGCAGTCCACCGGCTCGTCCCCTGCCCGCTGATTTCCCCCCCCCCCCCCCCCCCTTTTAGGGGCTGAATACCCTAGCCCCCAAAAAGGTTAACCTTCTGTATATATATATATATACAGAGAGAGAGAGAGAGAGAGAGCGAGAAGGATTCTGTGTATATCCAAAAGGGTGAATACCCTAGCCCAAAGAAACTGCAGGGAACAAATGCACGATACTGCTTCGTAAAATGTTGCGATAGACTATCCCTCTTCCTCACACTGTCTACTTTATTCCAGCTTCCCCCTCCCCTCAAGCACAAACCCAAAGACTAAGAACAGACAAGAGGGTTTAGGGTTTAGGTGTTGGGGGATGGAAGGGGAGTTCTATAGGTTTCTACGCCCTGTAGGCCAAGGTTGATTAGATCGCAGACCTTTTTTGGGTCGGGGGGCTGGGGCACACTGAAGATGATGGGCACGATTCTCCTGAACCCTAAACCCTAAACCCTAAACCCTAAACCCTAAACCCTAAACCCTAAACCCTAAACCCTAAACCCTAAACCCTAAACCCTAAACCCTAAACCTTTCAAGAAAAGAGCCTGATCAAGCCTGTGGGTTGGAGTTTGCGGCTTTGTTGCTCCCAGAACCTACACTTCTACGTGGGTTCTGTATATGACCCGATTTCAACAAGGAGCCTACCAACATGCAAAGGAGGCGGTAGATGCCATCAACAGGGACAAGCAGTCCTGAGACCTGCGGAGAGTTTAAGGGTTTAGGGTCTACAGTAGGGTTTAGGGTCTGAGGCGCCACCCGGTGGACGGAAGACATGGGCGCAGGGGTAACGGAAATGACAGTGGAAATTCCTGGCTGTTACGCGTTGCACAGGGACAGGTGCATAGCTGTTGCTTTATATACTTGGCCGCTAAAGCTTCCATGTAGTGTCAACCCCCCCGCCTGGGCAGTAGATGAGGTTACAGGCTTCGAGACGTTGCAAAGCCCCGGAGCATGGGGTTCCTGCACCCCCAGCGTGCTGCAGGACCTCGCAAAGTGTTTAGGGTTTAGGGTTTAGGGTTGAGGGTTGAGGGTTTAAGGTTTAGGGTTTAGGGTTTAGGGAGGCACGTGCTTGGTCGGGCATGGAGGATGGTCTGGGCTAGGATTGGTTTCCTGGCATCAAATTAAGGGTTTCAAGCCCTCTTTTGCAAGCTGAACATGGTGCGGCGCGCGCCGCACCATGCCTTCGGCGAATACTGGCGGCTCAAGCCAAGACCCAGCCGACACAACACGCGGGTCAACACGGACAGCAGAAACCCCTTGCCTCCTGACGGGCGTTGGGTTGAGCGGTTGCTTGGGGACCCAGTGAACCCTACAAGGGTTTATGGCGCATCATTAGTTTCATGGGAATCATAGTAGCCTTGGGTCTAGGGCATAAGTTAGGACCCCAATATTACCTTAATGGGCATTATAGTAGCATAGGTATGGGGCAGAAGTTTATGGCCACCCCCCCTATATAGGGTTCATACTGCCTGAATGGGAATTGCAGTTGTATGGGGTGCAAGTATAAAAACCCCCCAATTTTAGGGGTTCCTTTGGCTAAACCCTAAACCCTAAACCCTAAACCCTAAACCCTAAACCCTAAACCCTAAACCCTAAACCCTAAACCCTAAACCCTAAACCCTAAACCCTAAACCCTAAACCCTAACTTTTTCGCCGACCTGGCGGGTCGCCGTGTGCTGACCGCCGCCGCACTCTCGGGAGCAGTCGGACCATGCCGACCTAGGCAGCAGGACTCGGCCTTTTCTTCTGGGTTTGGGGTTTGGGGTTTGGGGTTTGGGGTTTCGGGTTTAGGGTTTAGGGGGCTGAATACCCTGGCACAAAACAAGGTTAACCTTTTGTATGGAGCTGGACTCTGTATAACCAAAACGGTTAAAGGCCACCTATCCGGTCCCTAATTTTTTTTTTTTTTTTTGGGGGGGGGGGGGGGGGGACCAAAGGAACCCTCAAATTTGAGGTCATAGAGCCTTACACTACTATAGTTCCCATTTTGGGGGGGGGGGAGGGGGGGGGAGGGGGGGGGAGGGGGGGGGGGGGGGGGGGGGGGGGGGGGGGGAACTTGAAGACCAAAAGGAACCCTGAGTTGGGGGTCATATAGCCCTCTATCACGACGAAACTCCCCAGCAAGGTAACTATGAGCCATAAAGCCTCTTAGGTTGGGATGTTGCCCCTTCTACTAACAGTATCAAGGGCTTACAGCACCAACCCGAAACCTAAACCCTTGTGGCCGAAGCCCCGACGCGTCCCAAAGCCGAAGAAAAGACCCGGAAGAACTGCACCTTTGCTCCCCACCAGGGAGGAAAAAGAGGGGATCCATCAACAAACCTAGCCCTAAACCCTAAACCCTAAACCCTAAACCCTAAACCCTAAACCCTAAACCCTAAACCCTAAACCCTAAACCCTAAACCCTAAACCCTACAGTAGATCCTGAACAAAGGGACCTACAGAGGGCCCACCCACTGAGTCCTCGAAACGCCTCGAAACAGCCTTGAGGCCAGCGCCGACAAACCTAGCCCTAAACCCTAAACCCTAAACCCTAAACCCTAAACCCTAAACCCTAAACCCTAAACCCTAAACCCTAAACCCTAAACAAACCCCCTTGAGGCCAGCGCCAAGGACCAAAGGCACAGTCCACAGCCTCCCCAGAGCTCAAGCAGAAAGTGTCGTGGATCGCCTTGGGTCAAGGGGCAGGGTTTAGGTTTTTTTTTTCGCTGCCGCATAGCTGGCCGAACCGCAGGCAGGGTTGATGGTTGGTGCGACTCTGTAAAAGAGCTTAGGGTTTAGGGTTTAGGGTTTGGGGTATGGCGTTTGGGGTTTAGGGTTTGTAGGGTTTGTAGGGTTTGTAGGGTTTAGTTTCTTTGCTTTTTGCGGAAACCCAAACGGCTTTCCGGTGGGGATGCTGAAGAGACTGGCCTAGGGTGAGATTTTCGTGCGCGCGCGCGCGCTCGGGGAAACAAATCTTCGAGGTGCGAGGTCTCCGCATGCGAATTTTGAAGCCTCAGCCCCGAAACTCAAATCTGGGGGCCCACCGTGGATGCATCTCAGCCCGTGACGCCACAGGGACGAAGTTCGTTCGTGGAGCCGGTGCACACCGCCCCACCTCATGGCTATGATTGCGGCTAACCAACAGATAGCTCGTGTCACAGTAGATGTTGCCATCTATTTGTCGATCCCTCAGGAGAGTTCGTGAGCCACTGGGTTCTCATGCCCCTCTCGTGAGCTGGCGAGTACGCCAGAGGGGGGGGGGGGAGGCCTGTTGTGGCCCAGGAACCTAGGAATAAAAAATGACACCCTTATGTTGAAAGAGGATGACCCTCAACAAGTTACATGAGGAATAAGGGTACTACTGGGAATGCAGGACCAGTTCAGTGGTGCCAAGCCCACATATGGGGGCTCCCGCAGAGTACGGTTTAGGGTGTAGGGTTTAGGGTTTAGGGTTTATAAGGGTTTAGGGTTTAAACAGCCCTACAGACAGGGCATCGTGCCGTTTGGGCGTACGTACCCTGATGCGCCCGAGGCCCTATATAAACCCTAAACCTCCGCGTGCCAGGCCTCCAATGGCCTGCTGTTCGATGTTGCGCCTTCGCTGACGATGGCCGGTGCACCTGCAGACTTGGGTCGGCCCAGTCCTCACGACCTACGAGTCACTCTTAGTACATGGAGGTTCATGGTACTTAATAACCACTAAGCCCCTCAAGTGCCCGAATATGGTTATAAGTACAGCTATAGTTGGTTAATAAGTACCATGAACCTCCTAGTAGGGAATGAGGAACTTGGGTACCTCAAAAATTCCCAGCAGCTGCGCATCTTTGGGGCCAGGGGTGACTTGCAAGGCCCTTCCTCTGGCGACCATTGTTCACCCTAAACCCTAAACCCTAAAACCCTAAACACCCTGAACCCTCAACCTGAATAAAACCGCAAATCCCTTCTAAACCCGACATCCGAGGGTCTAGACTGAGCACCTGTCGGAGCAGCTGCTCCAATGTTCCCAAGCCTGGTGGGTGCTAGGCTCTGTCATCTAGGTTTTGAATGGGGTTGCCGGTTTAGGGTTTAGGGTTTGGGGTTTAGGGTGTAGGGTTTAGGGTTTAGGGTTTAGGGTTTGGGGTTTGGGGTTTGGGGCTCAGGGTTCAGGGTTCAGGGTTTAGGGTAGTTGAAGATTGAGGGTTTAGGGTGTTGTGTTTGGGGTATGCAATGTTGGGCGCGGCTTCATGTTCCAATCCTGTTCTATCACTCCACGATCCAAGCCATGCTTTTTGACCAAGACATGGGCGTTGGGTGGACGCGCAGGATCTTTGGGACATGGTGTGGCATGCACTCCATACTCCCCTTCGAAACTTAGTTGCAAGAATAGTGTCTCTTGGGTTTCTTGGGCAAAATAAGCATGATCATGTCTTACTCAGGGGACTGTAGTGGCTGGCTGTCTGAGCCATCGGCAGAGAACTGGCAGTCCTTCAGCTCGCAAGGTCTGTCTTGGCATTTGCGAAACTCCTGGGGACGACGATCGTTGGCGATCGAATTGCAAGAGAGAGAGAGAGAGACCAGAAACAGAGAGCGAGAGAGAGAGAGAGAGACAAAGAGAGTAAGACAGAGCCGCACAGAGAGAGAGAGAGAGAGAGACAGGGAAAGCCACATGGCAGGATTCGCTTGTGTAGCTTAGGTTTGGCAGGAAATCGTTCAGTATCCAAGCCGGGTTTATATATCTAAATAAATACAAAACATATAAATAAATACACACATATACATATATATATATGTATCTGTATATACATATGTATACATAGATATTTGGTTCTATCAGCCATTGGCATGTGGTTCGGGGCACCTGGGTGTTTATTCTATGCCCTTGAACTATAAACAACAAATGAAACATCAGCTGAATGTTACACAAATTGTAGCATCAATGTATTATCTCTGAAACACAAGCCAAATGAATCTGGTTCATTTGATGCTCAAGAAAGCCATTTATTCATAACATTTGTTGAACCGAATCCATGCATTTTTACATTCGTGGGAATTGAGTTTTGTATTATGGTTGCACCCCTACCTAATTACATCCAAACTTGTCCAAAGCCCTTAGTAAGGAGCATGAACTTCGTGAAGCCCTGATGGGCGGAGAACATCAACTAGACGCATCCGGATAAGGGAGGGATGGGGGGGGGGGGGGGGGGGGGGGCCCTGAACCCTAAACCCTACACCGTACACCCTAAACCCCAAACGTGGAAGAGTACCTTGAGGGCGGTCATTTGACATCCCCAAACCCTAAACCCTAAACCCTAAACATCTGGTGGCTTATCCGACGTTTGAGCCAAGGACGGCTCGTAAAACCATCGGAAAATACACCTATACATGGTGCTCTGAAACCCAAGGGCCTACCTAAACCCTAAACTCTAAACCCTTTGTTTTTTGAACCCACACGAGCTCCGCTCAATGTGCAACAGGGAAGTCCATGCAACATGAATCTAAACCCTAAACCCTAAACCCTAAACCCTAAACCCTAAACCCTAAAGCCTTGCTATGCATTGCTTGCCTGAGGTTTATACCTTCTTGCCCTAAACCCTAAACCCTAAACCCTAAACCCTAAACCCCCAAACCCCAAACCCTAAACCCCCAGGTCCTGGAAGTAGCCGCTGCAAGGTTGCCCTGAGTGCGCCGCCTGAGGTGGGGCTTTCGTGAGGTCATGCCTACGGAGCTTACTACGCAGGGGAGTTTAGGGTTTAGGGTTTAGGGTTTAGGGTTTAGGGTGAGAGGGTTTGATGGTTTCCAGGGTTTAGAGGGTTCATAGGGTTTATAGGGCTTATGGGGGTTTATAGGGTCTGTAGAGTTCATAGGACTTGGAGGATTTACAGGGTCTATAGGGTTCAGGGGGTTCCTTGCAAATGCGCGTGTATGGGTTGACTTAATCTGACGCCGCTCTCTGCTGAAAGGTATGCAGTGGCAGTCGCATCAGTCAAGCTCCTCACGCGTTTGCTGGCGTTACCCTAAACCCTAAACCCTAAACCCTAAACCCTAAACCCTAAACCCTAAACCCTAAACCCTAAACCCGAAACACAAGTATATGTAATGTTGCAACTGCCAGCTGTTCTGTACCCCAGCTCCGCGCCTCCTGAACGATGATCCGGGTTCTCCTTGCCTGCCAGGGTCAGTGCAGCATCTCCACGCGACCGACTTCTCCATGCAATGGCAACCCTAAACCCTAAACCCTTTTTTTGAACCGACTCTGACATAACCCTAAACCCGAAACCCGAAACCCTAAACCCTAAAGGTCCTCACCCGTGCCACAGGACGTGGAGCAAGACCGCCAAGAAGACCAGGTGCTCCAGGTGCAGTCGATCTGGCTTCTTGCCAGGGTTTAGGGTTTAGGGTTTAGTGTTTAGGGTTTAGGGCTGTAGCCGATATACCCAATGTAGAGAACCATTCCATCCCTGTGTGCCCATTCACCATGATGGACTGAAGGTGATGCTGAGAAGCGCGCTGGCACCCTATACGGCCCGCTGCACTCAAATCCTTTCTCTTGCTAAACCTTCAAGTGACGGATCAGCTCTCACACCTTCCCCCAGGCGTCCGCGACACAGTCTTGGGTGTTGCACTCGCCCGTTTCTTCTAAGTCTGCCTGAGCGGAAAAAGGGCCATATACACCATGCAACAGGAGAAACGGAGAATTAGCACTGAGTTTGGGAAGCTTTAAGATCTTGAAGCTTGCGGGTTTGGCACGTTTGGGCTTTCGCCGTCCAGGCCCCAGACCTCGGGACATTCGGCTCCACCGTTCTTGGCGGTACCTGGAGAACCAATCAGCACCATCCAAACGCATGGCTCTGCGCCTTTCAACGCCCTGTCAACCCTACGTTCCGAACAAGGATGCATTATGTGTGTGTGTGTGTGTGTGTATATATGGGTTTGTATTTTAATGGGGAGGTGCGCGACACGTGTTGGGGTCGGGGTATGTTTCGCGGGTATGTTTCGAGGTATGTTTGGGGGTATGTTTCGGGGGTATGTTTCGGGTATGTTTCGAGGCATCATGAGCTACTTTGCCTGCAATTTCGGGGGTATGTTACGGGGTATGTTTCGGGCGTATGTTTCGGGGTATGTTACGGGGTATGTTTCGCGGGTGTGCAACCCGTGTGCCCTTCTTAAACCTGAGCCCCCCAAAAAAACACAACCCATATATACAAGCTATTCATACGATACTCAGTGATATTGTCTTTCCTTATGTTCGGTCATACCGTGTTTTACAACATGAATACATACCTGGGGCTCTCTTTACTTACAGTTCAATGGGATATACCTACTAGTTAAGGGGTAGTTACTACTAAACTGTCGGGTAAATAGAGCCCCAGGTCAACCCTCAACCCTAAAACCCTAAAACCCTCAACCCTAAACCCAAAAAACACAAAAGCCCTAAAACCCCAAAACCCTAAAACCTTAAAAACCCACACCCCCTCAACCCTAAACCCCAAACTCCAAAAACCCTAAACCCTGAACCCTAAACCCCAAACCCTAAACCCTAAACCCCTACAGAAGGCCCCCAAATCCCCTCCCCGCAAGCCGGCGCACGCCAGAGGTCGCGGGATCGGCTGTGGTGTCCACCCCCGCAGTCGCGGCTGCAGGCACTCCAGGAACTCCTAAGGGATAGTTTTTTTTTCGGATAAGGTTTAGGGTTTAGGTTTAGGGTTTAGGGTTTAGGGTTTAGGGTTTAGGGTTTAGGGTTTAGGGTTTAGGGTTTAGGGTTTAGGGTTTAGGGTTTAGGGTTTAGGGTTTAGGGTTTAGGGTTAGGGTTTCGGGTTTCGGGTTTAGGGTTAGGGTTTAGGGCCATTAGGGTCATCCAGGCAACTGGGCTTGAGGAGAATCGGTTCTGCTTGGGGATGATGCAAAGTGCTTCGAATTGTTGAGTGTTTTGTTCTGAGTTGCTGAGTTCATAAGCCCCCAAAAAATGTACACTTTCAGTTCTATAGGGGATTATGGTATCCCAAAAAGTGTAAAGAGTACCCACTCAGCAACTAAGTGTTTGAGGTTTTCGAGAGCAAGGTCGTGGGGGGTGGAAAGGTGTTTGTTTCCTTTTTCGCTTGGAGCCCGGGCCCTCTTTTCTTCGAACCAACAACCCTAAACCCTAAATTCTAAACCCTAAACCCTAAACCCTAAATCCTAAACCCTAAACCCTAAACCCTAAACCCTAAACCCTAAACCCTAAACCCTAAACCCTAAACCCTAAACTGACAAGCATAACACGCCCCATGAACCACCTCCTCAGGGCCAACACACACACACACACACTGGTTTGGGAGTTGCCCTAAACCCTAAACCCTAAACCCTAAACCCTAAACCCTAAACCCTGGGGGGGTGGGGGGGAGGTTTAGGGTTCTGGGTTTCCGTATTTTGGCAGCTGAATGCCAGTGGCTGGCCATCTGGGGCCTCTGCCACTCTGTGTACAAGCCTGGGCCCACTCTGGCGGCTTCAAGGTGCCATGTGAGCAGGACAGGTTTAGGGTTTAGGGTTTAGGGTTTAGGGTTTAGGGTTTAGGGTTTAGGGTTTAGGGTTTAGGGTTTAGGGTTTAGGGTTTAGGGTTTGGGGTTTAGGGTTTAGGGTTTAGGGTTTAGGACAGCTACACATGGCAGCTGCGATGCAAAAAGAACATGTCCTCCACATCACCATAAGTTGAGTTCTCTTTTTGGTAGGGACTCCCCATGTATAAGGGACTCTTACCTCCCCTTTCCTTTATCGACCACATAGACAAAAATGCCCAGGACCCCAACGACCGCAACCCACCAGCATCCTAAACCATTTGGCGGAAGACTCACATGTATCCTAGAACTTTCTGAAACTGGCGTCCTGAGCAGCAAGTCTGATCTGGGTCCTTGATAAAGACGAACTGCCATGCCATATTGCGGTTGCAAAGAACCCGTGGTTGTCGTAGCTTCCTGAAGCCTTCAAGCTGTTGGTCTCTAAGCCGCACAGGCACACGCTTTACGAAAGCTGGTTCTGAATCTGGGATTTGGAAAAAGCAGTTAGCCAGCAGCAGAGAGCCTGCATGAAGGATCTTAACGCCTAAGCCCGAGCCCACGATCTGCACCCCAATTCAATACTCCCGCCGTTCATCGCCTCCCGTCGCCTTAAAAGACGCGTTTGCATCCAGGCTCAATGTGCTAGACCCGAAAGCCCTAAACCCTACCTTGAAAACCCCAAACCTACTTGTCTGCAGGTTCCCGAAGAACCTTAAGAAGGGCATTGTGATACTAACCTCCAAACACCGTAGGTTTGGGGCTTTTAAGTTACACCCTGCAAGCGTTCCCCCCCCCCCCCTAAACCCTAAACTCTAAACCCTAAACCCTAAACTCTAAACTCTACACTCTAAACCCTAAACCCTAAACCCAAAACCCTAACCCCCCCCCCCCAAAAAAACAAAAAAAAAAAACTTCTGCCGTGACCCCGCTGAGGTTTCGGGCAATCTTGGGCTGAACCGCAGGGCTCCATGGTACAGGGCTGCACCTCCTCCATACCTTCAAAAGGTTTTAGGTTTTTTTGCGTTTATGGTAGGTTACAACCCCTAAGTACACTGCGCCTACCCCCAAATGGACTGCCAGGGAGGACTTAGGCAATTTTGGGGTTTTGGGGTTTGGGGTATTAGGGTTTGGAGTTTAGAGGGTCTATAGGGTTTTGAGCATAGGGCTTATAGGGCTTGGGATCTCCGAGTTTAGGGTTCTCATAGGGTTTAGGGCGTAGGGCCTGGAGTTTAGTGCTTGTAGGACTGAGGTCTAAGTTGTCATCGCGACATCACCAAAGCTCCCCCGCCTCCGGCACACCGGTGTCCCGAGGCCTGTAAGCATCGTGTGGGGTTCGAATGGTGATTTCAAGAGATGGACCATGAAATAAGCGCTTCTTCAGGGGAAACCATGTCCAAAATGGTTCTAATATTTTCTTGTCTTGGGTACAAGTATATTCTTGAACTACTACCATGTTCATGTAAAACAGCTACTGTGAGGAATTTTCTCTCTCTCTCTCTCTCTCTCTCTCTCTCGGCACACCAACCTGCGCGTGCACAATCACGGTTCTGGTGTGGTATCTTTGACCAGCACCGCCTGGAAAGGCTCTGAGCGTAGGCCAAACCTACGTCTAACTCCCTTAAGGTCGCACATGCAATGAAGGAATTTCTGGGGAGGATGCAAGTCACACTGCAGGCACTCCAGGTCGTCCAGAGGCCGAACTCACAGTTCACGTTCCTGGCGGCGCTTGAATTCTGCCGGGCCTGCCTACTGTCTTAGAAGCACTAGAAAAGCCAACTGTGCTCAAGTTTGCTGGCAGCATTTGCCCTTTCAACCTTGGATAAATGCATCCCAACCTCCCCCCCTCGGCTCGGCCCAGGAAAGTAGGAGTACTTATAGATGCCACCAGCACCTAAAAACGCACGTGGCCTTCAATCCTCCACAAAAGCCCTAGGCTGTATGGAAGCACGCCGGCGACACAGCGACTTGCACGTGACCGAAGGCTCGCATCTGCAGGTATTTGTCAAGTGAACAGCAAAGACCGCAGTCCTCTCCCACTCTCTCCCTCTCTCCCTCTCTCACTCTCTCTCACTCTCTCTCCCTCCCTCCCTCCCTCCCTCCCTCCCTCCCTGCCTCTCTCTCTCTCTCTCCCCTCTCTCTCTCTCTCTCTCTCTCTCTCTCTCTCTGTCAGGTGCTCAGGAACTACATGAACCCGAAAATTAGGATCTTGTAGTGTTGTATCCCAAGCTATGATTAGTCGCTTGTTTTTTGAGGAGGGACTGCCCGGGTACATGAACCACAAACCCCTTTGCGCTTTTGTTCCCACCCTAAACCCTAAACCCTAAACCAAGGCCTAAAACCTAAACCCTGAACCCTGAACATAAACCCTTTTGGGCTTCAGTTCCCCAAGAATCAGGCAGCAGGACAGGACCTGTAGGTCTGCTCCAGCGCCCCAACCTGGTAGAGGACGCGCGAGCAGGGATTTCGACTGTAAGTGCACTTCTCCGCTGGCTGAAGATAGGCTTTAGAGCGATTTTTAGGGTTTCGTCGCTCACTCTCGCACACGGCAGGCAAGGTCTGTTTTCAGGATTTAGGGTTTAAGGTCTAGGGCTTAAGGTTCAGGGTTTATATAAGGTTTAGGGTGGGCTTTGACAGAGACTTTGGGGCTGTCCCCGAAAATCTGCTCCAAGAGCAGAACGCAAGGCACGCCGCCACGGAGGGCCTGGCGTGGGAGACCCGACAGAAAGACCCGCATACGGCGACCCCTAACAGGTTTTATCGTTCATATACCTTGATTGGAAATTATAATCGTCTAGGGTATGCACATGTACCTATAACCCCAATACGCATATCAATCTATGCCATGCCTCCGTGGGGACCAAGTGAACCCTAAACGGGTTTAGGGTTCATATACCTTCATAGGAATTGTATATATATATACATATATACATATATATATATGTATATGTAGTAGGCTGCCGGCATGTGCATTGTTGAAGAATCTGTGTTAATTACTGCGGCTTTGCATCATGCAGCGACCCGGCTGCTACGAAGTCTCTTTGGAGAGCCTGCATCGCCACGATCCTCTCCCGCGTGCGCAAACCCGAGCAGGCGCAGTCGCCCTTGGTCTCCGTGTGCTGCTTGCAAAACGCATCTCAAACCCTAAACCCTAAGCCTATAAGCCTCACAAAAATTCGGAGCTCTCCAGTTCTGAGCCAGGAGCCCAATCTCCCCACGGGCGCCTGGGTTCTGCCATCGATCCACTGCAGGGCTGGGCATGAATTGGCTGAAGTCCGGCAATATCACGAGTACTCACAGCTCTGCGGGCTTGCAAGCTGAGCCTGAAGCACGATGCACCCCCACCCCAACCCCCCAGCCCCCCAAGACAATACAACAGCTCTGAGGCGCAGCACCACAAGCAATTCACGGGAGCCTCCGCCAAGGTGCATGGGATCAGGCCACAGGGCCTGTCACAAGGCGATCTTTTGGGTTCTCATTTTTGTATATACATGTTACTTCTTATCTTATTATCATTTGGGGGTTTACGAAAAAGATGTAACCCTAAAATAGACCCTAGATAGTAGGATTCCCTCATGACAAGGACCCCATTAAGGTACCCCAATTTCGAAAGTATATCACGATGCCATTGCAGCGCCAAGCACTTGCGTACCCCGCAGGGAGGACAATGAGCTGACTAGTTGAAACACAAGGCAACACTAAACCCTAAACTCTAAACCCTAAACCCCAAACCCCAAACCCTAAACCCTAAACCCCAAACCCGAAACCCGAAACCCGAAACCCTAAACCCTAAACCCTAAACCCTAAACCCTAAACCCTAAACCCACTCGGGCCCACAGCTGCGTCCACCGAGCCCCACACACGCACACAGCCCCCCAACCCTTAGCCCTGGAGGGGTTGGGGTTTAGGGTTTAGGGTTTAGGGTTTAGGGTTTAGGGTTTAGGGTTTAGGGTTTAGGGTTTAGGGTTTAGGGTTTAGGGTTTAGGGTTTAGGTTAGGGTTTAGGGTTTAGGGTTTAGGGTTTAGGGTTTAGGGTTTAGGGTTTAGGGTTTAGGGTTTAGGGTTTAGGGTTTAGGGTTTAGGGTTTAGGGTTTAGGGACCCTAAATCCTAAACCCTTTCAAGCCCTTAAGCCTTAAACCCTTTTCCGCAAGGGACTCGACTGCTGCCCTTTCTGCCCAGCCCTTAAACCCTAACCGCTGGAATCCGACAAGCTGTATAAGGAAACGAAACCTTTGCCTGAACCCGAATAGGGTTTAGGGTTTAGGGTTTAGGGTTTAGGGTTTAGGGTTTAGGGTTTAGGGTTTAGGGTTTAGGGTTTAGGGTTTAGGGTTATAACAGGGTTAGGGTTTAGGGTTTAGGGTTTAGGGTTTGGGGTTTGGGGTTTGGGGTTTGGGGTTTGGGGTTTGGGGTTTGGGGTTTTAGTATCCTAACACCTTCCATCCTAAGGGGGCCCTCGTTGAGACAATGCTTGCACAAGCACAGCTCCGCTGCGGCAACCCCACAAATCTTGAACAACCCTACCTTGAGAGCCGCACCCTAAACCCTAAACCCGAAACCCTAAACCCTAAACCCTAAACCAACCTTTTTTTCCGTAGACTGTACCTACGCACGCTATTTGTTAAAACGGGATGCATAACAACCTTTTGGCAGATGCATTCCCGGAACCTGCCTGATCTCCCTCTGCCTGCCGGTGCACTCCACTTGCAGGGATGACCTTGGCCCCACATGCACATTAACCCCCCCCCTTTTTTGGAGCTCTCTAAATTAGGGTCCCTTTTTGGGGGCCTTCCGCAGCCGTACTATATAGAGGACCCAACATGGGACCCGAATTAACCGAACTACCCACATGGGAGGCTTCATCACCAAGTGCCACTCAAACCCAATGCCCCTCCCCCCCCCTCCCCACCCCCCCTCCCCAGGGGGCCGCGCAGTCTACGAGATGGCAATAAGCCCAGCTCCTGCATGCATGAAGTCAGGAAACAACTTTCCGGGGCTTTCCTGACGGGGTATCTTATTGGGGTTCTTATTATCAGGGAATCCTACTACTACTATTTGCGGGGCTATCTTCAGGTGTCCTCTATTGTTGTAAACGCCCATCTAGAATTTCCAGAATCGTGAAGGAGCAGGGAAAGTAGCCATACGACCTGCCACGCATGAGGCACCTGGCCCTTGACTTGCGCAGCACCATTACCATGGGGACCAGATGAACCCTAAAATTGGTGTCGAATACCCTAGTTTACTACTGTCATGTCAACTCAGGTAATATGAACCCTTACAGGGATACACCCGAAACTACTCTGAACCCACCCCAAAAGGGTTTTTGGATTCATTTGGTCTCTAAACCCTAAACCCTAAACCCTAAACCCTAAACCCTAAACCCTAAACCCTAAACCCTAAACCCTAAACCCAAAATAGTCTACACAGCATTAAAACCGGCCTTGGCTGCATCGGGAGAATGCCACGTCTTTTGTCGGTTCCGGGTCTGCTGGCCACTCCCGCAAGACCTGCCACAAGGACCGAAAC
The DNA here is from genome assembly GCA_905221605.1 of Symbiodinium natans. Lineage (NCBI taxonomy): Eukaryota > Dinophyceae > Suessiales > Symbiodiniaceae > Symbiodinium > Symbiodinium natans. The sequence continues at coordinate 592,106 of CAJNDS010002167.1, read as the reverse complement.
CCTAAACCCTAAACCCTAAACCCTAAACCCTAAACCCTAAACCCTAAACCCTAAACCCTAAACCCTAAACCCTAAACCCTAAACCCTAAACCAAAACCCCTAACCCCTAAAGCCTTAAATCCTCAACCCTAAGCCCCAAACCCTTTTTTTGATTCAGGGCTCCTGGGGCCTCTGGTTTGTGAGGATCGGAACCCCAAACCCTAAACCCTGAACCCTAAAACCCTAAACCCTAAACCCTAAACCCTAAACCCTGAACCCTGAACCCTAAACCCTAAACCCTAAACCCTAAACCCTAAACCCTACATTCAAACCCTAAACCCCAACCCCCTGGCCAGCTGGCAGCGCCTCGAGCACTGCCCAAAAGTTCCCCACTCTGACCAGGCGCAGACCTGTGGCCCAACGGTGGCGTAAATCGCAGCATACAAGTTTAGGGTTTTTAGGGTTTTTTGTATAGGGTTTGTAGGGTTTATATATACTGTTTATATAGGGTTTATTGGGTTTAAAGGGTTTAGACTTTCGGGTTTGGGGTGATATGTGGTGATTTCTCCAACTTATGGTAAGGCGGCCGGGCCCTCGTAATTTAGGGTACTCCAAAAAGCCTGTAGGGAACTGACCGTTTATGGAGTTGGTTCTCAGACGAGTACCTTGACTAAAGGGAACTGCAGCCCACCTTCCCTAAACCCTAAACCCTAATTAAACCCTAAACCCTAAACCCTAAACCCGTCTCCCTTCCCGAGCCCGAGGGCCTCCGCCATCGTCCAGCAACTTGCGGTATTACAAGGCGCGGCCTCCAACGAGCTGCTGGCCTGGACTTGCGTTTTAGGGTTTGGAGGTTTGAGGTTTAGGGTTTAGGGTTTAGGGTTTAGGGTTTAGGGTTAAGGGTTTAGGGTTTAGGGTTTAGGGCTACCAAGGAACTCTAAAGGCTTAGGAATGCACATGCCGCCATTGCTTGCTTTAAGGGGAGTTCTTGTTAAAAGAAAATCTAGCCTTCTACTTACTGGCCCAAAACCCAAGGAAATAAAAGTTGAAACTTTCAGAATAAACTACCTTATAAGAAGCCCAAAAGTTGAAAAATTGGGTTTTGAGCCAGTAAGTCTACGAGAAGGGAAAAGGGCTTACCACTGGGGCTCCCCTTCTTATCCTTTCTTGTTCTAATGTTCAAGTGCCACTCAACTTGAGGGTTCGCGGGGCCTCAGGGGGGTGTGAAGCATCGGCATCTATGGCTCTGACACTCTTGTTGAACTTGCGTCGTTTGCTGAACCGTCTCGTTTTGGAGCCACTGGGACACAGATGATGGCTCCATGGCATCAAGCAAGAGCAGGGTGGATAGCGTGAACAGTAGCTGGTTTTGCCAAAAGTGACAGGTGAGGGAAGCACAACTATGTTGGGGGGAACCCGTGGTGAAGGTTCTATGTGTCGGCGGTATTCAGGGGTGCCTTGCAGGCCAGTCCGTGGCCGGTGGGCTCTGCGGCAATGCCACGCCGACCTGGCCAAGACGCTTCCCCGAGGAAGCTTTCCACAACCGCAAGATCACGCAGCTGCTGTTTACATGCCGAAGATTCGCGTCCGCTCGCCCCCGTCGCAACTCCTCGGCATCGTGCGCAATCCCGGATGCATTGCACACATGGGCTACACGGCTACATCAGAAGCTGTCGGAGTGTCCTGGTACAAGCCTCCCAGTCCTGAAAGTGATGAAAGGTGCAAACCAGGTTACCCACAGACAGAACGTGAAACAGAACGCCAGCAAAACTCCGAGCCTCCCATGGTTTCCAGCGACAGTCGTGCCGACCCTGCTCGCCCAGGCAGGTCTGCGTGTTACCTGAGCGCGCTGTCCTAAACACTCGTCCTCCTCCAGCTTGTCACTTTCTGTTGCTCAAAGCATCCGCAAAGCGACTTGAGACAGCAAGAAACGCTGTGTGATTAATAATGATGGATTAAATATTATTTGTGGTGGTATTAAAGGTAAATTATGTTGGTATGATATTGATTTATGTCGTAAACAATTTAAATGTTTGGCTCAGGAGGGGACAAGGCTGCGTTTGCGACAGAGCCGCCTCACATGGCCTGCCCATGTTGGCAGGGTATGCCTGTCGCGTCGCAGGGGGCGGAAACACCCTTCTTGGGTCTCTATCATAGTAACGGGGTATATTCCGTTACATGGTTTAAGGCGGCTTTAGGGTTACTGTAGCTTAACAACACAACCATCACTTGGATGATGGGTGCACCTGCTTGGCACAAGACAGTCAGAAAACACGAGGCAGACTCAAGAGCCACGCTGCCTTGATCTGTCGGTGTCCTTAGGTCAGCCCGGCCACGACTGACAATGGACTACGGAAGGAAACTCAGTGAACCAGAAGCATCTGAGGCAAGAGGCGGACGCGTTGGCCGCCGTCACAATCGTGGGAACAATGTGACCAGGAACTGCGGCAAAACCGCGTCAAATGCACGAATAGGTACCAGGTACAGGCCATGTGTGGCCATGACATGCCATGACGGTTATGACTTCTACCTTGCGATTCTACCGGTCTATAACCACAGCTGGAGCACTCGATCCGACATTCCGGCTCAAGAGGCTTCTGCTCCCAAAAGCGCCAATTAACAAAGGCTGGGTGCGCCCCGCTCTACCTTGCGATACCACTATAACTTCGATCTAAAAGCGCGCGTGATTCCAGCCGGCCTCCAATGACTCAGCTCGCAATCCTTGGGGGCCTCTGCTCGGCAAGTGGCACTGTCCAGGTTGCATCCCCTGCGCGCAGGTCTTCGACTTCGCTGATTTCCACATGCCAGTATCGCCAGTTTCACACTGCCACATGTGCATTCTTTGCCAAGACAGCATGCAATCGAGGTTAAGTGTCGCAGCTCTGTTTCTTTTCCGCTTGTTGCAGAAGGCAGGTCGATGCACAGCGATGCACAGCGATGCACAGCGATGCACAGCATTTGGCTGCAAGCGTCTGCGGCTTAACGATGTCTTGCCAATGTCATAAGTCCAGCTCGTCTGGAGGAACTGGGCCCCAACCTTCAAACGTCGGGGGCGAAGGAAAGAGTCACGGCGCGATGTTGCAAATTTGTGGCCAATTGGTGCCTTAGGGTCTATATAGAGTTTGGGGTTTAGGGCTTCAGCCTTGAACAGAACCTAGCATTAGCGCAGAAGGGTGAAACAGAGTGCCACTGGAGCTTCTCTCACTTTACGGAGGGGGCCGTATTCAAAAGAGAACCCCACAAAGGGACCCAATTTTTTTGGGCCTTATTGACCCCAAACCCTAAACCCTAAACCCTAAACGCCCCCGCCAAATGTGCCTGCTGACTGCCCGCCCTCGAAGTCCACGTAGCGCACTGCCAGCATCCGCCCTGGCAACTGGTCCTGCAATCGGAAACTGCGGTTTAGGGTTTAGGGTTTAGGGTTTTTTATACTGTGGAAACCAACAATTAAACCCAAAAGTGTGCCCTTTTTGGAAAAAGGGGTTTATAAGAGAACCTGATTCCTAAATAAGAGGAGTAAGGGCCTACTCTGGGTCCGCGACAATGGAGGTTGGCCGACAAAACAAAAGCCCCGACAAAAATCACTGATAAAATTCCGTGATTCACAGTATTTCGGCCAGGAACCCCAAATCCTGAACCCTAACGTCCTAAACGTCGCCAAGCCCTAAACCTATCAACAAGAAAATCAAAGCCTCCCTGCGGGGCCTCATGGGTCGCTTTGTCCGGGTCGAAGACCATCTCCTGCAACTGCATGGCGTAATCGCATGGAAGAAGCATGGATGGTGGCCCAATGGTACACGCACACATTGCTGCTGCTGCTGCTGCTGCTGCTGCTGCTGCTGCTGCTGCTGCTGCTGCTGCTGCTGCTGCTGCACAGGAGGCGTGTACCAGGCCTATAGCACAAAGCTAATTTTGCAAGTTCGGGAGGCCAAGCACATCAACCCGAAACCCTAAGCCCTGACCGGTTGGGGTTTGCTCAGTTTGCTCTCGTCATACCGCTCGAGCGCGGCTGTGGTGCAACAGGAGCACTGGTCCGCTCTCATTCTCTCAAAAAGTTTGGCGCGGATGCCACTGCCATGGCCTCCAACGCGGTTGAACTGGCAAAAAACCAGAGCGTTCGATTTTCAGCATTTGGCACAAGGGCAACAAACAAATGTGAAAACCCAAGCACTTCGAAAACAGGTGCGCCCCCCAAAACAAAGAAAACTTAAGCAACTCATTATCCCACAGAAATGAAAAGCAAATTATAACCGGGAAGGGAGAGACGGCCATCACAGAAGTCCACTTGAGTTTTTTACGGTTTAGGGTTTAGGGGTTCAGGTTCTAGGGAATCATCTACCAGTCGGGGTTTCACAAACGTGATCAATGCAAGCACGATGTCTCCTCCAAGGCAGTCAGAAAGCCTGTGCAGCCGCGCTGCAACAACAGGCGCAAACATGAGCTACTGCACCATCAAGGTGATTCTTGAGGACCAATGAACCCCCCAAAAAGGGTGTATGGATGGTTTGAAGGTTCAGTTGCGTTAAGATGATACTACAGGTAGTATAGTGCGGGTTGACTTACCTTAATTAGCAAGGGATATAGTACGACAAAAAAGGGTTTAGGGTTCATTTACCTTGTTATTTCTACTTTAATCAGGATTACAGTAGGATCGGGTAGCTAAATGGTCCCAATTTTAGGGTTCCTTTGGTCCTCACGACAAGGTGATGCACGCATCCCGGCCTTGCATGGGTCCTCCATCAGCCTGCAATCATGCGCTCGGGCATGAGCCAGCGCCACCGCGTTAGGGTTTAGGGTTCAGGGAATTCAGGGTTTAGGGTTTGGGGTTTAGGGTTTGGGGTTTGGGGGTTTGGGTTTGGGGTTTAAGGAGTTGAGGGTTTAGGGAGATCCCGGCTGCACTAATGTTATCTTGGCCCCGCCTTGTCGGAGTTTTCATTGGCGGCCATGGCTTTGATGTCCACCAACGCAGCCTCCGACCGGTTGTTTTGTCGGTGTCACACTGTTATCATTCTCCTTTTCATTCTCATTATCAATATCATTATTCATTTTCATTATCATTATCATTATTACTATTATTACTATTCTTATTATTCCTTATGCTTAATCTGCAAATTTTTGTTTTTTTCTTCAGTGCCCGGCCTCCAAATTGGACTCGTCCAGGAAATTGCCCGCAAAGGCCACGGTGTCCGTCAAATTGACAACGAGGTGAGGAGCACCACCAGGCACGAACAGCACCTGCAGAATCTAACTAATTGCAGCACAAATGCAGGTTAAACGCCAGGAAACACGAATCAAATGAAAGTGCTTGAAGCGCCTCTCCTTCTTCCAAGTCAATGTCGATGCGACGTGCCCGATGAAACCCCGCATCGGCAGATTGTTCCTTCAGTAAGAAGCTTGAATGAATATTGAGTCACAGATACAAAATGCACGTCCATGCTCAATGCCCGCACGCCCCCCTCCGCCCCGTTGCGTGGCTGTGTGAGTGGCTGTGGGGCTGCAAGGGTTTTGTGCATAATTGAAAATATGGCTGATCGAAGAACACTTGCCACCAATCTAAATCATCAAACGCTGAGCGTTCGAGTGCGCCTTCGACGGCACTCGGCTTGCCATGTCAGGAACGTTAAAGACAACTAATCTCGCGTCGCAATTTCTCGATCCCCGGTGGCACCAAGAAGATACCTGCATGTTAGTTAGCGGCTCGCGGTTGACGCCACGCTCGTCTCCCCGCTCACACGTACGGGCGAGCCCCACCCGCAGGCTGATGTTGAGCCGGGGCGCTCTGTCACCGCAGCAGCGCGGCGCAAGCGACATGGCACGTACCCCGAGCTCCTCCGTGCCCGGCGGTGCCGCCTGGTCGTCATTGCCCTGGAAGTGGGTGGGCGCTTTGGCACGGAAGCAGCCACCTTCCTGCGCCTCCTGGCCCGCCACCGAGCTGCCACCATCCCAGCGCACCTCCGACCGGCGGCTCAGGCCGCCTGGGTGGCGCGATGGGCGGCGCTCCTGGCCGTTGCGGCCCAGCGCGCGTTCGCATCTTCCTTGCTCGAGCTGCCCCTTGCAGGTGAGAGCAACGGCGATGATGCCGCGCCTGAGCTGCACGAGGTCCTGGCCGATGGTCGCTGGGATCGCCCCCCGCCCGCCAGCCGCGTGCCGCCGCGGCGGTGAGGCCCCTCCCTCCCGACCCCGACCCCCGCTATGACAGGCTGCGGAAAAAGGCGCGCGAAAAAAAAAAAAAAAAAGTTAGCGAGTGTTCCGCGCCTCGTGCCGTTCGCGTTTTTTTTTTTCGCACCTTTTTCCAGCTGCCTGTGATGTCCGTGCCTTCAAGCTCCTACGGCCGCATCGGCAGCCGACTCGCCCCAGCGCCCCCGGCGAGGTCCAGGACCCTTTCCAGGCTGGGCCCGGCTCCCGGTCCCGCTTGCGGCTGGGCTGGCCACGCGCGTCCGAGGGCCGTGCCCGCGACGGCCTGCTGGACTGCGATGGAGATGATGCCTTGCCATCGCCTGGACCAGCCGCCCGCAGCCGCAGCGCGAACAGCTGGCGGCGCGCGTTGCGCGCGGAGGTGGACGAGATCCCGCAGGAAGCGGAGCGCCTGCGCGTTCCATCGCCCGCCAACCTCTGCTCCCAGCACGACCAGGCGCTGTGGCCCGCCACATGTGAGTTCGGGGTAAGCAAGCCGTCTGCTTGCGGCGCTCCGCGACCTGTAGCGCCGCGCCGTCGTCTGTATCCCCGCGCGTCTGTGGGTGACCTGCGCCGGTCAGCGGCGACACAAGCGTGGCGTCGCAGCAGAACGCTCCCCCGTTGGTTGTGGCTCCGCAAACGACCATGTCCAGGCGCCTACGGTCATCTGGGCGTACTCCTGGGGCCGTCGTGTGGGCGAGCCATTGTTGTGGCACGACTTGGCCTTCGGGTCCGACTGCTTCCCTAGCCACGCGGACACTTTTGCCCGTCTGGCCAGCAGTCCTGTCCGGGGACAGGCCAGCGCATGGTCCCCCAGTGCGTCGACCTCTAGGCCGCACCCCGGGTTTGGGCCGCACCGGTGGGGGCTCAGGGGCAGGGGTAGCCGCAAGCGACGGCGCAAAGCCAGGAGCATGGCCTGCGGAGTCAAGGTCGTGCTTTGCTCGCCTGGTATATGGCTGAAAGCCAGGCCCCCGCGTGCGGCCCAGCCTGGGAGCGGAGCATGGCCCGGAAGCTTGGCGGCATGGCCGGCAATAGCACGCGTGCGAAAGTGTAGGTTGCGAGTCCGCGTCGCGTGAAATTGCCAGCCGTGCGGCCAGTCCCCCGGGCCTGCGTCTGTCGGGCGGGCGGGCCGCTCGCCTTCCAGGATAGCTTCCCAAGTGAGGCAGTGGTTCCACCTTTCGTCTATCAAGAGCTTGCGGGCCTCATCCGCCTCGCAGAAGCATGGGGCAGCGTCTTCTCCTCGTCCCAGCGGAGGTAGCGGTTAGCCCACTCCGGGAGTCGCGTTTGGATGACGGGGAGTGCATCGGCCCACGCGGCCCAGTAAGCGGCAGCAGCCGTCCGTGCGGCCGACTGCAATCCAAGGCCCCCGTGCGCCGCCGGAAGTGTGGCTATTTCCCAGGCATGCGCGGCTTCCTGCGCCGGAATCCCTCCCAAACATGCCTGCAGAGTCGTCCACATAGCCTCATCATGGGCATTGGCGTAAGCGGCGGACTGGGATGGAGGCATAGTGCGGATGGCGTGGTTTGCCCGCGGGGACGCGCACATGTGCAGGAGCAACCAAGCGCATTCATCGCTGAAAATGTGGTCTTTCCCTGCAGCCTTCACGCGGACTTCCACAAGCGCTGATGGCGCTGCCTTCACAGGGCAAAGGCTACTGGCTATACACGGAGGGTGGCGCCGAAGTGCAGCACCAGGGCAACATGCTACACTGCGTCCGACACCCGTTGATGCGGGATGCGTCCACCCCGACAACACGGCAAAGGGCATGGTCGGCCGTCCGGCTCAAAGTCGCAGCCCGCACACACGCTGGACAGGGCTGACGAGCGTGGTGTCCTACTTGCACCCCACTGGCATGCACTGCGCGTATCCGCGTGTCACCGGTGGGCAGGTTCAAGTGCAAATCGCGCAGCGCAGTGTGGGCGGCGACTCGGGCCAGCCCTATGGTCCTTTCCCCCCTTTCCCAGAAAGGTTGCGTGACATAGCTGCAATTTGTCTTCTCAACGGACGTCCTCTCCACGTGGGCACCAGCATTCTTAGCACCGACAGCACCATCAGCTTGCATCCCGCTGAGCCAGTTTGAGCACCTCCAGTTTGCGCCGTCGCAACCGCTGAACTAGGATTCGCACCACCAATGTCTGTCTTAGCACTTGAACCTGCGTCATCTCAACACGGACGGCCAGCAGTCCGTCGAAGAATTTGCGTCGCACCCATTGATACCCATTGGACAGGCCGCAGCCATGGCAACAGAAATCCCATCTTCTACTTTTTTTTTGTTTTTGCCACTCCTTTTTGCGTCCGCAGGAGCGTCCAGGTCGGTGGGGAGCCTTGGCGAATTTCTTTTTAAGCTGGCGCGCCTTTTTCAGCTGTCCTCGTGGTCCCAGCGCCAGGCCACTTCTGGACGCGCAGTCTGCAGCGGGGCGGCCGCTGCGCAGGCGTGGTGGTCAGGGCATGCGGCTGGTGAGTGGGGGCCACGGAGGAATCGGCGAGGAGGTCGCTGAGCAAAAGGGTCTCTCCGTCGGCATTCGCGGTGCCGGGAATGTGCATGGAGAGCAAACTGGCAGCGAAGGCTCTTGCCGCAACGAAGGCGAGGAGGGCCGACCAGCGAAGCGCAAAAACGGAGGTGCATGCGGCTCGGGCGGCAAGCGGGGCAGCGCGGGCCCGGCATCGCGCGAGCTGCCTCACACATGCAGCGGCTTCGGCACTTCACCTGCCCCCAACTTTTATGGCGAGCACGGTGAGGTGGCAGATGCAAAATCTTCTGCCTTTCTTTTCTTCCACCCTCGCACCTTTCTCCGCTGATCAATATTGCTGAGTAGTTCCGAATCCCCATCAACGTTGGCCGTGCCGGTGAGCAGGAGTGACAGGAGGCTGGCTGCGAAGGATAACACATGATAAAACGCTGCTGCGCAAGAGATGAAGGATGACGAACGCAGCGTGAGGGCTGAGACGGCTGCGGCTCTAGAGGTGGCCGGGACGGCCCGTGCCCGGCACCGAGCACGCAAGCGGACGAAGTTGGCGGCCTCACTGCTGAATTTTTTTGGAAGGTGGGGTTGATTTGGAAATTGTGGCGGCATTTTTGTTGCGCGCAAGTGTAACTGCCCGGCGACAACCGCACGCTGGCACCAAAGCAAAACCCGAGCCAAACGGAACGAAGCCGACCATGTGATTTTTTCGAGGCGAATCGTAAGTCCATGTTGGCAACACAAACTGCATAATGACAACCCGGGACCGCGTTTACCCAGGAACCGGATCTGACTGCTGCTGGCGGAAAAAGGTGTGAGGAAAAAAACATCTCTTCATGTATGTGGAGCCAGCGCCAACGATTTTAGGCCCAGGTGCAAGGAATGCAAAGTGCAGAGCTCCAACGAAATGAGCCATCTCAATCTCTTGCTGATGTACCAATAATTTATGACCGCGGCACTTCAAACTTACAAAACAAAGCAACATGCCAGTCTGCTCACGACCATTGGATCATGCAAACAAGTTCACCCTGACACCCAAGCTCAAGAACGTACATGTCCTTATACTGCAACGTGCAATCGCAACGATCAAACCGCAACGCTGTATGTACAGCTCCTCACAAAAGGGAAATCTCAATATCTCATGGCAGCATGGCCATGGCCTGATCGTCGAGATCCCCGAGGCGAGGCTACATATATGTCCACGTTTTTTGTATACAGTTCGAAGCGTTGTTTCCGTACCAAAACCATGCAGCCACCAAAGACGGGGCTTCAACATCAGCAGCATGCGCTTTGTCGTTGCATCGTTGGTTCCCGATGGATCGCTCAACTCCGCCCGTGATATCGTCAGCACGTCTGCTAAGCGGCTGGCGCATGTGACATCCTCCGGGTCCGGGTGATCACCATGCACCCTCCACCCCAACTGTGACGCAATGCGCGCTGATCTGTAGCGTGGCATAATTAGATGTGGGCAGCAGATTACGGTGAATAGAAAATCATTCTTCAGTATCCCCAAGTCAGCAACACACAGGTTGCATGCCAATCATGACGCCTTCGCTCCGTAACTTGGAGACACGGGTGAAAGCATGCTAAAAAACAACGAATTGGTGATGCGAAGACGCCTGACGTGGCACGCGCTACGCCGCTAAGCATGCTAAGCGGTGGTCACCCTGCATCACCCTGCGATCAAGGCGAAATTTACACGGGCATACGAACGCGCCGTCCAGGTGCTGAGAAACCAAGTGGCGTGTGTTTGCGTTTTTTGTCGAAAACCGCTATCGGCACAGGCATCCGAAGCATGCATCTTCGTCAACAAATCGCAAACACGACGCATATTGTCATGGCCAGGACGAATGCACCGCACTCACGTTCCTTTCAGCGACCATCATCGGTGGATATGTGATTGCGTTTGAGAGACGTCGCTCACATTAGCATATGAACCCTATCATGTCGCGTTGATTATAACCATAAAGGTGTCGGCACTGCACGGTTTCTGGACGGGTCACGGTGTTTGACCTTCCAGTGAACCGGGCACCTTAGTGACCGCGTTAACTAAACATAGCACCGAGACGTCGTGAATCCGGATCCCTTGCATAAGCGCGAGGGAAAAGTGGGTTCGGCATCACGAGATTTTGCATCTTTTGTCATGCTTGATGTTGTAAGATGTTGTATTTCGGCCCGAAACATCCCGAAAAATTGGAAAATGTTCAACAGCATGTCCACGCACGAAAATTCGGAGGGGTGCTAAACGCACATGTCCTGGCGCATACACATGTGCATCATGTGAATCTTTGTGCGCACATGTGTCTACCCTTCTGCGCATGAAATGTCGGCGCGCGCGAGAACCAAAATGTGCAAACATGTACATAGGTACATGTGCGCCGGGACCGCATCTCACTTCGTGCGCATGTTTAAAGGGGCGTGCGTGCCTGTGCCGGGAAAATGCCGCAGTTTTTTCATCATGCATATCGTGCATGGCTTCAGGACATACACATATGTGTGTGTGTCCGCTACTAAACGTGTGTGCGCGTGTGTGCATGTGTGTGCGTGTGTCCGATAGTACATCTGCACTCGATCTACTGAATTTCTCGTGCACGCAGGCGTCTGTCTACGAGCAGACACACAAAAATGTTGGCGCGCAAAAGCAAAATCTGCATAGTGACGTGTCGGTGCGGCAGGCCCTTAGCGTTTTTGCAAAAGCCAATACCTTTTCGAGGGAGGGCGAAATGTGGCCCCCAGCAGGTACGAGTACCTCTTTCGCCCGCCGGCATGCGGAGCAAAACATGACGGGACCCAGACAAACCAAGAGCCAGAGGGTTTTGGTGTGTCTTCTACGAGGCTTGCACACCTGCAGGGCCACACAAAAAGAAGCTGCAGCGGAAGTGGCGCCTGCCCCCTCCCTGCAGTAGGCATGCGGGACTTCTTTCTGTGGTTCCTTCTGCGCCTCTGGAGAAGTCTCCCCTCCTCAATCCCCGGAATTCCTTAGAATCAGAAAACCGGGAAGTGTAGGCGGAAAGAGTCACGCCTACCGTTCTCATCGTACAGTGTGTTCGCGCACGGACAACACGGCCACTGTGCATAGCGCAAGCGTCGCAGGTGACATGTTTGCACATTAGGCTAGGAATCGTTTTGTGAGGCAGTCTGAGGCAGTACTGTCCGTTATTTGTGTCTGTCCAAAAACATGCCCGTGCGCGCATGCATCACTGAACGAGGGTCCGGGCGTCTCTCACTTGTATTCGTGCCTGTGCACGGAAAACGCTACCGGGCCGCAAACACACATGTCTTTGAACATATATACACAAGGGCACGCATGACATGCGTGTGTGTGTGTGTGTGTGTGTGTGTGTGTGTGTGTGTGTGTGTGTCTGTGTCTGTGTCTGTGTCTGTGTCTGTGTCTGTGTCTGTGTCTGTGTCTGTGTCTGTGTCTGGGTCTGTGTCTGTGTCTGTGTCTGTGTCTGTGTCTGTGTCTGTGTCTGTGTCTGTGTCTGTGTCTGTGTCTGTGTCTGTGTCTGTGTCTGTGTCTGTGTCTGTGTCTGTGTCTGTGTCTGTGTCTGTGTCTGTGTCTGTGTCTGTGTGTGTGTGTGTGTGTGTGTGTGTGTGTGTGTCTGTGTGTGTGTGTGTGCATGCGACATCCAATGCGATCCAATCAACGCGCTTCCCGTCGCACGTACACGTGGAGAGTCTACACACGAGGCGTGCAAAATGACAAACATCTGGCTGCGTGATGCTCCGACATTGCAAATATCGAGCAAATGGTTACACTTCTTTTCGTGCGCAGATCCCTCTCTATCATTCTCTCTCTCTCTCTCTCATTCTCTCTCTCTCTCTCTCTCTCTCTCTCTCTCTGCTCTGCATAAAACAACGCATAAAAACTTTACCACAAACACATTCTAAAAGATCTTAGACGCTTTCCCTGCGACGGCAAGAGCAAGAGTATCGAGCAGCCCGAAAACGTTTCAAAAGTTTTCACTGTGGAATAAACGGGTTGCGGGTTTAGAAGCATGCAAGATGTTTGTTAGGCATTCAACGTGAAGTTTTGCCGTCAGAGCTGTCAAAAGAACATTCCAATCGCATGTTAGATGACGGAGGTGCTTGGGAGAGTTGACAGCATTGCGTCCTTGCCGATGTCATGTCATTCTTGATCTTGCTCCTGATTCAGGACCTTAAATAAATTTGAACCTGTAATTTGGAGCCACATACCCCATGTGCTTGAATCGGTACTGTGGGCTTCTGCAAGGATGGGGTGGCGGGACCAAAGAAGTCAAATCAGGATCAACCACATCAAGAACATCAAATAGGGATCACAAAAATCAAGACCCTTACAAAGCCCGGGTTCGCAAGGGCCCTAAAGACTGCAAATTGCAGCATATCTACCTATCAGCAAGCTCCAACTCTTGCAGTCTACAAGCTTCAAGTACGTGCGCCAAAATATGGCTTGGGAATTTGCAACAGCGCAGCGTTTGTAAGCATGGTTTGGTTGGCTTGATTTTGCCAGGGCTGGAGGCCGAGGCCAACACGCTCGGCGATCAAAACACACATGGCTCGGTTTTCGCCGCTTGGCATGGCCATAGCGGGGGGAGGGGGTTTTGGGAGGGGCGGGAACCCCCCTTACATTTACAACAGTGTCATTACTACAGCCCGGTTTTACTTTGCCAGGCCATTTCTTGGGTTCGCCAATTTGCTTAGACGAAAAGAGAAACCGGTTTTCTTCCCTTCATCCTGATATTCCCCTGTTCAGGTTAGGGATGCACTGACACTGTTTTAATCGGGGCAGGGGAGGGGGGTGGTTCCGTATTAGAGGCCTGTGACAAAATGCAAAAAGGCTCTACTCTACTGCACCTGGAGCCTGTAAGTTGGCAGAGATGCTTGCCGTATTTGCAGCCTGCGAATAGGCTGAAATGCTGCAAGTTGCCTGCCTTTCTTCCTCCCCTCCCCCCCTTCATGTACTTCCTCCTTTTCTTCCTTCTGGCCTTACTTCTTAGTTACTGATCCCTCCTCGATTTTTGACAAAATTTGATTTTTTTTATGCCTACTTATCCCACAAGATGCGGCCAGGGTCGGTGTCAGCGATGGTTTGCTTGTCCGCGACGCGTGTCACTTTCTTTTCATGAATCTCTTCGTGTCTGTTCCATGCCACGGCTGTTCAACATGGGCCCTTTGTGGATGGGCTCCGCTTGCCGCCGCTTGTCCCGCGTCGACCTCCATGCCCCTGAAGCTGCGTGGCGCGGGTACGTGCTTGCCTCGTGTCCCCGAAGAGTTCGAGTGCGAGCTCGAGTGCGTTCCTGCAACCATTTGGATGAGCGGCGGCGCTGCGCAAGCAGCGCAACGCTGAGGCCAAAACGTCATCCCTGCCACGACTCCCCCGATGGAGCGGGCGGGCAACCTGAATCTGCGGACGAGGAAGTGCCGCCAAGCCCCAAGTCAAAAGAGATCGACGCGTACTTGGGGACGGCGGCGGCAGCAAGCAACGGGGGCGCAGGGCGCAGGTGGCCAAGTCACCTGCGCTCGCAAGCAACCGGCTCGTTGTGACACACCCTGGGGACCACATGAACCCCAAAATTGAAAAAACACTCCCTATACTATTGTAATTCCGAAAAATTTATAAGAACCCATAAGCCCTTTTAGGGTTCATTTGGTCCCCAGCAGCCCCAGCAGCAAGATCGGTGCGCGCCACGCCGTCGTTCAGTCGCACGATTTCGGATCCAGCGAGGTGCGACGTTGGTTCCGCCGTCGGGCGATCGCGGGCAGGCAAGGCTCCCTGCACCCCATATATTCGCGCATCTACAATACTACATACATGGCCCGGCATTTGTACATACTATACATGTATATATATATATATACATATATGTATGTATGTACGTACGTACGTATGTATGTATGTACGTACGTATGTATGTATGTATGTATGTATAAGATATTGTACACTTCTATTATATTAAGTGGACACATGAAACATGAATAAATGAACAATAGATATTATACGTTTGACTCAAGCGGCACCCTGAATCACACATCCCGGCCGGACTCTCTTTTCCTCTGAGCCACCTCCAATTCTGCGAGATCCGGGAAGGTCGGGAAGACTTTTCCAGGCCTGGCTGGGCGATAGTGCGTAGCTGGCACTCTCCTTACCTACAGTTTTATGGGTTCTACCTACTCACTACTCACTACAGAGTATACCACAATGTGTGGACAATGACTGTTGCGCCCTAAACCCTAAGCCCTAAACCCTAAACACCCTAAACCCTAAAGTGTATGCGCTCAGAGTAGCTCACCAGTGCGCACGACTCGAGACTCAAGGTGCACCAAGCCGATACGGAACCCGCAAATAACGCCAAATTCAGGACCATCGCCTGAACCTGCAACAGCCGCTACCTATAGACCCACTTGCAGTGTGTTCAACCCCCTGTAAACCCTAAACCCCAAACCCCAAACCCCAACCCTATACCCTAAACCCTAAACCCTAAACCCTAAACCCTAAACCCTAAACCCTAAACCCTAAACCCTAAACCCTAAACCCTAAACCCTAAACCCTAAACCCTAAACCCTGCACTCAGAACCCCGAAAGCCAAGCACAGCTATCATCGGTCCCCAGAAGCTGCCCAACATGTCAGGTGGTCGGGATGACAGGATTCAGCAAGTGAGCGTCCTGCATGGCAGTTTAGGGTTTAGGGTTTAGGGTTTAGGGTTGAGGGTTGAGGGTTTAGGGTTTAGAGTTTAGGGTTTCTGGGCTAGGCTGCCAGTGGGCCAGTGGGCACTTAAGGCTTTGAGAGGTAGGCTGAGGGTAAGTAAGTTCCCTCAACCTCAGAAACCCCACACATGAACTCTATCATGAACACCTCTAAACTCTAATCCCGTTAAGACCTAAACGTGTCTCCCGGTGGTCGTTTTGACCAAATCCATTTGCTCTTTCTCTTGTGTTGTTTTTTGTTTTCTCTCTCTCTCTCTCTCCCTCTCTCTCTCTCTCTCTCTGTCTCTCCAGTACACAAACAAACAAACCCTCTACAACTTCCAGCCAAGCTCTGCCATCATTTCGTTAAAGCCGTTAAGCTATCAAAGTGGCAGGATCAAGCAAGCAGTTCAGAAATCATTCCAACGATGCTGACTGGCCTCCCGAAACCCTACACCCTAAAAGCCCAAAACCCTAAACCCTAACTTTGCCAACGCAGGCCTGCAGTCTCAAAAGCCTCTTCCACGTCTACAGTACTCTTGGCCAAAGTTTTTTGACACTAGGATCCCCAGTAACCTAGGAATAATATGGGCTACCTTGTGGGATTAGGTAGTTTTTAAAAGGAAACCCTAAACCCTAACCCTGAACACCCAAACCCTAAACCCTAAACCCCAAACAGGGAAAAAATGGCCCACTGGGAGACCTCGAAAAGGACTAGAAAAGAGTGCGGAGAGTCCTCCGGATGCCAGATGCTCCAGCGCTTTCGACCTCACAAGCGCAGCTACCCGTGGTGAAGCATTTCTGCTCAGAATTGTTAGGGTTTAGGGTCTAGAGTCTAGGGTTCACGGTGTAGGGCTTCGAGTTTAGGGTGTGCCCTAGACAACATACAGGCGCGCTGTACAGCGAAAGCCTGCCAAGCGCTTTCCAGAACGCCTAAACCCGCAAATGCATAAACCCAGCATCAGGATGCTATCGTTCTGAGATACTGCAACTGTGCAGATCATGGAGGTTCAGCACGAGAACCTGTTGTCGTAAACGGTACCCGGTGAATTCTGATGTTGGCTCCGCACAGATGTTTTTAGGCATCGTAGTCATAGACCACACATAAGCCCTCAACCCTAAACCCTAAACCCTAAACCCGAAATCCTACTCCCACTTGAAACGATGGAATCAAGTGAATCAAACGCTCCCGCCCTTGGCCCTGACGCCTACTGTGCCACACTGCGACTCTTCGAGGTTACCAAGGGTTTAGGGTTTAGGGTTTAGGGTTTAGGGTTTAGGGTTTAGGGTTTAGGGTTTAGGGTTTAGGGTTTAGGAAAACCTAAAAAATAGCAAGCCTTTTTGTCTCTGGATGAGGGAATTCGGGCCCTAGATTATGCCCTTTCAGGGATGACATAGGATACCTCATTCCCTCAACCTCAGCCTTGCCTTTTTCTTTTTTGGCAGACTTCTGAACCCCTCCTCGAAGTTTAACTTTTAGGCTCCTTTTTGTAGTTTCTACAAAAACCCAAGAGGTGAAAGTCCTAAGAGCCAGCCAGAAGAAAGCCCTAAGCCCTAAGCCCTAAGCCCTAAGCCCTAAACCCTAAGCCCTAAGCCCTAAACCCTGAACCCTGAACCCTGAACCCTGAAGCCTGAAGCCCAGTCTTTTTTGGCCCTCCTCAGGCGTCTGAATCACTGTCGAACACCTTTCGATCTCCTGCCGCCTCGACAATGGCACCGCTCACCTCCAGGGTTTCGGGTTTAGGGTTTAGGGTTTAGGGTTTAGGGTTTAGGGTTTAGGGTCGGACACCATACCCCCCAAAGAAGCAACTACAGTTCGAGGTCTGGAAAAATCAACAGGGTGCCCAGTGAAAATGGAATATAGGGGCAGTCGTGTAGGGGCTTGCTCTGGGGTTTTCGGTTGAGGCGTCCGGAAGTCAGGCCTTGCAATGCTGGACGAAGGGCGAGCTCAAAAGTCCCGCGTTAATGGCTCTTTTTGAAGTCACGTTGCCCGAGCTTCGAATAAACTTCCGCCTCTACTTGTAGGGCTCAGGGCTTAGGGTTCCAACAATGGAAAGGCCTCCCCTATGAGAAATACAGGGAATAAAACCATTGCGAGCTTCAGATTTCGGGGAGACGAGGAGGAGGCGGGAGACTACCAGAAAGATGAAACAAGCGCAGGAGTGAATGGGTTTTGGGGGTCCTAGGGTTTCGGGCGCCGGGTTCGAAATCTAGTGGTAAGTCTGCGGGCTTCAGCATGATGCTGGCATCCTTTTGCCATGACCTGCGTTTGTCTAAGCCGGCGATGCAGAAAACCTTTCTCCTGAAAGCCATAACCCTAAACTCCGCTAACTTTCAGCTTAGGTATAGAGGAACTACCCCCTTGTCGGTTAGGTATAGCCCAGAAAATCTGCAGGCGGATGGAATCCGAAGAAAACCCTAAACCCTAAACCCTAAGCCCTAAACCCTAAAACCCTAAACCCTAAACCCTAAACCCGAAAACCCTAAGCCCATACGCTGCCTTGGCAGCTTTCTTGGCGTTCCAAGAGGGATGCAAGTCGGCCGCATCGGTGGCCGCAGGGCTCGCGCCTGTGTGCGCCAGGTGTTCGTAACCCGGCTTGCGCTTCAGGGCTTTAGGCTTTAGGGTTTAGGGTTTAGGGTTTAGGGTTTAGGGTGCTTCAGGGCTTTAGGGTGCTCATCTGCCCGGCCCGGCACCTACAAGTAGCCGTATGCTCAAGCTCCCTTAGAGGTAGCTTTGCTCGCAAGAAGAGGGACCCTCAAACCTGAATCCCCTGCAGCAACCATCCTTTGAGTTCAAGAGTGGAAGGATGAGTGATTAGGCCGAAAACCCCGTGATCAAACACTACACAAAGGCCTTTTCCTTGGGGACCAAATGAACCCTAAACCCTGAACCCTAAACCCTAAACCCTAAACCCTAAATTTGAAAACATACACCCTAGCATGTGAACCCTAAACCCTTAGGGTTCATCTGGTCCTTATAAGGTTCAGGGTTGTAGGTGTAGCCCCTAAACCCTAAACCCTAAACCTTAAACCCATAAACCCAGAAACCCATAAACCCTAATCCCTAAACATCCTGGTACCCCGGGCCTTCCCGGCCTTTGGACCTCTTTGTCTTTGCCGCCTTCGGGGCCTTTGAGGGCTGCTCCTCCTTCTGCGCCTTGTGCGTGAAAGGAGTCTCGGATAGGGCTTAGGCTTAGGCTTTAGGGTTTAGGGTTTAGGGTTTAGGGTTTAGGGTTTAGGGTTTAGGGTTTAGGGTTTAGGGTTTAGGGTTTAGGGTTTAGGGTTTAGGGTTTAGGGTTTAGGGTTTAGGGTTTAGGGTTTTGGGGTTTAGGGTTTAGGGTTTAGGGTTTAGGGCTACCTGGGGCTCTTTGAACCTTCAGTTTGATGGGTTATACCTACTACTGGGGTAGCTACTACCAAACTGTACGTAAGTAGAGTCCCAGGTCTTACTTCTCCAAAAACCAACGAGACAAAAAAACACACTTACGCTTTTGCTTACATACTTTGTGAGCATATCCAAGAATGTAAGGCGGAAGGGGGGGGGGTGTGGTGGTGGTGGTTGAGGTCCTTGCAAGCCGGAGCCACTTTAGCCCAAACAGCCCCCAACCAGCCCAACCAGCAATCTCCCCCAAGCGCCCAGCTTCAACGCTTAGGGTTTAGGGTTTAGGGTTTAGATTTTTAGGGTTGCTTGGAGGTCCATGGTACTTAGTAACCCAATGATAACTGCACTTATCACCCAATTGTAACCCTATTCGGGTACTTAAGGGGCTTCGAAGTAGTCAAAAACTACACTTCAAATTGGGCTCTAAGTACTCTGAACCTCCCAGTCGGCTAGAGGGTTTAGGGTTTAGGGTTTTGGGTTTAGGGTTTAGGGTTGAGGGTTAAGGGTTGAGGGTTTCGGGTTTAGGGTTGAGGGTTTAGGGTTTAGGGGTCTCGGGTTTCAGGGTGCCTCCCCCCACCTCACCCCACCAAGAGCCGGACCTTCAGCAGAGATTCCGTGTCAGCAGGGTTTATATGGGCTCTTTATGGGGCTTATATCAAGTGTGATTATAGGGTTTGTATAGCTACCCTAAACCCTAAACCCTGAACCCTGAACCCTGAACCCTGAACCCTGAACCCTGAACCCTAAACCCTAAACCTTAACCCTAAATCCTAAACCCTACACGGGCTTTATACAGCTTCAGCGACCCCATGTCAGGCCTTGCCTTGCGCTTTGGGCGCTTCTTTGGCTCCCTTTGCGGCGCCTCGGCCTCCTCTACCTGGAGAGGTCGGGTATAGGGTTAGGGTTTAGGGTTTAGGGTTTGGGGTTTGGGGTTTAGGGTTTAGGGTTTAGAGGAGCGTGTGCGAGGCATTCTGGGGCTGAAGGTTTATTGAGGGTTTGGGGTTTAGTGTTTATGTAGGGTTTAGGGTTTTCAGGATGTTTAGGGTTTAGGGTTTGGTGTTTGGGGTTTAGGTTGCTAGGGTTGAAGGTGTATTTGCTATAGGGTTTATAGGGTTTATGGGTTTTATAGGGTTTTTTCGGGTTTATAGGATATAGGGTTTAGGATTTAGGGTTTCGGGTTTGGGGGTTTTGCTGTTTCAGAAAAAGAAGGCTTCTCAGACGGTTAGGGGCCTTTAGGGCTTCAGAGGGGGTTGGAGGGTTTAGGGTTTAGGGTTTAGGGTTTAGGGTTTAGGGTTTAGGGTTTAGGGTTTAGGGTTTAGGGTTTAGGGTTTAGGGTTTAGGGTTTAGGGTTTAGGGTTTAGGGTTTGGGAGATTTTAAGTTACTTTAACCCCACATAACCACAACACTTAGAGTCCCCTGAAGTCCCCTAAGTATCGGATATAAGGTATACTTATGCAGGGGTTGCAAGTACCCCAAACCCTAAACCCTAAACCCTAAACCCTAAACCCTAAACCCTAAACCCTAAACCCTAAACCCTAAACCCTAAACCCTAAACCCTAAACCCTAAACCCTAAACCCTAAACCCTAAACCCGACCCAAACCCAAGTACCCATGAACCTCCAAGTACCCCTGCCCAGCCTGCGGAGCGGCCTCCGCACGATGGGCCTGCGTAGGCGCAGGAGGAACCAGCCCCAACAACAAACCCTAAACCCTAACCCTAACCCCTATACCCTGAACCCTAAACCCTAAACCCTAGACCCTAAGCCCTAAACCCTGACCCTAAACCCTGAACCGTAAACCCTAATAGGTTTTTTAAGAATCTGGGAAAGAAGGGAACCTACACAGAGCCTACACAGACCCTTTTTTTCATAAAAGGTACCCCGAATACCACCAACCCCAACACAAGCCCTCAACCCTAAACCCTAAACCTTCAGAAGCTCGGTCCCCCAACCCCCAAACCTTAAAATCTGTTGGGCATATGGGGGTAGGTCAACCCGGGAAGGGGGGGAGGGGGAGGGGAGGGGAGGGGGGAGGGGGGGAGGGAGGGGGGGACGGGGGAGGGGGGAGGGGGGAGGAGGTGAGGAGGGGGGAGGGCGAGGGAAACCCCACCCCTCGATCCCAAAAAATCCTTCCAACACTTTTACAAGCGTTAGGACGTGGCCAACCCCGGCGGTAGGAGCCATGCCCATTATTAGCATCGACGTTATGAGTACCAGTACAAACGTGTCAAATATGTAAAACAAACCTCGCCACCATGGGAGGTCTGCGTGGGGTGGCTGGCAGGCCTTTTTGGGTTTAGGGCGCCCTGGATTGATGTGGTGGACACCCATTGGAAGCCTCAAAACCCTGAGATTTGTGAGAGGATGGTTGTGGGGTGGGAAGGTTAGCAGACTGGCGCGTGCACAAAATTCATTTCCGCCTGACACGGCCAAAACCCCAAAACCCTATAAACCCTAAAAACACTATAAACAGCATAAACCCTATAAACTCTATCTAAACACACTAGACCCACATAAACTCTCTCTCTCTCTCTCTATATATATATGTATATAAACCCGATAAGCCCTATAAGCACCATAACCTCTACATAAACCCCAAATCAACCCTATAGAAATCCTGTGAACCCGAAAACCCTACAACCCTATAAACCCTATACATCCTAAAAACCCTATAACCCTCTCGAAAGCCCTAAGAACCCTAAACCCGAAACTCTGCAAAATCCTAAACCGTGACAATGGGTAGTACCTCGGGGGCCCAGGAAACCCTACCTAAGCCCTAAGCCCTAAGCCCTAAGCCCTAAACCCTAAACCCCAAACACCAAACCCCAAACCCGTTTCGAGGGTCCTTGCCGCGCTTCAACTTCCGGCCCGGCTTGGGACCTGGTCTGATTTGGGCTTCTTATGGACTTAAGGGTTTAGGGTTTAGGGTTGAGGGTTTAGG
The DNA here is from genome assembly GCA_905221605.1 of Symbiodinium natans. Taxonomy (NCBI): domain Eukaryota; class Dinophyceae; order Suessiales; family Symbiodiniaceae; genus Symbiodinium; species Symbiodinium natans. Next base: position 570,501 of record CAJNDS010002167.1, on the reverse strand, counting down.
GTTTTTTGGGAGCTTAGGATGTGTTTTTTTTTTTTTTTTTGGGGGGGGGGGTTTTGTGAATTAGGGCTTTTGGATGTTTTTTTTTAAGGGTTTTGGGATGTTCTAGAGGTTTCAGGATGTTTTAGGGGACTTTAGGGGGTTTGGGGCTTTAGGATGCTGTAGAGGTCTAGGAGCTTTCGTAGTGGTTTGGGGTTGGGAGATTAAGGTTTCGGGTTTAACGTGGACTATTGTTCAGGAACTCACTATACTCCCCTTAGGAGCATAAGAAACAGCAAAACGTTTAACATCCCTGGCTTCATATAAACCAAAATGACTTGCTAAAAGTTGCAATGATCAAAATGCCCTATATGTGTGTGTATATATGTACACACATTTTTTTGCTTGTATTTGTTTCTACTAAAAAAACGAACTCCTGATGGTTCTAGAGTGCTTGAAGTTCCTTAACAACAACAGTCCTGTCTTAGGGGGCTTCGAGGGGGGGTTGGAGTTTCGGGCTTTCCGGTGCTTTTTGCAGACTCGAAACAAGGTTTACAGCTGAAGGACGGGGCTTCTAGGGTGCTTTGAGGGCTTGAAAGAGCCCTTAAGCCCTAAACCCTAAACCCCCTGCGCAAGCCAGGTTGTTCGCAAAGCGGGCATTGTGATGTTGAGACTTCGGGCAGCGCGCGCGTGGGCTGTGAGAGCATTTCGGGCTTGGGTTCTTCCTCAACAGGGCGCGGGCGCCAGCTTGTCCTACCTTGAGAACCAAATGAACCCTAATAGGGCTTCTGGCTCATATCCCAACAAGGACTATAGTCATATTGGGTATATGGTCCCAATTTTCGGGTTCGTTTGGTTCCCAGGGTACAAGCCATCATACCGAACGCGTTCCATTACATTGGCCACAGACTGCCGTAAGTACCATCTGGAATGAACTCGTGCGACTTTAGGGTTTAGGGTTTAGGGTTTAGGGTTTAAGGTTTCGGGTTTAAGGTTTAGGGTTTAAGGTTTAGGGTTTAGGGTTTAAGGTTTAGGGTTTAGGGTTTATTTCAAGCTTATGGGAGTGTTCGAAGGAGCGGAGTAGCACAGTGCTTCCCATGCTAGAGTGTATGCTTGGCAAGTCGTCACTACCCGCACGCCCGGCACGCGTGATTTGTTGCAGGTTGCAAGAAATGTTACCCAGAATGAGGTGCCCGGTCATGGGCATGTGCTGCTTTGGCTGGTGCAAGACCTCCACTTGCCATGCAAGTGTTGCATATTTGGAAGCTTCTGCACTTGGTCTTGCATGAAGGGTCGGACAGGACTGGGCTAGAGGACCCTAACATGGAATGCCAAGATCTAGCTCGAATAGTCGCAGGTCCCTTCAGCGTGGATAAAGCCCTCTCTCCATCTCCAAACCTCCCACACCTGCCCTGGGCAGGAATTGCTGGTCGGACGCCCAACGTCCGCACACACCCTAGACTACAAAAAGTCCAAACCCTCGGGCCCTGAACTTGCTTCGGCCCTACCTCTGGAGCTTGAAATCCCTAAACCCTCACGCCCCCTGAAAAAGAAGTTTAGGGTTTAAAGAACACCTCAACCCCTAAGTGCGGGACGCTGGCAGACTCCGATGTTTATGATGGCTTCAGTGCTTTCGTACCATGTACATGTATAATTTGTTGGGTCTACATATGTACAAGTTCATTTGGTCTACATGTATAATTTGCTGGGTCTACATGTACAATTTGTTGGGTCTACATGTACAAACCCTAAACCCTAAACCCCTAAACCCCTAAACCCCTAAACCCTAAACCCTAAACCCCTAAACCCCTAATGTACGAAAACTAGAAGAATCAACGTTGTAAACGTTCAATGTCTTGTGATCTGCTGATGCATGCCTCCCAGGTGGACAACTAACCCTACAACTCCGATCGCTTTGCGTGGGCGTGTTCATCATTATGAAAACTCTTTAAAGTTAATATTAATATTAATATTAATATTAATATTAATATTAATATTAATATTAATATTAATATTAATATTTATATATATATATATATATATATGGGTGCGATTGAAACCCTTGCCTACTTCCTGCGCAGATCCTGTTTATGAATCCTATATTCTACAACATACCCACAGGTTCGTAGGAGATTGATGTCCGCGACAATGATTTTATGGATACTCTTTCAATGGGAACTACCCTGCACAACATAGGGTTTAGGGATAGGAGGTTTGAAGCCAAAGATACACCAACTCCCCCTTTCCAATTCTCCCCACACCCCCCCCCCCCCCCCCCCCTCCACGCTCCCGCTCACCCCCGCCCCCCCCAACTCCCCCCCAACTCCCTCCCCACTCACTCCCCCCCACTCATCCCACCCCACCCCAAAGCTCCTGTCCCTTGAGCTGCTATGGGTCGGCCGAGGACAAGCTTTGAGCCCATCAGCCTCTATAGACGCTATATGACGCAATCATATGGGTGGGTATTCTAGACGTTAAATGGCGCCATCGTATGGATATGATACACTCTGTCTTCTTCACTATCTTTGGCATTTAAAGCATGCACCTTATTATCAATCACGATGCCTGGTGCATTCCTTTGGCTGCATGTGGCAACTTTTTGTCAAAATTCATGTAAGACCTCGCAAGGGTACGTTGTGCACGACCTCATGTATTATAGAGTTCTTGAATGAGGGCGGTTCAAGGGGGGGTAGGGAACCTTAGGGAAGCTCAGGAAGCCTTAACGAGTAGTAGGGAGTATTAGGGAAACTTGGGTTCTATACACCCCTGGAACCCTCCTCCCTTATAAGAACCCTGCAAATGTATGTTGCGAGTTTGCCGCACATGTGTGGAGAAGCAGGAGCAGGCCAGCGTGCCTTTCTGTTTCTATCAGGGGACGGCAGCCCCTCTGGTTTCTTGCGCCCAAATCCCTAATCCCTAAACCCTAAACCCTAAAAACCCTAAAGCCCTCAACCCTACACATCCCTTGACCCCGTCAACCCTGGAGACGCTGAGGATTTCGGGTTTAGAGAGCCTTGACCCCAAAACCCCTAAGGACCCAACAAAATCGAAAGAACAAGCCTAAACCCTACACCCTCAAACTCTGAACCCTAAACCCTAAACCCTAAACCCTAAACCCTGAACCCTGAACCCTAAACCCTAAACCCTAAACCCCCCGCTTGGGGGGTTTTGATTCTGAGGCAGCATGAACACCTCGCCAAGCAGCTGGGCTCAGCGACCTCGGCTCAAGGATCATCGGCCACATCTTGGGGACTTAGGGTGGAGTGTGAGGCGCGTTTAGGGCTTCCTAAACCCTAAACCCTAAACCCTAAACCCTAAACCCTAAACCCTAAACCCTAAACCCTAAACCCTAAACCCTAAACCCTGAACCCTGAACCCTGAACCCTGAACCCTGAAGCCCAGGGCTTCTGAGGGTTTCTTACGGGATTGGAGCTTGAAGGCTCAGAAGGGTAGAGGGACATCTTTAAGGGGCTTATAGGGTTTGTACTGCCTAGGGATTTTCGAGGGCTATACTACAGGGCTGGTGTACGCAGGGCAGGGCACGCAGGGCTTGAGACGTCCTCACTCCAATCACTACACTACACCAAACCCTGCACCCTGTGAGGTGCAGGGTTTAGGGTTTAGGGTTTAGGGTTTAGGGTTTAGGGTTTAGGGTTTAGGGTTTAGGGTTTAGGGTTTAGGGTTTAGGGTTTAGGCTTTAGGGTTTAGGGTTTCGGGTTTCGGGTTTAGGGTTTAGGGTTTAGGGGGCTAATAAAGACCTTTCAGTCCCATAAGGCCAAAAACCAAAACCGCTAAGCCTGCATATCACACCTAGAAACCCCAAACCCTAAACACTAAACCCTAAACCCAAAAACCCTAAAACCTAAACCCTAAACCCTAGTCCTGCTCTTCGTCAGCCTGCTGAGCCTGGGACCGCGGATGTCGAGGGAGCCTTCTCTGGCTCATCGCCCCCCTCCTCCTTGAGCTGTTCCTTCCAAGGGATGTTTGGGCTTGGGGTGCTGTAGGGTGTTCGGCTGCAGAAGAGAGTCGTCCACAGAAAGCACCCAGCTGTACTCTAGGAGCCTTAAGAACTAGAACAGGCTTTGGGGGGGGCTTGTTCTGGTACATTTATATAGGGACCACAAGGGGATACGACTAGCAGTTCTTCCGACCCTAAGACGTAGGCTTGTCCTTCCCCTTCCGTTTCTTCTTCTGCTTCTGCTTGGGCGTGGGCTTCGCTTCGGCGACCATGCCTGCCCATGAGGGTCGAGGTTGATGTGAGGCTCTTCTCCCAAGAGTAACCCCCTTTTTTGGTGTAGTGTAGAGGGGCTTATAAGGGACCTGAAGTCCTAAACAAAGGGGAACACGGGCCTACTCTGTGTCCTAGGCTTTCTTGCAGCCCCATGAGTCTCAACACCTTTGCCTACGGCGCAGCAGGTTCCATGCGTTCAGGGTTGAAGCTGTGTGTTTAGGGCTTTGCGTCTAGGGTGTCGGGTTTAGGGTATAGGGTTTAGGGTTACGGACACGAGCCTGGCTTCATGTCGGATGCCTGCCCAGGGAAAATGTCAGGCAGCGCGCAGGCATCCGTCTCGCAACACAGACGCAGCAGACTGCATCACAAGGGGCAGCAAAGGCCCTGGCAGCAAGACAAAGCACCCTAAACCCTAAAACCCTAAACCCTAAACCCTAAACCCTAAACCCTAAACCCTAAACCCTAAACCCTAAACCCTAATCTTTTTTGGCGATTGGCACTACTCATCGTCAGAATTACACCTGCCTGCGGCTCTTCATCCGCAGCATCCAAGGCAGTGTTTGTGCCTCTGGGAGGATTTTGGGGGGAAGATTGAGGGTTTAGGGTTTGGGGTTTAGGGTTTGGGGTTTAGGGTTTGGGGTTTAGGGTTTAGGGGTTAGGGTTTGGGGTTTGGGGGTGGTTTAAAGACACAGGGGGCTTAGGGTTAGGGCCTTCGGGATGTTGGGTGTATTACACATGTTTAGCTGCTGAGTTTCATAAGCCCCCCCAAAAGTGCACACTTTCAGCTCTACAGGGGACATCTGTAAGCCCGCATGAGCCAGGAAAAACTCTGATATTTCAACCATGGAAGCCCTGCCTGAGCCTTCGCCGTTCCTGAGATCCTAGAAAGTGCAAAGCCGCACATAGCCCCACACACCGAACCCTTTGAACTAAACCCCCATCAAGCCGTGAATGTTGCAGCCCTTGTCTACCCTTAAAGCCTAGCAACTAAATCCGAACATGTCTACCCCGTAAATCCTAGCAACTAAATCCTAACATGTCTACCCCCTAAATCCTAGCAACGAAATCCGAACATGACCTTAAACCAGAGAAAGCCCTTAAAAGTAAGGCACCGCATTTTACACCTCAAAATGCTAAAATCCAACAAGGGACGCCCCGAGGAAACTCCCATATTTGCTCCCCGAAACCCTAAACCCTGGTGAGCTGCCAGCCTTCGAGCGCCAGCTGCTCGCGGATCATCCGCCGGATCTCCGCCCGCCTGCCCAAGGCGCGGAAGCTCCAGAGAACTCGGGGGCGGGGGGGGGGGGGTAGGGTTTAGGGTTTAGAGTTTAGGGTTTACCAGTGGCGCCCAAAACCCTGAAAAATGACGGTCGCGGATAAGGAACCCGTCTTTGAGTGACATGAAGTCTAAGAACCTGGTTTGTCTAGAAAAAGCCTGGTTTCTAATGACATAGGTATACAAGTGTAGATGGTAGCTATGCAAGTAGAGGCTGACAGTCATCAAGATTCAGTCAGGGGATGCCCTAGATAATAATTGCCCAACCCTAATTGACCCTAAACGAAGGGCGGCCTCCATCCACCAGCCGGCTCGTTGGGCATGTGGAATCAGGCCGGGCTTACAGGAACTTTAGGGGGGTATACAACACAATCTTACACGGACTATAAAGGGCTCGGTTCTACATAGCCCGAATGGGCTTGCCCAGATGCTTCAAGCCACATGTAGGAAGTGGCAACCCTTCTTACACTAACACTAAACCGCAAACCGGCTGAAGTAAAGAAGCCTGCACGCAATGGCACCAAAGCCAATTTCTTCGACAGCTGGTCTCGCTCCCAGAGCCTTTCTTTCAGCTTTCCAGTCCTGCAAGCGCAGCTCATGAGCTGAACAGTGCAGTTCTCTGGTAGCTGTTTGGCTTTTGTTAGCACGGGGTTGGTTCAGAAGAATCTTAGAGGGCAATGGCTGCTAGCTCTTCGTCTTTGTCAATGGAGCCAAGCGATGGGGGCCAGGCTCCTGCTTGTGAGATGACAAGCTTCATCGATGGGCTTGGACAGGTGTGGGACGCCGACCCTGAGATCAGGTCACTTTTGCGGGGTGGGGGGCAGCTCTTTAAACCCCTGTCTGAGCGCAACATGGACATCAAGACCCCATCCAAGCTGCACTTTGTTATGAAGCCTCTCTTGGAGAAGATGGCCGAAAACGACAAGAAAGTACCCGGTATCGATGCATTGCGTGAAGAAGTGAAGTTGGTGTATAAACTCAACCACCGCGAAGTCACTTCTTTCGACATTGATACAGCTTCTTGGAACCTTCGGAAATATGCTGGCTTCGTCAAGATGAAGTGTCGAAAGGGTTTGGTTTCCACTGACACTTGCATTCTCAGCATTGTTCTTGTGGTTTCTTTGTTCTAAGTGTCTTCGAGTGAGCTTGCGGAGTCGAATTTACCGGAAATTTGATCAGTTGTGGTATGTACATAAGTGCCTTTTCCCCTTTCTTCCCCGATCGTGCTCAGGACCCAGTCTTTCAAGAGCTCTGCTTGACCTTGGACCCAACGTTGCAGGCTGGGGTCAGTTGTTTTTGAGAGTCCTTCTTACGTTCCACCACAGTTGTCACAGAGGATCCAAGTCCAAACAGCCAGCGTAGATAGAGTTACGTAAGTGACATGTAGGCTGTGATACGTGTGTGGAGGAGGTGGTGAACGCCATTCGTGCGCGGATGAAGGAGAGGTGTGGTGCCTCACATGATCCGGCTGAGGAGAGGGTTCGGTTTCGGAGTGTACTCTTCTAGCTGTTCATTCTCGAAATGTTGGGTGAATCGCATGTGGTACAAACACGGTTATATCTTTCTTGGGCAACAAAAACAGGAGGGAGACGAGGACGCCTATGACGACGATGATGGCGATAATGGTGACCATGATGAAGACGATGGCCACGACAATGGCGCCGGGGTTGGCCCTCTTGTACCTGCTGGCGACGGCTCTGGTCGCGCTGGTGCTTGTGAGGCCGAGACAATCGTGATCGAGGACGATGTGGTCAAGGCGGAGGCCACGCCAGCTGAGGATGCGCCAGAGGTTTTGTCGTCTGCAAGTGCAGTGACAAGCCCTATCCTTCCTCGAACCCCGTATGCATGGAGCCAAATGTTAGATATAATGTTTTGTGTGCTAAGAACAAATATGTAGTGCATCGAGTGCGATTGAACGCAAACCACTTCCCAGGCGAGGCCTATGAGATGGCTGAGGTTTCGGAGCAGCTTGCGGCAGCAAGGGCGAGGATGGCCGCGCTGCCTGGCCCACCTTCTTGAGGGATGCTTTTCAAAGGGTGTGCAAGAACTGTCGCAGGGCAAGTTAATGGCACATGTAGAGCTATATGTATAGCTTCAAGTCAACCGGAATGAGGTTGATTGAGAGGAAGAAGAAGGTCGAGAATCAACATGCTGATGAAGCACGGCTGGCGCTGAATGCAGGACGCAAACTAGAGTAACTAGTTCACATATTCTATCAGAAAAATATAGGGAGGTCTTCTTTTGGTCTGTAAACAGCTCCATAAAAGTCTGGATGTACATCGAACATTTATAGAACAATCCTCTGTAGGAGCTTGCTTGGACGACGTGGACACGGTTCCCACGAACATCTTCGATGCGCCGTCCCCCCCACCCTCGACCCATCGGGCTTCTGGTGAGACTCCTGCGGCCGATGAGCTGCGTGAGCAGTTCCAGGCTCCGCACGTGAAGCCAGCCGATAGTGCAGCGACTGCCCGCTTCGGGGACATCACTCCGGAGGATCAGGTGTGGGTTCTGGCAAACGTCGTGCGTCATCAGGCGTATAATCGTAATTTCAAACTGATTGATCGATGCAAGCGACAGTGAATGTGAGAGAGAGAGGAGGGGTCTTTGGTGTATGTAATCCAGTAATCCATGGTCGCTGTATAGAGCGAGAGCGAAAGAGATGGTGATAGCTGGGAGCACTTGCGAACCTGTGGTTTGTTGTTCTTGCGCAGGTGCTGGCAGCAATGGGTGGCTGCTTCGTGACCAAGGCTGACCAGGCCTCGCGCAAGCCCAGAAAAACCAAGGGCAAGGGGAAGGACGCCAAGGTGAAGAAGGACATTAAATGCAAGAGTCCGAAGGCCGGGGTGGCAAAGAATGCCAAGCGCAAGCCGCAGCGTGGGGCCAGGAGACGCCGCGCGGTGCTCAAGCGATCTTTGTCGGCAGACTTGTCTGCGGCCGCCGATGAGTCTGCTTCGCCTACATCCAAGAAGCCCCGAAAGGCTGCCTCGACGTCCACAGCGGGCGACGAAGCCTCCCCGAAGTCCACAGCAAAGACCCCAAAGAAAGTCTCCCCCAAGTCCGCAGCAAAGGCCCCAAAGAAAGTCTCCCCCAAGTCCAAGTCCAAGAAAGCCTCCCCCAAGAAGGCCGCAACGACGGGCAAGGGGCGCCCCTGCAAGTCCAAAGCAAGGGCAAAGAAAGCCTCCCCCAGCTCCAGCAAGCCCGAAACAGAAGAGAACATGAACGCCGAGCCAGAACAGAACTTGCTCGCCGATTGCGAGTGGGAGTATGACGCTGAGCTTGTAGCACGCTTCATGGACTTTGGCGGGAAGTTTGAGGCGGATGTGGACGGTGGCCGCGCCTTTAGCCCGGCGCTCAAGAAGGAGATCCGGGCCGTTCTGCCGAAGTTCACCCGCACGCTCTACAACATCTACTGGACCAGGCTGACATCCTCCCTGAAGATTAAGAGCGGTGAAAAGAGCAGCGCGAAGGATTACTTCACCATCAATGCCTCTGCTGCGGACTTTCCGGAGCTCGACCTTTCCTACACGCACCGCATGCTGTGTGGAATCCAGAGTGTTGTGGAGATCGTTCCTCGGCAAGTTTCTGTTTTGTGTTCAGTTTGAAATATATAACGTTCCACAGATTGGGATTCATGTTGAAATTTCCGGAAGTGTGATACACAAGGCCCGCGTCGTCGAGAAGAGCATCGTCGACGCCCCCCTTGAGGACCGCGTCGGCTGGGCTGACTTGGGAGCCGAGGTTATCTACCACGACCAGAACGTGATGTGGGAGTTGGACCGGATCAAGTACCACGGAAACATTGCCCTTGAAAAGCTCCACGAGGCCACCCTGTGAGCAATGACACTTCCAAAGTTGCAGGCGTTGCAACTGAGGCCATCATGAAGCTTTGAGTGGGAGCTATCGCTCGATGTTGCATAGCTGGGGTTTCAATGCTGCGTGCGCGCCGTTTAGTGGCATGCGCTTGTGCTTTCGAACGACAATGAGGTGACTTCAGGTTTTGGGCACTTAGACGGTGCAGGGGTCTCAAGTTCCGTCTTGCCGATGTACAAGCGAATAGGGCTTCTAGGGCTTATAGGGTTTATAGGGTTTAAAGGTTTATGTAGGGCCTGTACATGCTTCTTTTACAAAGAATGTTGCCTCGAATTTTGGTATGACGTCGACAGTCAATCCTGACTGATGCAGCCTGCTGGCCTCCAGAAACCGGCTACACTCACTAGCCACCATTCTTTCCTAGCTCTCGCAAAGGTATAATAAGCTACATGTTCGAGCCCGGTCCTGGGGAGATCGGCCTAGAAGCTTTGCATCTTAGTTGCCTCAGGATGGCAACATGTTTCGACCGTGCTGCGGAGCAAAGCTCAATCCAGCAAAGTTCAGTCACAGGAGAACGAAAGCGTCGGCCTTTGTGGGGTTGAGATAGGGAGTTCAAACTGGTAAGCGGTATGTACTGTCACAGGTCTCTATATAAATATATATATATATATATGGGTTCTCTTGAGGTTTGTATCCTTCTCTGGGGTTGAGACTATTCGTGAATAAGATAAAAGCCAACCCCGCGCATAGCGAATGCCCCCAATCCCATCCCATGTATACAGCAGAGTCGGTAAATCACTTGAACTGCCAGTAAGATATGTGTACTCTTACACTTCTCAACCCAACCACAGCCCCACTTCTCGCCCAGGCCAGAAGCCACTGCGAAAATGCCACGGCTTCATTTGGAAGCACCGCGTGGAGTTCCAGAAACGTCTCTGCAACACCCGGCATGTTTATGCTCATTGCGAACTTAAGTTTATAGGGTTTCTAGGGTTTCTAGCGTTATACAGGGTTTATAGGGTTTATAGGGCTTATAAGGATAAAAGGTTTTATAGGGTGTTAGGGTTTTATAGGGTTTGTAGGGTTTCTCAGAGTTTGTGGGGGTTTATGCGGGTTTATAGGGTGAATAGGGTGTTATGGGGTTTACAGGGTTTGGGGTTTATAGGGTTTTTAAGGTTTATAGGGTTGCGCGCGCAGCACCTAAAGATGCATGCTGGGGCTTGTGTTCTCTGAGTGAGAAGGAATCTCGCCTTGTACTTCCAGTCAAGCGGAGTAGATAGAGATCTCGATCTTTGTGTTTCCTGTGGGCAAATGATGGAAGCCCAGCGTCTCGATGAACTTATTTGGATGCTTGGTGTCATGAGCGTGCCAAAGGAGCCTTGCCACCACAGTCTTGCAAATATCTGTCCCGACACACACTCATTGAACAATCCCATCCCCGTGTCGTAGACACATGTTCTACAGGAGTTTGTGGCCTGCCTTCTCCTGGTGATATTTTCAGTCAAGAACCTGAACCAGGACAGCTCTGCCAGTTTAGACACCTGCTTGTGGTTCTGAGAGTCGTTCCACCCCATACGCACCAAAAGCTTCCTTAGGGTTTAGGGTTTAGGGTTTATAGGGTTTATAGGGTTTATAGGGTTTATAGGGTTTTTAGGGTTTATAGGGTTTATAGGGTTTAGGGTTTAGGGTTTAGGGTTCTCCTCCGAAAACGGAAGCCATCCAGCAGCCCGGCAGCGCCACGTGCCTGTGCAGGACTTTCAGTTCCTTGAATTTTATGGAGGACGAGCCCATGTTACATACGCCATGAGGCAGGACCACCGCAAGGCAGGTTGTTTCGACCTTTTGCACAACTCGCGTTTTCACAGGAATGGGAAAGTCCGACGGGCTGGAACCAAAAACAAGACAAACTACATGGACCTCCTCAGTCCAGCTGGTTTCTGGTCTCTTGACATTGACTGGGGGCTTGCTACAGCTGATCATGCTGTGTGTGTGTGTTCACTGCTGGCAGCTTCTCATCTAAGTCTTGGCCTCTACTTCCTGCTACGGGGCGTGGAGGGCGAGCTATTCGCGACTTACGCGATTCAATGTTCGAGTTTCTGCGGTATCAACCGCGGGACATCGAACCGATCGGCCTCGGCACCTTTGGTCATATAGGATACGCCTCTGTGCGCCAGGCTAACAAGCTGCTAGAGCGGAGTCTGGTCGTCATTAGTGGGTTCATAGCAAGGTTTGCCCGCATCGTTGTTTGTGTGTCTAAATCTTCCAACCTCCCTGCAATGTGTGGCCCAGAACCATCCTTTTCCTCTATGTCACGACGATCGTCGGGGGGGTTTGGATGCTGGAGCAACCCTCCGGCTCCAGTTTGGAGTTCTATCCCTCATTTAGGGATATGCTGCGTGCGCATTACGCGGTGTCCGGCAGCCAGGCAGCTCCGGGCTCGTGATTCAGACACAGTGACCAAAAACCCTACAAACCCTCCCTATATATAGCCTACAACCCAATAAACCCCCTGAAGCTTATAAACCCTACACATATGGTATATAGGGCTTCGTGGGTTTATAGGGAGGATCCAAACAGTGAGTCCCCTTGAGCGTTCCGAAGAATGAGCCAATATTAGTACTATGTAGGGGAATAATTGGGGGCTCTACTTTTTGGTTCCTCCCACGTCTGGGTTTATGTAGTTTGTGTGTATTTATATATACAGAAATACATGTATACATATACACATATGTATATATATATATATATATGTATATGTATATATATATATATATACATATATATATATATATATATATACATATATACATATATACATGTAAACACATATATGTATATATATATATATTTACATATATATATATATATATATATGTGTAGGGTGTATATTTGCATATAGGGTTAATAATAGAGTTTCGGGTTTGTGTGGTTGGCACCCTGGGGATGGCCAGGGTCCCCCCCACCCCCCCACCCCCCCCCCCACCCCCCACCACCCCCCCCCACCCCCCCCACCCCCCCCCCCCCCCCCCCCCCCCCCCCCCCCCCCACCCCCCACCCCACCAAACCCAAATTTTCTGTTGGGTTTGCTTGAAGCACAGCCCCCCACCCCCCATGCAACCCACCCCCCCCCCACACCCCCCCCCCACTCCCCCCCCCCCCCACCCCCACCCCCACCCCCCCCCCCCCCACCCCCCCCCCCACCCCCCCACCCCCCCCCCACCCCCCACCCCTCACACAACCCCAACGAAAAAAATTACTCGTTTGGGTGCCCCCACCCCCCCCGACCCTGGGTCTGACCCCCTCCCATGCGCACAAAAGCATCGTGAGCATCAGCGGGCGTGGGCTTGTGTGTGAAGGGGTGGCCATGCCCAACACCTTTGATTTGCTTTCTTTGTAGGGGTTTATAGGTTTCAAAGGTTTCTATAGGGTATAGGGTTTAGAGAAAGCCCTTTCTAAACCCTATATATATAACACAAACCCTCTGTAAACCCCCAGTTTGTACGTGGTAGTCGGGCCTTCAAGAGTCTCAAAATCACAGTGCAATTTCCTAACTTAGGTTACGCGTGCTGCCTGGTGGATGTCCCACTTCAATGGGCCCACACCAAAACGTCACTACTGTTGGGCAAATTCCAAGGCCGTGTCCAGCCTGGCCAAAGGAAAACTCCACATCGCCGAGTGGCGCAAGAACCTGAAGCAACCGTGCCCCAAAACGACAAAGAGGGGAATCAATGGCCAGGGTAAAGAAACTTGGACGGCCACTCCGGCTTTAAAGCGAACGCAGTGACTCGGACGGTCTCACGCAGCATGATGTCTTTACATGTGTTTACAATTTGCTTTGAGGCGCCCAGTTTTGCAGTCATGGAATTTGTCACATTCTAGAGATACACGCACACGTGTGCAACTTAGGGAGTATCCGAAGAGATTCGCTCGAGAACTCGTGAAGCTATCTTCTTCCCTGCTGCAGACAGCCTCTGGGCGCCCCGCTATTCCAGGAGATGGTGTGCCCCCGGCACTCCAGACCTTCACGTCCATGGAGTATGGACAGCACGATGGCTTGTTTGACTTTGCGGACTTGAACGAAGTCTACATCTACTTAAGGGGCGGCGAGGGTCTGAACCTTCCTAGTCTGCAGTGGAGAGATGTTTTGCCGACATCTTTGCCTTTCAGCCTTCCTAAAGGCTTCGACTAGCCAGTTTTCGATCAAAGAATATGTGCCGGTTTCGTGGAATTCCTGCTAGTTGGATAGGGGACTATACGGGTTTTGTGTTTGGTTTTGGGTCTAGAAAGGTTCTACTATGCCATTTTAATAAATTTTCGCTTTCAGCGGTGTTTACGAAGCCGGGACATTCCAGGGTGCTGAAGAACCGGGTTTTACGTGCCAAGAACCAGGTTTTACCCATCCAAAACCCATCCGGAACCCATATTTAACCCATCCGAACCCAAAATGCCCGAAAAACCCGGCTCCCGCCCAACCCGTCCGTAACCCGTACGGAACCCGTAATTAACCCGTAGAAACCCATAATTGAATTATGGGTTTCTGGCCCGAAAACCCGGTTTCTGCATATAGTGGATTTTACCACTTTTGCTGGAGCGGAAGGATGCTCGAAGCGTCTGTCGCTGAATTTGGTGAGTTCCGGGGAAGCTATCGATCTGAGTTGCTGGTGCCGCGAAAGCTAGATAGCGCGTTTTCTATGTCGTGTATCGGGTCGCGATCACTTCTTGTACTTGGTTCAAGAATTTCTCATGCTCGGAAGAAGCATGTTGCAACTTCAACTGTCTCTTGCTCTGTTCTGAATGGCTTCGAGCGTTTTTGTGTCGGCTAACGGCCACCGCCTGGCCTAGCTGTTGCCCAGCATGACTCAGTGCGTCTCGAAGCAGTGGAGCTGTGGCACTTTTTTGGATGGAATAGCCCATGTGGAACGGGAAGCTTCGAAAGAACTACTCCAGAATCTTGAGTCGGAAGAAGAGAGCCTTCGACGTGAGATCCAGGAGTTCCTTTCTTGTGGGGTTTTAGAATGTTCCTGTGCCCTGAAAGCCATTTATTGCCCACAGGAGCTCGAGGCCCGAGAACAAACCTTGGCTATCCCGAAGCCTGCGACAACGCCGGAACCTTCCGAGGTAGGTCTGCAACCCAGATCAAGCCCAAACAACACCCCTACAAAACTCGGTAAAACACTTGTCGTCATTGGAAGGTGGCCATCAACCCTGCCGAGCCTGACGAGGTCGATGCCTGCGCGACCTCAGATGTCTATGAGGCTTCTGATGTCACTGAGGCAGTCACCCTCCCAGTTACTAGCCCAAATTAAAGACATGTCTCCTGAGCCTCGAGATGATTCTTAGCACAGATCATATAGCTACACCCAAAGCCCAAAACCCCTTAATTAAGGAATATCATATTTAGGGTTTAGGGTTTATAGGGTTTATAGGGTTTAGGGTTTAGGGTTTATAGGGTTTAGGGTTTAGGGTTTATAGCCTGGCCTTCCCAGCCAGGGCAGCTGGGAGTGGAGGTGGCTCGTTCCTGGCACCAGCAGGATCCCGAGAAGTGTAGGGTTTCGGGTTTAGGGTTTTTAGGGTCATTAGGGTTTATAGGGTTTATAGGGTTTAGGGTTTAGGGATTCTTTTTAGGATTGAAGGAGGAATATATATAGGCCCCCTAAAAAAAGGGTATTGGGCTCTTTGGGCAATGCGCATTTTCTATGTCGAGTAATGTGAGCCTGACCACTTAGGCTACCCCGCAGGAAATTAGCGAGCTATGCATAGGCCAGCTTGTCGCGCCGTGACGGCACATTTCTACAGTTGTGTCGGCAGCAACATGTGCCGGTGTACATGGAGTGCAAAAGAACTCGATCAGGATGATGAAAGTGATATGGAGGATTGCCAGCTTAAGAGTGTGCTCTTATCCCTTCACTCCCAGAGTGACATGCTGAGCGCGAAGCCAGAGAACGCAGATGGGAGCACGGACGGTGCACCTGGGGTCAAGGACATGCCATGTCAGCAGAGACCTCTCGCAACCCCATGCCGGTCTGAGCCCAGCAAGTTGCCTATGGTTAAGAGGGAGCGTGTGGAAACTGAGAATGGCTCAGAGTCACAGGCTGCAGGTCCAAGTTCTGAGCCTCTTGCAAAGCGGCCCCGCAGGCAGCAGACACGCCAGGACAGACCTTCCGAGCAGTCGTGGGGTGGAGTCGGTGGGGGTTGGAGTCGCTCGGCTAGTTTCGCTCGTCGCTGGTATTTAGGTGAGTACTTTGCGCGTGCAGACACAGGAGTTGCTGGCGCTGGCTGCGAAGGCGAGGATTCGCCGCATGATCCAGCCCAAAATCCGGCGGACCGATCTCAATGTGCCGGACTTTGTAAAGAAGCACTGGGACTCCGGAACGAAGGCCAAGGACGAGCTGGCGCAGATGCTCAAAGATGCAAACTTCGAGCGTGAAGCTCTGATGCAGATGCTGCTTGTTTGTGTTTGTGTGTGTGTGTGTGCGTTTGCGATCGTGCGTGCGTGCGCGGTTTAGGGTTTAGGATTTATGGGGTTTATAGGGTTTAGGGTGTATAGGGTTTAGGGTTTATAGGGTTTATAGGGCTTATAGGGTTAATAGGGTTTATAGTATATAGTTTATAGGGTTTAGGGTTTATAGGGTTTAGGGTTGATAGGGTTTAGGGTGTGTGTGTGTGGGTGTGGGTGTGTGTGTGTGCGTGTGTGTGTGTGTGTGTGTGTGTGTGTGTGTGTGTGTGTGTGTGCGCGCGCGTGCATGGCTGTGTGTGTGTGTGTGGGGTGGTGTGTGTGTGTGGGCGTGTGTGTGTGTGTGGGGTTGTGTGTGTGTGTGTGTGTATGTCTGTGGTTGTGTGTGTGTCTGGTTGTGTGTGTGGTTGCGTGGTTGTGTGTGTGTGTGTGCGTGGTTGTGTGTGTGTGTGGTTGTGTGTGTGTGGTTGTGCGTGTGTGGTTGTGTGTGTGTGGTTGCGTGGTTGTGTGTGTGTGGGTGTCTCTGTGTGTGTGTGTGTGTGTGTGTGTGTACGTGTGTCTGTGTGTGTGTGTGTGTGTGCGTGGGTGTGTGTGTGTGTCTCTGTGTGTGCATGTGTGTGTGTGTGCACGTGCGAACAACAGCCTTGAACCTGTCGGGGTGAGTTTCCCTTAGGACGCATTTGTCGCTACGGTGGAAAGGATAGTGGTCAAGAAGGAGAAGTACTCCATGACAGTCGAAGAAGGGTGGTTTGCAGAAGAAGAACTAAGAGATGAGTTGGGGTGGTCAGCTACGAAGATTGCCGGGGCCATCAAGCACTGCATGGCCAACAAAGAAACCCATGTCAGGTGCGCCTGTCGTGTAATATAGGTTCTGCTCGTGCGGAAACAAGTCATAGAAAGCGTCTGAAAAAGAACATGTGCAGGTCCAATCTCTACGATGGGGCCCTCGAATATTGGGTGAAGATCAGGGAACGCGGCGTTCGCAAAGAAACCTTGTCAAAGGAAACACACGAGCGTGAGAAGAGCAAGGCATGTGCGCGGTATGAAGTCATGTCGCCCCCAACCTCTAAACTGTTATGTGACCCAGTCCATGGTCTCACACCTGCAGGGCGGGCCGGTGGTGATGCCGGAGAACTTCTGCAAGAACCTGGGCGGGGTGGAGCAGCGGGCGCTGGCAGACAAGAAGGATGCAAACAAGGCAGAGGACGACACCAAGAACGCGAAATTCACCCAGGCACTATCTAGTTGCTGATTCATACATGGTTTTGGGGCTTTCTTCTCTCAAATCCCAGTTCCCCGCGTTGCTTGTTGTAGTGACCCCTGTTTCGTTCAGACTGCGGAAGCACTCAACAAGTACATTGACTCCCTGAACACGCGATCGGGTAAACTTCGGGGATTGGTCAACGACCTGCGGAAGAACTACTCTGCCCAGGAGACAAGCAAGTCTGCAACACAGGAAAGAGGATGATGCTGTGTCAACTTTCAAACCTTTGAAGCCGAATTTCCTCTGGTGCGCCACATGTCTACCCAGGCCCATTGCTGACCTGGAGAAGGAGATCCAGGCCCTCGATTACCACTACGAGTTGTGCGTTGAGGCCAAGACGAAAGGCGAACTTGAAGGCCTCAAGCAGGAGCTTCTCGCCTGATCAGCCATGGGTCTGATTGGCACACTGTTAACAGCGCTCTTCCATATGCTGTGCCTTCGTCTTCGCCGAAACAGGTTTTACGATCTTGCTGAGAAGAGGATGAAAGATGCCACCTACAGGTGGGCACTATATTGCTTGGAGGTTCAGGGTACTTGCTAACCAATTATAAGTGTACTTATCACCCACCTTATAAGCCCCTTAAGTGCCCTAATATGATTATAAGTACAGTTATACGTTCAGTTGTACCTGGTTAGTAAGTACCATGAACCTCCAAGTGGTAGCCTGCTAGCATTATGACAGTGTAGCTGTCTGGTTCCCCCCCACAAGGACTGCCAAAACGACAGCCGTTGAGATGCGTGTGAGGACTCGATCAATCTATGTTGTACACTGCAGGTTCGCCTTCAACAATATAGAGTGCTTAATGAAAGGGAGTTCTTCGTTTTCGCAGGAATGACAAGAAGTTCTTCGACAAGACAACGCCTGCGCGCCAGCCTGAACAGAAAACCGCGACCCCGAAGCCTGCCACGAAGGCCACGCCGAAAACCGGCGTCAAACCCAAGCGACCTCCTCGAAGGGCTTCCAACTGATCTTAAGGATCGTCTCACTCTGTGTGCTGGGATTCCTGGATTCCGGGCAGAAGCCTTTGCACAGGCTACAATGTTTCTGAGCTGGCTGTGTGGGGGATCCACTCTTCAACAAATATAGGAGTTTTTTTTTCATAACCTTTCGTGTTTGCCGTCATCCTTTCAGCCAGCTATTGCCATGGCACTCATGGCGGGTCATGGGCTGGATCCTGTGGTACATCGCTACACGGGTCATCTGGAACTTCTGGCCTCGATTTCAGATGTTCTTACATTATATTAAAAATCTCGTTCTTGTGGAAATCCTATGGCACCTGCGTACCATCCTGTTCGATAAGAAATCCGGCCAGCCAAGTTCCAAAGAAGGTGTGTGTGTGTGTATACACATACCAAGCAGGTGCAAGCAAAGGCTGTGGGGAGCATCGCTCGAAACACTATATGCATGAACTTTTTGCTTTGCTTTAATTTCTACATAGCATAGCTGCATTGGTCTCGATCTACCTTAAACCCACGTGACCCCAGCCAGGTGCCCCAGCTGGGAAGACCCTCCGCGGCGTGGCCGCGGACATTGGAGCCGGAGCTCCATCCTCAGCACTGTCTAGAGGGTTTAAGGTCTATAGGGTTTATAGGGTTTACAGGGTTTAGAGTTTAGAGTTTAGGGTTTAGCGTTCCCTAAACCCTATAAACCCTAAACGCCTATACCCTATAAACCCCTTAAACCCTACAAACCCTAAACCCAAACTAATAGCTGTCTGTTGCAAGGCATCGATCCTGTTTAGGGGGCTCAAAGCAACCAGATGCTCAGTGACACACGCCATGACCAGTAATGACCTTCAGTGAAGAAGATGCCGAGCAAGAGCTGCTCGAACTCTTTACTTGCCACCGGTCCGACACCATAGCTGCTAATGATGATTCAAAGCTTTCCAGCTGTTGCCAAATTAAGAGCTTAGTTCGCTTTGCTCCATGTATGCTCCCAAAACCCCGGAACCCAGGACAAGCATGAACCGTATCCCTGGCTGAAGACAAGTGGACTGGGAGGCGAAAAGCGGAAGCTGGCCACAGAAAACGAGAAGAAGAATTACCAACGCCCCACGCTACAGGTGACTCAGCGCCAGGCCACCGAGCGTATCCAGTACCAGCTTCCTGCGAGTCCGAATGCGGGAAGAGTGTTAGCTCACGCAGCATCTACCGTCGAGGCTTTGTTTCAGCAGCATGGACCTATGGTGTTCAAAATCGGTTGGACCCATGATGCAGTCTGGAGATGGTCCAACCGGCGATACGGTTACCAATACGATCCCCATGACTGCTGGGATTGTATGGTCGTGCTGTTCGTTGCAACGAACCCTTTCGGACCTGCAATGCTAGAAGCTGCTCTGATCGATAAATTCACAAGTGCCTGGTCTGCACCTGGCGTGCACCCTCCCCGTCTTCATAATAACCTATATAGTACCATGGACCATGGTCGTCAACTTGTAACCCGCCCATAAAACCCTCAACCCAACCCAGGCAGACCTGGCTGCAGAAATATTCTTCGAGGAGGTGATGCTGTGCAGGATGCCTCGAGTGGAAGCGGAAGCTTCATGACATATGTTGTGTACAGATCCTTTAAGCATCCTCCGAAAGAAAGTGGGACGTTCAAGCGCCCTCCTAAGTCCTAAGTGACAAGGCGTGTGTCCAATGTTAGCAATACTGCCGCGGGGAGGCAAAACAATCATCGATCAAGCTCTCTCTCTCTCTCTCTCTCTCTCTCTCTCTCGTGCGCTCGCTGCAATCTCTGGTAAGAGATATAGGCGTCAGTGCGTGCGCTCATGAGCATTCCAGAGCAAGCGTGGCGCTAGTGTTTTTGTGTTCGTGTGTGTGTGTGTGTGTGTGTGTGTGTGTGCGCCCAGGCCCCGTGCAAGAGCGTGGTCAAGATGGCCCGCAACATGGTGGAGGACATAGGCCTCGAGGCTGTTGGTAGGAGCCACGGCTTACCACGACTTGCAAAGTGCAGCTTGAGTAATTCCGAGCGAGACACGCACACCCTGCTCACCAAGCATTTCAAACTGAGTTTACCAATCCCGCTGACCACACTGACTGTTGGCCCCCAAAGCTTTAAAGTGTTACGCCTTCAAGACTGGGCGCTTTATCTTTTGCAGCACAATCTGTGGCACACGCTAGTTGGACTTCAAGCTCCCAACCATCAACGAGAACGAGCCATATTGCAGGAGTTCTGGTCGAAGTACCGGCAGGTTTGCCCGAACCACCCTATTTACAGATCTGGTTTGGATCTACAGGCAGTGGTCCCCATGCTGTACCATGGGGACGAGGGAAGAGGAAGAAGACGTCAAGGGTTCCTGGTGTCTAACTTTCACTCGTGCATAGGCAAAGGAATCCAAGCTGCTCGCAACAAAGACAAAGTTGACCGCAGGCCTGGAAAGTACCGGAAACTCCGGTGCAACTATGTAGGCCACTCGTTTTGCAGCCGCTTTGGTCATGCTGTGCTTCCGAAGTTGATGTATTCGGACCCTGCTGTGTTTGACGCGGTTCTGGATCATGCTGCCAGCGAGGCCTTGCACATGTCCACACAGGGCGTGGTCGACACAAAGACTGGGCGCAAGGGCTTCATGGCAGTTTTGAATGTTGTGGGCGACTGGAGTTTTTTGCACAAATGCGGACGTTTGAAACGGTCGTACAACAACATGACGAAGTCTGGTGTGGATCCTGGGTCGGCCGAAGCGGCCGAAGCGGCTGTGCAAAACAAGAAGAGGAAGAGAAAGGAACCGGCAGGCATCTGCCATTTGTGCAGAGCGGGGCAGATCAACGTACCGTTTGAGGAGATCCATAGCAAGTGCCCTGCTTGGCTGCCCACGATGCATCAGCAAACACCTTGGGATGTTCCGCCTGCTTTGTCCCGTTTGGACCATGAGACGGGCAAGGCTGCGAGCCTGTTCGCCTTCGACCTCTTTCACGCATGGCACTTAGGGGTTGGGAAAACCCACGTCGCCTCGTGCCTGGCTGCCCTGACAGATTGCGAAGAGGGTAATGTGGATGTTCGGTTCGAAGCCCTGGCTGCTGAGTGGAAGGCCTTTGGAAAAGCAGCTACGTATCAGCCCAAGTTAACCAAGGACTTCATTGGTTGGCACAGCCGTCGGGACTTCCCCAACGGTTCATGGCACAAGGGACAGGTAACCACCGATTTCATGGAATTCCTGGAAGAGAAGTTTGCGAAGATGGACTTGTCCAACGACCCCTTGTTGCAAAAGGCTGCCGAGGCCACATCGTACATGAATCAGTGCATGAGAACGATGTACGAAAACGATTCTGTGTTTCTGGATCCTGAAACTGCTCGAACGATCGGGGAGCTCGGCATGAGATTCCTGAGGAGGTACTCCCTGTTGGCAAAGATGTCGTACGACACCGACCGCAATTTTTGGAGCCTCATACCGAAGTGTCATTTGGTGCACCACATCTTCGTGCAGCTGCTGCAGCAATCTGAAAAGAACCTCGTCTCGCTGCACCCCCTTGTACAGGGGGTGCAGCAAGACGAGGATTACGTTGGCCGCCCCTCGCGCCTCTCTCGCAGAACTGCAGTTCAGAATACCCCCACCCGTGTGCTGCAGAGAATGCTTAAGGCTTCGTATGAGATGTATGTGCAGGCGGGCTATATCTTGCCGGCTGGCCGTAATTAGCCAAGGGTTTGGGATTCAAAGCGCTCTGAGCTGCCCGCTCGCAGAAAAGATGTTGAACTTCAGGAAGAGCGACACATGCCAGCGTGGAGCGGGCAAAGTTCACCAATCCCTTAACCCTGATCAAGGTGCCCTCAGACATCAATCCTAAAAGCCCACTGCTCCAACATCGTTGTCGTCGTACACGCGCAAGCCCCCAAATCACGGAACCCGGTTCTCAGTCCAAGAACCCGTTTAATTTCAAGAACCTTCTTTATTGTAGGTTTTCGTTGCCGTTGGTAGGGTTTAGGGTTTAGGGTTTCGGGTTTCGGGTTTCGGGTTTAGGGTTCAGCAGCTCCGGATCGAGCAGTTTTATGGTAAAGTTATATTTTCGGCTCTGATATAACACCCACCCACCCAGAGAATCCCAAAACATTGAGAAAACAAAACTACAAGTATTCTCTAATCATTTCAGCATCAACGCCTAAACGAACGGACACAACAAAAACACCTAATATCATTAACTTCATGTTCTTGCCATTGCATCTCTGCGTTAGCCTCCCCAGGACCTAAAACCCCAGGCCTTGAGGCCCTGAAACCCTAAACTCCAGGCCCGGAGGCACTGAAACCCCAAACTGCAGGCCGTGAGGCCCTGAAACCCTAATTTCCCAGCCTTGAGACCCTGAAACCCTAAAC
This sequence comes from Symbiodinium natans, assembly GCA_905221605.1. Taxonomy (NCBI): domain Eukaryota; class Dinophyceae; order Suessiales; family Symbiodiniaceae; genus Symbiodinium; species Symbiodinium natans. Next base: position 548,181 of record CAJNDS010002167.1, on the reverse strand, counting down.
CCCAGGCGTTGAGGCCCTGAAACGCCAGGCCTTGAGGCCCTGAAACCAAAGCTAAACACCAGGCCTTGGGCCCTGAAACCCTTAACGCAAGGCATTGAGGCCCTGAAACCCTGAACCCCAGCCTTGAAGCCCCGAAACCCTAAACTCCGGGCCTTGAGGCCCTGAAACCCTAAACGCGGCCCTGAAACCCTAAACTCCAGGCCTTGAGGCCCTGAAACCCCAAGCCTTGCCTTGAACCACGAGTTTTTGGCCTTGAACCACCTATTTTTAGCCTTTAACCACGAGTTTGTGGCCTTGAACCACGAGTTTCTGGCCTTGAACCACGAGTTTCTGGCCTTGAACCACGAATTTGAACCGTGAGTTTTTTGCCTTGAGCCACGAACGATTTGGGCCAAACATTGGTGGTTCAAGGCCAAAAGTTCGTTGCTCAAGGCCAAAAACGACGACTTGCCTTAAACCACGAGTTTTTGGCCTTGAACCACGAATTTTTGTTTGGCCTTGAACCACGAAGTGTAAGGGATGATGAAGCCCTAAACCCTTCTAAACCCTTCTAAACCCTTCTAAACCCTCAACCCTAAACCCTTCTAAACCCTTCTAAACCCTTCTAAACCCTAGAACCCTAGAACCCTAGACCCTAGAGCCTAAACCCTAAACCAAGGAAGGATTCTCCAGGAGCAATTTAAGGAATTATTCCCCGCTAGCAAGCCCCGCCAACGGGCCCTGCCACGCCAAGAAACTCCATGCGTAATTCGGAACAACATTATTCCAATTTAGGCGAACGAAAGGGTGTTGGAGCCTGTGCGCGGTTTAGGGTTTAGGGTTTAGGGTTTGGGGTCTAGGGTTTCGGGTTTAGGGTTTCGGGTTTAGGGTTTAGGGGTTTAGGGTTTAGGGTTTCGGGTTTAGGGTAGGAGGAGGGAAGCCCGAAGCTTCCCAAACCGCCCCCATGCCCCTTGAGCTAGGCAAAAGCATCCCCCGAACGGGTTTAGGGTTTAGGGTTTAGGGTTTAGGGTTTAGGGTTTAGGGTTTAGGGTTAAGGGTTAGCGAGAGGTTTAGGGTTTAGGCTTTAGGGTTTAGGGTTTAGGGTTTAGGGTTTACGGTGTAGGGTGTAGGGTTTAGAGTTTAGGGTTTTGGGATTCGGGTGAGGGTTGATTAACCCAGGTTTTGTGGGTCTAGAACAGCGTTTAGGGTTTATGAGGGCTTATCAGGGCTTATAGGGTATATGGGGTCTATAAGGGTTTTGTAAGGGTTTCGCCCAGGGTTTGCTGGTTTAGAACAAGGGCTTAGGGCTTTTTACTACTTACGTTTCTTTCATATACATATATAGATATACCAGGCCCTCTCTTTACCTACAGTTTTAGGGGTTATACCTACGATTTAAGGGGTAGCAACTACTAAACTGACAAACTGCAGGTAAATACAATGCAGTATATACCCTAAACCCTAAACCTGGCAAACCCTAAACCCTTATACACCCTGAAGCCCTAAACCTTCAGACCCGAAGACCCTGAAACCCTACAACCCCTAAAACTGCAACCCTAAGATTTCAAAACCCTATGACCCTGAAACCCTAAAATCCTGAAACCCCAAATCCAAAAACCGCAAAACCCAAAGACCCTGAACCAAAAAAACCTACAGCCCCTAAAGCCAATAAAAACCCCGACAACCCTAAACCCTAAAACCCCTAAACGCTAAATCCCTAAACCTTAAAACCCTGAAACCCTAAAACCCTAAAACCATACACCCTACAAATCCTATAAACCCTCTAAGCCCTACAAACCCTATACACCCTATAAACCCCAAACCCGAAAACCCTAAACCCTATACACCCCAAACCTTGTAAGCCCTAAACCCGACAACCCTGAACCTTATCAGCCCTAAACCCTAAAACCCTGAAACCCTACACCCTGAACCCTAAAAACTCTTCGAAGCCTGAAACCCCACAAAAACCCTAAAAGAAACCTTACAAAAAACACACTTAAAAACCTCAAACACCTAAAACACCTAAAGACCCTAGAACACACCATAAATACCCGAAACTCTAAACACCTAAATATCCTGAAAACCCTGAAAACTCTTAAAAACCCAGAGCCCCAAAACCCTGAAATCCATCCTATACCCTAAACCCTGAAACCCTGAAACACTGAAACCCTGAAACCCTGAAACCCCAAACATCCCTAAACCCCAAACCCTAAACCCTAAACCCTAAACCCTAGACTACTCTAATTAAGCCCTAAACCCTAAAACCTGAAAACCTGAAACCCCCAAAAACCTCAAACCCTAAACCCTAAACCCTGAACCCTAAACCCCAAACCCTAAACCCTAAACCCTAAACCCTAAGCCCTAAACCCTAAGCCTCCGTTTGGAGGCTTCGGAGTCCTGCGCCTCGGCCAGGGAAGCGGGCAGAAACGCCGGGGTTTAGGGTTTAGGGTTTAGGGTTTAGGGTTTAGGGCTTAGGGTTTGGGGTTTGGGGTTTAGGGTTTAGGGTTTCATGGTTTGGGGGTTGGGGCCGTTTCGGGTTTAGGGTTTGGGGTTTAGGGTGTCAGGGTTTCAGGGTTTAGGGTTTGGGGTTTGGGGTTTAGGGTTTGGTTTTTAGGGTTTGGTTTTTAGGAAACCTGGGTTTGGGGTTTGGGGTTTAGGGTTTAGAGTTTGGGATTTTAGGGTTTGGGTTTTAGGATTTGGGGTTTGGGGTTTGGGTTCAGGTTTTAGGGTCTGGAGTTTGGGGTCTAGGGTTTAGGGTTTGGGGTTCAGGCTTTTAGGGTTTAGGGTTTGGGGATTAAAATTTAGGGCTTTGGGTCTGGGGGTTTTGGGGTTTAGGGTTCAGGTGTTTAGGGCTTTGAGTTCTGGGTTCCTGCTTTGGAGGTTTCCGAAAGTGATGGTTCGCTAGAAATGAGAAGTTAGGCAGTTAGGCAACTCAAAAAAGAACTGCAAACTGGGAGATGGGGGGGGGGGCTCCAGGTAATCCTTACGAAGCGCTAAGGCCCGAAAACCCTCGAACAGACCTAACCTTGAACAAATCACGAATCCCGATTCAACCCGAAACCTGAAGAAGAAAAACAAAAAAAGAAGCTGAATGCCACCTCCAAGCCTCCTTCCCCACTCCCCCCCCCCCCTTACTTTCACTCTATCAGAGCAGCAAGAATGAAACATAAGCCCTAAAACCCGAAGCTCCCAATGCCCCCCAAAGCCTCGAAATCCCTCAAGCACTCTCCTCCAAACACTATCCCACGGCACTTTCGTGATGGCCGGAAACCAAACCCCAAGCGCCATCCTTCCAAGCCCTGAGCCCCGGCCCCGGTGGCTGATAAGAACCCGCGCGGGAAACAGCGCGTTGTAGGGCAGATGCTTGGGGTAGTATGTGATGTACCTTCATGTAGGGATTCGAAACCCTAAACCCTAAACCCTAATCGTTCAACCCTGTAGGGTTAGGGGTTTCTGGTTCATAGTTCGGTACCCAGGCAGCCTTCGAGAAGCTTAGGGAGCCTTAGGGAGTCGTGGGGGGTATTATGGAACTCTGGGTTACACACCTGTCTTGAACCCCCTTAGGGACCCTGCAAAGGGCTTGCGGATTGGGCTGCATTTGGTGCAGAGCGCTAAGTGTAGGCTTCTGGGTTTCGGGTCTAGGATTTCATAGGGGCGTTGGGCAAAATGCGCAGGTCTCAGGAGACTTTTCAAGCCAGGGTATTTCAAACCCTAAGCCCCAAACCCTCTCTGGTGCCTGAGAAAGCCCTGTGCAACTCAACTTAGACTTTAGGGTCTACGTTTAGGGTTTAGGGCGTTTGGGGTTTAGGGTTTGGGAATTCAGGTTGGAGGTTTAGGGTTTAGTGCTTAGGGGGTCACACGTTGATATCTGACCGTGTGGTGGCGGGCCTGTACGTTTTAGGGCATACACGGAAAGCGCTGTAAATTACAGGACTTCGTGCGTGTGGCTGTGGAAATTGAGGGATTCGTGCTTTAGGAAATCCAGGAACTCAAACTTAGGGCACTCATTTTAGCACACCTTCCCCAAGCGATCCAGGATGTTCGCTTGGGGACCAATTGCCAGCGCCAGACCCAGCTGTAGTTGTGTTCGATGAGACGCACATTGTATAAAAGAGGCAAAAATGCCGCAAATAGCAGGGTTTTGGTCATGTTCGCAAAATGGCATGAACGCTTATGACAGTGCCTTGTGTGGCTGAACATCAAACATCCTCCAGCAACATGTTGTACAAAGAGGCAAAAGCGCCGCAAATAGCAGGGTTTTGGGCATGTTCGCAAAACGGCATGAACACGTGTGACAGCGCCCGTTTTGCTGAACATCAAACATCCTCCAGCAACATGTTGCACAAAGAGGCAAAAACGCCGTAAATAGCAGGGTTTGGGGATGGTTAGAGTCAAATGGTCGTAACCAATCCCCCCCCCCTCCCCCCCCCCCTCCCCGCCCCTCAACAGAAGAACACTCTCTCCAGACCGGAAATTTCAAGAAAACCACACGGGCAAATAGCAACGTGTCAGGGCTTAGGGCCATCGGCCGCAGACGCCGAAACAACGAAACCCTGACGTCCTACGCCCTAGACCCCTCCACCATGGAAACGTAATCCTAAACAGCAACACCCTTAAGCACAAACCCTAAAGTTCAAGACGCACCCGAATGACCTAAAGCCCTAACCCTGGGGCGAGCCCTAATCCCAAGAGTCCTACACCCTACAACCCTAAAACCCCTAAACCCTGAACTCCAAACGCTAAACGCACATCCGGTGTCCCTCAACCCACCTTAACACCCCCTACCTCCTTCAAGACCAGCCCTGCCTTCGGGACCAAATAAAATTAGAACCATGTAGCTCTACAACTATAGTCCCGATTGAGGTATGTGAACCCTAAACCCTACACCCTCAACCCTAAAACCCTAAACCCTAAAACCCTAAACCCTAAAACCCGAAACCCTAAACCCAAACCCAAAAAAGCCCTAAACCGGCACCCGTCTACCACCTTACACTTAAACCCTAAACCCTAAACCCTCAACCTCCTTCAAAGACCTGCCCTGGTAGGGCACTCGTGGTCTGCCAGGTGGGAGCGCAGCTGCTTCTGAAGCGCTGCCATCTCCTCCTTCACGAGGTGTAGGGTTCAGGGTTTAGGGTTTAGGATTTAGGGCTATAGGGTTTAGGGTTTAGGGTTTAGGGCTATAGGGTTTAGGGTTTAGGGTTTCGGGTTTAAGGTTGAGGCCCCCCCCGCCCCCCCCGGAAACAAAAAAACAAACATGCTGATACTTCAACGAAGCCCTATCACCTTAAACACTGAAGCTTGTCCGGCGTCCCATTCAGTGCGGCGCTTGCGGGCGCAGGGTTCAAGGTTTGGGCCGTAGACCGGGGCCAGGGGTTCAAAAAGTTTTAAACTAAGGGTTCAGGGCTTAAGGGCTTAGGGTTTAAAGGGTTTAGGGCTTGACGCTTTAGGGCTCCGGGTTTAGGGTTCAGGGGGGTTTAGGGCTTTGGGCTTAGTTTAGGGCTCAGGGTTTCATGTCAACCTAGTACTACTAAAGCCCCTAATATTAAAGTACGCCAGGTGTCCCGGCCGCAATAATAAAGCCCTGGAAATAAAGTACGCCAGTCGGGGCATGGTTCCTGGAAATTCCTGCCTGAAAAAAAACTTCAAATGATCGCTTCATGGTTTCATTAGGTTTAGGGTTCATGCCTTAGGTTTACTTGGGTTTTGTGGAGTCTTGTTGAATTAGGGTTAAGGGTTTAGGGTTTAGGGTTAGGGTTTAGGGATAAGGGTATGGCCTGGTCTCTAAATCCGGGGGCCCCTGCAATTAAAGTCTTAGGGTTTAGGGTTTTGGGTCTGGGGTTAGGGTTAAGGGTTTAGGGCTTAGGATTTAATTAGGCAAACATGAAGCGATCAGATTTCGAAGAGAAACCTGAAAACCAAACTCCTCAGAAACTTGCTGATTTTTATTTGAGAGCCTTACTAAAGGATTGAAAAAATCTTTCTGGCAAAGGGGGTAGCTTTGGAGGCCGGTGCTCTGGAAGTAATCCTGAAAGATTTGCCCCTCCGAATAAAGTTCCTGGAAATTCCTGCCTGAAAAAAATCTTCAAATGATCGCTTCATGGTTTCATTAGGTTTAGGGTTCAAGCCTTAGGTTTACTTGGGTTTTGTGGAGTCTTATTGAATTAGGGTTAAGGGTCTAGGGTTTAGGGTTAGGGTTAGGGTTTAGGGATCTGACCCTCTCTAATTCTCTCTAAGGAAAGGAATCCTGAGTGATTCTCTCTGATCCTCTCTAATTCTCTCTAAGGAAAGGAATCCTTATTCAAAGGGGCCCCCCACTCTATTTGGGGGGGTTTGATTGAAGGGGGGGGGGGGTTATTATTACTAGGTCAACATTAGGGCTTCTTCCGTCTCATTGTACAACTTAAAAACCCTAAACCCTAAACCCTAAACCCGTTTAAGGGCCCGGTCCTCCTTCCCCGCCTCCTTCGCTTGAACCAGCTGCCTCTTGCAGCTTTTCAGCCGGCGCTCCTGGGCTTGGTCTAAACCCAAAACCCAAAACCCAAAACCCAAAACCCTAAACCCTAAACCCTAAACTCTAAACCCTAAACCGAAACCCTAAACCCTAAACCCTACACCCTAAACCCTAAACCCTAAACCCCTGCGCTGCATAGACGCGACACACTGCGATGCCGGGCTCGGGCAGGAAGGTCAACAGGAATCCAGGATGGAAAACTGTAAAATATCTCCAAAAGGCAAAGGGTCTACCTAGGAATCCCTGAACCCTAAACCCTAAACCCTAAACCCTGGACCCTAGACCCTAGACCCTGCACCTCGCGTTGTGTCTGAGGCCTTGGCCACCTTCTGCTTCTCCACGAACTTCAAGTAGTGGTACTTGGTGCAGTTCAATCGCCTGAGGCTTAGGGTTTAGGGTCTAGGGTTTCAAGGTTTGGGGTTTCGGGTTTGGGGTTTAGGGTTTGGGTTTGGGGTTTGGGGTTTAGGGTTTGGGGTTTAGGGTTTAGGGATTGGGGTTTGGGGTTTAGGGCTTGGGGAGTGAGGCGAAAGGTTGGAGACTCGCGGGCTGAACTTGCCGTTCGACATGACACATGTTCCGGGGACGAGTGGGATGATCTCAGCCTCTCCTACTTGGAGGTTCTGGGAACTTCTTCAACAACTTTGACTGTATTGGGGCTTCGGGCTTAGGGCGTAGGGCTTAGGGTTTAGGGCTTAGGGCTTAGGGTTTAGGGTTTAGGGTTTAGGGGTACTTATTTAACCAATTATAACTTTACTTATAACCCACTTATAAGTCCCTTCAGTGCACTAATATGGCTGTAATGGGGTTATAAGTCCAGTTACTATTTGGTGAGTAAGTACCATGAACCTCCAAGTAGAACCCCCCTGAGCCCAAAAAACCCAAGAGACGTCGCTAAACTCCCTAAACCCTAAACCCTAAACCCTAAACCCTAAACCCTAAACCCTAAACCCTAAACCCTAAACCCTAAACCCCAAACCGTCATTTAGCAGCAGGATGGCAACAGTAAAGCTGAGGGATCCCAGGACTAGAAGACATGAGGGTGGTAAAAGTACCCCAGAAAGGGCAGACAAGAAGCAGCTAGAGCCATCCTACAGACAACCCCAGTTTTGACTACCCGTTCGCCTCAATGGTAGTAGGTCCCTGAACCCAAAACACTCAACCCTAAAACCTGTACTCTAAACCCTACCTCCTGAACCCTAAAACCTGAACCCTAAACGCTAAAGCCTAAACCCTAAAACCAAAACCCTAAACCCGGCCCTAAACCCTAAACTCTAGCCCTAAACCCTAAACCCTAAACCCCAAACCCTACATCCTACAAAGCCCTAAACCCTAAACCGTGCGACTACTGCATAGGCCGCCGGCTCGAGCTCTTTCTTTCGCCAGTCCTGCACTCACAGTGGCCCAGGTTTACAGGTTTACAGGTTTAGGGTTTGGTAGGGTTTAGGGCTTAGGGCTTAGGGCTTAGGGCTTAGGGCTTAGGGCGTAGGGCTTAGGGCTTAGGGCTTAGAGTTTTGGGTTTCGGGTTAAGGGTTGACGGCTTAGGGTTGAGGGTTTAGGGTTTAGGGTTTAGGGTTGAGGGTTGAGGGTTTAGGGCTTTTTGCTCAGGGTCGGTCGCTTAAGGGCCCTTACTTCAGAACCCCCAACCTGCCGGTGTTTGTCGCGTCTTGCTAGGAAATCCAGGATTGTGAGGCAAACTACACAAACATCAGCTCTGGGTTCTGGAGCCTGGTGCTTAAGGGCCCTTTTCCCTGTAAATGCCCCTGGTTTGGGATTCCGCCCTCAAAGCCTGAAACTCTCAAGCTCTTAAGCCTTTAAGAGAAAAGACATACTTCAAATCGATTACCCCTCAACCTCACTCAGCATCTGAGTGACCGCCCATGAACGTTACTTAGGGCTCAAGTCTTTCGGGTTCAAGGGTTCGTGTAGGGGGTTTAAAGGCTGAAGAGCCTTGTGTGTTGCGGGCCGTGGGGGGCTTAGGGGCGTTGGGCATGAGGGGCTTAGGGGTTTCAGTGCGTAGGGCTGAAGTCTTAAGCATTGTCTACTATTTGCTTAAGCACCACGAAAAATGAAAAGATCATACTCCCTATATTGTCCTTATATGGGATAATATGTTTCTGTTTTTTGCGGGGGTTCTTAAGCAAAGACTACTTGGAGGTTCAGGGTACTTACTGACCCATTATAACTGTACTTCTAACCCACTTATAAGCCCTTAATTGCCCTAATATGGTTCTAATTGGGTTATAAGTGCAGTTACTAGTTGGTTCGTAAGTACCATGAACTTCCAAGTAGTTGTCGGTTTAGGCTCAACGCTTTAGGGCAAAAGAGCCCCGCCTCTGCCACCTCGGCACGCTTCCACTTCCGCGGCGTCCTCGCCGAAGCCCCTAAGCCCTAAGCCTAAGGGTTTAGGGTTTAGGGTAAGCCCTAAGCCCTAAGCCCTAAACCCTAAGCCCCAAGTCCCAAGCCCTAAACCCTAAGGCGAGCTTGCGTCAGAGCCAGGAGGTTCGGAGCTGGATCAGGGTCTTTGGATTCAGAGTTTAAGTATTCCCCTTACAACCTAAACCCCACACCCTAAACCCTAAGCCCTAAGACCCATACAGTTTTTACAGTCATCCGTAAAACCCTGAACCCTGCAAAAGGTTTTAAGTGGGGCTTAGCTCTATGTAGAGTTTACAGTCATCCATAAACCCTTAACCCTACAAGGTTTAGGGTTTAGGGTTTCAAGGGTTTTGGGATGCTTGGGGATACCCTGCCTTTGGGGCATGCGTTTTTCTGGAGGAGGTCACTGCAGAAGAGTCCTCCAGGCCATCCCATCCGCTTCTCCATCTGACAGTGTGCGAGTAGTGTTTAGGGTTTAGGGCTTAGGGGTTAGGGCATTTCCCAAAGTTGGGGCACCCAAAAAACGATACTTCCAATTCTTGGTTCCACTTCGGCCCGAGATGTAGGGCTTACCTGGACCCCCAAAAGAACACATAGTGCTGGCCCATGCGGTTTAGGGTCGGGCTTTATGCCTTTAGGGTCTTGGGAAACCCTAAACCCCTAAACCCTAAACCCTAAACCCTAGACCGTAAACCCCAAGGGTTTAGGGATTTGGGGTTGGGCAGGCATCGAGCCTGTGCCTCGAAGAACGGGCTGAAGACGTAACCATGCACATGTCTAGAAAAGACTTCTGGGTTTAGGGTTTAGGGTTTAGGGTTTTAGGGTTTAGGGTTTAGGGTTTAGGGGTTTAGGGTTTAGGGGTTTAGGGGTTTAGGGGTTTAGGGGTTTAGGGGTTTAGGGTTTAGGGGTTTAGGGTTTAGGGGTTTAGGGTTTAGGGGTTTAGGGGTTTAGGGGTTTAGGGGTCTAGGGGTCTAGGGGTCTAGGGTTTAGGGTTTAGACAAAAAACACACGTGAGACTTCTCGCGAAACCCTAAGCTCTCAACCTTCAACAACCCCAAGACCCCTCTTCTGAATAAGAGATTTGTGTGGTTGTGAAAAGTATGATCCCTTTTGGGGTGCCCTAAAAATTCGGTGCCGTACTACTTTAGCGACCGCGGAAGGGACCATAATTTTGACAGCCTCTCATATGAAAAACATGAAAAAAAGCCGACAGACGCGTCTGGAACCTTTCCCCTAAACCCTAAACCCTAAACCCTAAAACCTAAACTAAGTGAGGGGTCGCTTCCGTCGAGCGACAGACCCCGAACGCTCGGCCGAGGGCCTTACAGCCCGAGCGCCCATACGAAAAGAGAGACGGAAAGGTGAGGGTTAAGCCTCACCGTCTGTCCTGGACAGGCCAACGGATATTGGCCCTTCTTACGACAACGTCAGCACTCGAACAAGGGATGGCCGTATCCAGACCACCTTTAGCGTAGCTAAAGAGTAACCCCAAATCGTGCGGCTTCTGCTCTGGAGGGGGTTCAGGGTTTTGGGTTCAGGGTTTGCCGGGGCCCCCTCCCCGGAAGCCCCTGGTCCCTAGTGGCTGGATTCCTGGACCAGGAGGCTGGCGAGGGTCCAGGCAGGCTCAATTTCTTGGGTGGCCGGGGTGGGTTGACGGGCAACGCGAGCGCGCGGCCCGGGGTGTTTCACACCCGAGCGCGCGCCCTCCCCTGACACACCCTAAACCCTAACCCCTAAACCCTAAACCCTAAGCCCTAAACCCTAAACCCTAAACCCTAAACCCTAAACCCTAAACCCTAACCCCCTATCCCAAACCCTCACAGACCGCCCTAAACCCCCGAGAGGTCCTCAACCTTAAAGCCCCAAACGCTGAACCCCGAACCCTAAACCTCAAAACCCTTGAACCTCAAAGCCTTTAAACCTTAAACGCTGAAACCCTACACCTTGCAACCCTACTTAACCTTACCAACCCTAAACCTAAAAACCTTAAAAGCTTAAACTTTAGAACCTTAAAACCTTGAAACCCTAAACCTTAAGACCTTAAGACCTTAACTTAAAAGCTTAACACCTTAAAACTTCAAAACCTTAAAACCCCAAACCCTGAACCCAAACCGAAAGAACACAAACCCGGGTCTAACCCTAAACCCTAAACCCTAAACCCTAAACCCTAAACCCTAAACCCTAAACCCTAAACCCGCCTGTTGGCGGCCCTGCGGCCCCCCTGCCGCGGCCGCGGCGCGCGCCGGAGCCGCGCGGCATGGCGAGGGTGCGCTTACAAGGGCTGCTTGTAGCGTTTTAGGGGTTAGGGGTTTAGGGTTTGAGGTTTGGGGCTCAAGGTTGAGGGTCTGAGGTTTGGGGTTTAGAGTTTAGGGTTTGGGGTTTAGGGTCTATAGGGATTGGCTCTTCTAGGGCGTTGCCTCAAGGCTTTTTTAGGAGCTTTGGGGAGGTTCTGCGGGTTCTTGGAGGCGGTCTTCGGTCTTTTGGGTTTACCCTACACCCTAAACCCCATAAACCCCAAAAACCTAAACCCTAAACCCCAAACGGAGGGAGTCTTAGGATGTTTTGGGGCGGGTCGGAGAGTCGGCGTTTTGAAGGGGGAGGGGGGGGGGGCGGTCTTGGGTCTAAATCGAGTCTAGGGGTCGAATTCTAGGAGTGTTAGGGTTTGGGGTCGAGGGGGGAGGGGGCAAAGGGGATAGAGGAAGTTCTAGTGCTAGACTGGGGGGTTTTGAGTTTTTTCGGGATTAAGGGGGGGTGTTGGGGCTAGGGCCCGAAAGTTCTGGGGTGTGACGTTTTCTGTGCGTCAGAACTAAGCCTGAGGCGTCTCTTTGTTGAGTTTAGGGTTTATAGGGTTTAGGGTTTAGGGTTTAGGGTTTAGGGTTTAGGGTTTAGGGTTTAGGGTTTAGGGTTTAGGGTTTAGGGTTTAGGGTTTGGGTTTAGGGTTCAGAGTTCAGGGATTAGGGTTTAGGGTTTAGGGTTGCTTGCCTGCACTCCTGCGAGTTCGATGCCGAAGCTGTGTAGGCTTGAGATGCGCGCATCGCCAGGACTTGGGTGTGGAATCCCCTTCTCCTCATAGAAACACAACCCAGACAAAATAGGAACGACCCTAAACCCGAAACCCTAAAGGCTTTGGGAGATCAACTCGAAACCTGAAAGTTTGGGTTTCGGGTTGAGGGTTTAGGGTTTGGCATTAAGGGTTAGGGTTCAGGAGCGAAATTGTAACTAATTAGTTATTTAACTTCGAACATCCCCACCTTAGGGATTTCAGGGAGTCTCTGGGTTGGGCATTTCAGGGAGTCTCTGGGTTGGGCACTCCAAGGGGTTTGTGGGGTTGGGCACTCCAGGGAGTCTCTGAGGTTGGGCACTCCAGGGAGACCAACTCCTAACAAAGGATAGGCGTAGGATTTGCACAGCTGGGTCTTCCGCCGGATACCAGGTACATCCAGAAGTTCCCGTGCCACTGGTCCACGTGCAGCCGCGCCTGTTGCTAGAGACAATTTAAAGGGTTCTTAAGGGAGGGGGTTCATGGGGGGTAGGTCCCTCAGGCTAGTAGGGAGTATTAGGGAAGCTTGGGATATATAGCCCCCTTGAACCCCTTCCTCAAGAACCCTGTAAACAGAGGTGCGCGAAGTCCTACTAATAAACCCTAAAACCCAAGTAAAGCCTAATCCCTAAAAACCCTACAACCCAAGTAAACCCTAAACCCTAAACCCGAAACCCGAAACCCTAAACCTTAAAAACCCAAACGCTGACACCAGCTCGGCTTAGTCGCAAGCAAGGCCGGCGGAATAAATTCCTAAACCCTAAACAACCCTAAACCCTAAACCTTAAACCCTAAAGGTTTAGGGGCCAAGGGTTAGGGCTTAAGCGGGGCAGCGAGCCTGCGAGCCCTCGGCACCGATGAACAAGGTGGGCCAGCTGCGGCTGAAGCAGTGCTTCCTGAAACCCTAAACCCTAAACCCCTGAACCCCCATACCATAAACCTGGATGGGGGCACTCCCACCTATTTTGAGCTATATTATAAGCCCAAGCCCTAAACCCTAAGCCCTAAAAACTGAAGCCTCAACGGCCTGAGCCCCCAAAACCTGCAAGCGCCAGCTTCTACAGGGGTCTTCAACTGGGCACTCCAAACCACCTCGTCATGTCAGTATACTATGGCATAGTATCTGCCCACATTGATTTAAGGGGGAGGCTCGGATTTACAGAGGGCTTCAGGGTCTTGGGTTTAAAGGGGGTGTATCATGAGTTCCCCTACTACCCCCCTCTATACTACCCCCCCCCCCCCATTCCCTCCTTATTAAGGCTATTTAGGGTAGTCAAGCCGAAGGGTTTTGCAGGGCGAACAAAGGGGGGGTAGTATAGATGGGGGTAGTAAACCGGAACCTAAACCCTAATCCCTAAACCCGAAACCCTAAAACCTAAACCCCAAACGGAAACGCATGAGTGTAGGGGCGTGAGTGTGGGGCAGGAGAAGGTTGACCGTCAATGCCAGGGCCCCCATTTCAGCTCCTCCCTGACTGCCGGGAGGTCGGAAGTCTTCGTCCACAAAGGTTGAGGGCTTCGGGCTCTACTATTTGCTTAGGAACACCCCCCAAAAAAGATAAACATATTTGCCTTTAAGGGTAATATTGGGATTATAATCTAAGCACATAGTAGGGTTAAGCGAGGTTCAAGTCTCCATTAGTGCTAGACGGTGGGAACATGACAGCGCACAACTGCCCACGACGTCCTTGCATGTATGATGAGTGCATGATTCAATGGCTTACACTATATTCCCGACGATCCCAAGCCCTAAACTCTAAACCCTAAACTCTAAACCCCAGCGCCCTAGAACCCAAATTTCCTTCCAAGGGAGCCCAACACCTCTCATAATACATGTCATATATCAGGTATTTCTGAGGTTCTTTCTGTGAATTATGCCATGTTCTTAAGTCTTGCGGATGTATTGGTCTCTCAGAAACCCTAAACCCTATCCCTAAACCCTAAACCCTAAACCCTAAACCATAAACCCTAAACCCTAAACCCTCAACCCTCAACCCTATAAACCCTAAACCCTAAACCCTAAACCCTAAACCCTAAACCCAATCCCCCCTCCCTCACCCTGGGACCTCATGGTCTCCTGCAGATAGCAGTGGCTGAAGTACCGCGGCAGCTTCACGTGCTCGAGGAGCCTCCAACACTCTGCAACCCTACGAAACCCTAAACCCTAAACCCCAAACCCTAAACCCTCAACCCTAAACCCCCAACCCGAAACCCCAAACCCTGAACCCAAAACTACCCTACACCCTAAACCCCAAACCCTGAACCCAAAATCACCCTAAACCCTACTCGGCCCTAAACTCTAAACCAGTCTAAACCCTAAGCCCTAAACCCGAAACCAAGTCGACCTAAAAGACGTGTCAGCAGACCTTTAGCATAAACTACGACGAGGGCTACCAAGGTCACGACTGGCCCGCGCTTGCTGCCAGCAAGAGCCCTGCAAGCAAACTTGGGACGTGCCCCCTTGTACGAACAGTCCTTAAAAGGAATATAATAGGGTGTCCTATAACCCCTACTAAGGACTGCTAGTAGAAGGCAGAACATCCCAAAAACAAACCCCCGAAAGGAGCCCCGAACAAGCTCAGGTTTATAGGGTTTAGGGTGGGAAGTTATCTCGTGTTTATAGGGTTTAGGGTGCTAGGTTTGAGGTTTGCACTCCCAACTACTGCACACTCAGGCCACGGCCCTGGAAGCTTCAGTGGAAGCGACAGGTCGTAGAGATACCTGGAACTGAGTTGGAGGTGTCCGGAGCAGAAGTGCATGCCATGTGCTGTCCCCCCTAAACCCTGAACTTCTAAATTCCGAAGTCCATGGCCACCAAGCAAGCCCTAGCGTCCTTGCTTCAACTCGCTGTGCGTGGTTGAGAAGGCTCAGGTCGTTGAACCCTCAACCTGATAAACCCTCACCCTGAATCAAATCCTGCCCGCCCACACCTGCGGCCCTCCTATGAGGGTTGAAGGTTCTCTCTGGTTCGGGGTGCCTCATAGTCAGGCTCGCAACTTCTGAGAACGCCCTCGCCTTGCTTAGGGCTTAGGGTTTAGGTTTTAGGGTTTAGGTTTTAGGCTTCCGGGCAAACATCGCAAGACTGACTGAGACTGGCGCAGTCCCTTCCGCCGAGGCCCTTGGAGCTCCGCCAATGCCTTGCAACTGCAATCACCGTCCGCGAAGAGTGTGAAATACAACTTAGCGGCTGAATTCCCTATCCCCAAAAAGGTCGACCTCTTATGTGTAGCAGGACTCAGTAGAACTCTATAGAACCAAGAAGGCTAAAGATCCATTAAAGGTTACCTACCCAGTCCCTAGACCCTAAACCCTAAACCCTAAACCCTAAACCCTAAACCCTAAACCCCAAACCCTAAACCCTAAACCCTAAACCCTAAGACAAGGCCCTTCATTGATTCATGCACCTTCGAACTACATTTGTGCTGTCGCTGTCGCGTCGCCCTTGCAAGGCAAAGACTGGTAAACCCTAAACCCTAAACCCTAAACCCTAAACCCTAAACCCTAGACCACCAAAAAAAAACCAAACCCTAAACCCCAAACCCTAAACCGTTGTAGAGGAATCCAGAGGGATCCCTTGAGGCCATCAACAAACCTTTCTAACCCTGAACCCTAAGCCCTTCAGCCCCCCCCCCCCCCCCTTTCCCCATCCCGGCTCCCTACACTTAATAGAGTCTTGCGAGCCATTGCGAGCC
Organism: Symbiodinium natans; assembly: GCA_905221605.1. Taxonomy (NCBI): domain Eukaryota; class Dinophyceae; order Suessiales; family Symbiodiniaceae; genus Symbiodinium; species Symbiodinium natans. The sequence goes on along the minus strand of CAJNDS010002167.1, from coordinate 532,584 downwards.
CCCCGAGCCGACTGTTGGTGTAGGGTTTAGGGTTTAGGGTTAGGGTTTAGGGTTTAGGGTTTAGGGTTTAGGGTTTAAATTAAGGGTTTAGGGTTTAGGGTTTAGGGTTTAGGGTTTAGGGTTTAGGGTTTAGGGTTTAGGGTTTAGGGTTTAGGGTTCGAATCCGACAATGAGATTTATAGCAAGCCTACAGGAGAAAGGGTAGGGGCTTTGGGGTTCTCGCCTAAAGGCTCCTGATGAAAGCACTTCTGTTGGTGTGGTATACTACGACCGCCCCAAGTAGACATTGGGGCCTCTCCTAAATACCCTAAACCCGAAACCCTAAACAGCCCCTTATAAAACTCAAGGGCCCATACTTCGGAGCCCTCGCAAGAATGGTCTCCTACAGGGCAACAACCCCAAACACACGCCTAAACTCCCTAAGCTCCCTGAACTCCCTAAACTCCCTAAACTCCCTAAGCTCCCTAAACTCCCTAAGCTCCCTAAACTCCCTAAACTCCCTAAAGTCCCTTAACTTCCTAAACTCCCTAAACTCCCCAAGCTCCCTAAACTCCCGAATCCCTCGTCCCTAAACCAAACTGTTGCCAGACCTCGGAGAGCCTCATCAGATCTACCTGGTCCTGCGGTGAGGCGCAAAGTCGCTACGTCGAGGCGCACAGTCGCTACGAGGTGTTCGAACTTTTAGGGTTTAGGGTTTATAGGGTCTAGGGTTTAGGGTTTAGGGTTTAATTGTAGGGTTTAAAGGCTTTTTGGGTTCGTGGAGTTTATTGGGTTGATAGGGTTTCTAGGGCTTAACCCTCAAGCCTGAATCCTCTAAACCCTAAACCCTAAAACCCGCTACATCCTAAAAACGATAAAGCATCCTTAATCCTTCACCCTAACCCTAAACCCTAAAACCCTAAACAAACACCTAAACCAAGCAGAAGGGCGTAAACCTCCCAAGCCCAAAACCCTAGGAGAGCCCCCGCTCCTCACCCTGCCGCAGCTCCGGGTCGCAGAAGTTCCTGTACACGGCGACCTGTCCGCTAGGAGCTCAGGCTGGGGGGGGTTAGGGTTTACCTTGGACTCTCTTTACCTACAGTTTTCTGGGTGATACCTACTACTTGAGGGATACTAACAACTAAACTGTAGGTAAGCAGAGCCCCAGGCAGGGTTTAGGCTTGAGGGCTCGATATCGGAAGCTTGGGTTACGCGTCTAAACACACTCTAAGCCCTTCATTCACTTTCGTTGTCCAGTAGCCTAAGGGAACTAAATGTTATATCCTTTGGGATTGTATAGAGATTGTAACACATTAAAGTGTTAAAGGTTAACTACTTTACTTGCAAAGTTAGAACACATGCCTCAGCTTGTAGCATAGGGATCCCTCCAAAATGGCCCGAGAACTCTTTTGGCACTCCACATCCTGAACCCGAAGCCCTTAAAACTTGGGTTTAGGGTTTAATTAGTGGGTAGTGGGTTTAGGGTTTAGGGTTTAGGGTTTAGGGGGGTGTAGGGGCTCTAAGGGGTTTAGGGTTTTTGAAATTCGGGGGCCCATGACATGACCCCGCAGAATAGCAAGCACCAGAGCGGGCGCGCCATCTTCTCCCCGAAGTGGGTGCTGAGCCTTAGCTATCGAACCACGATGTTCCCCCCCAAAGGTCCAGCAGCCTTGCCTTCATTGCTTTGAAAAACCCCAAACCCTAAACCCTACAAACCCTAAACCCTAAACCCTATAAACCCTAAACCCTATAAACCCTAAACCCTATAAACCCTATATTATAAACTCTGAACCCTTAACCCTAAACTCTGCACCCTAAACCCTAAGCCCTACACCCTAAACCCTACTCTAAACCCTAAATCCCTGTAACATGTAAGCCCCAAGCCCTGAACCTGAAGCCTACAAGGTCAGCTCCTTGAAAAACATTTCTAGCGGGTCTCTGCAATGACACGGCCCCGTGACATCAACAAATATGTGTGTATATATCGATATCTAGACAAGTAGACATACGTATAGAGATCTCTACAAACATAGGTATATGCATATGTGTATATAAACAGAGAGAGAGAGAGAGAGAGAGAGAGCGAGCGAGCGAGCGAGGGAGTGAGTCAGTCACAAATAGATGCGATACACATATATGCATATAAGCCTAAACCCTAAACCCTAAACCCTAAACCCCAAACCCCAAACCCCAAACCCCAAACCCTAAACCCTAAACCCTAAACCCTAAGCCGATACGAACCATGATTTAGCGAAGTGGCAAGAACTTTCAGTTAAGGCTACAAGCCCCCAAACAAGCCCCCGGCCAATCTCGGCTCAGATTGCAGCTTTCTTTGGACCTCGGTTTAGGGTTTAGGGTTTAGGGTTTAGGGTTTAGGGTCTAGGGTCTAGGGTTTAGGCTTGGGGAAGCTGGCAGGTCGGAGAGTTGGAGCGGGCAACGGCCTAAACTACTCGAAATATCATGGAAGTTATAATGTAGTACCCCCCCCCCCTAGGTTCCCCCCTGAAATAGCCTTAGTTACGGGGGGAACCTACAAGAAGGAGCCCCCCTTACTATACGAACTGTAGTGAAGGGACTTAGAACTTAATTTAGGATCCTTATAACCCAATTTAGGGTCCTTATAACTCTACGTATAACTGCGGGGGGGGGGGGGGGCCTCCTTGTATGTTTGGTACCTCCTCCGTGTACTTACTTCGTAAATGTCTACGACGCGTTTTGTGGGGTTGGGGAGTGCTGTATGCTTTCTCAATGAGCGCGCTGCTCTTGGGTTAAGGGAGAGGACCCGAAAAGACATGCGGAGAACGTGCTATTCGGTGATCCCCAGGCTTCGGCTTAAGCGCCGTGAGCCTAAACCCGATAGGGTGTTTAGGGTTTAGGGTTTAGGGTTTGGGGTAGGGTTTTAGGGTCTATAGGGCTTTGGGGGGGTGTCGGGCTCAGACCCTAAACCCTAACTAAACCCTAAATCCGAATTCTGCCAAAAAATCCTGCACCCCGAAAACATAAACCCTGACTAAACCCTGAACGCTAAACGCTAAACCCTAAACCCTAGGCCTCAGTCCAGGGGGCACCAGGTGTGGTCCCAGGCCCTCGATGATGAGAGGGCGGCCGGGACGGATGAACTCGCGCCTTGGATGGTTAGAGTTTAGGGCTTCGGGGTTTAGGGGTTTGATTAGAACTGTAGGGTTTAATTTTAAGGGCTTAGGGTTTAGGGGTTTCGGGTTTGGAAGTTTAAGGGTTTAGGGTTTAGGTGTTTAGGGGTTTACGGCTTAGGGGTTTAGGGGTTTAGGGGTAGGGCTAGGGTTTAGGGGTTCGGGGTTTAGAGTTTAGGGCTCAGGGTTTAGGGGTTTAGGGTTTAGAAGTTTTCTGGGTCTAGGGGTTAGGGCTTGGGTTTCTGGGGTTAGGGTTTCGGGTTTCGGGTCCAGGGCCTGTCCGCTCGGAGGGGAGGCTGATTATGGCTTTGGAATTGCGCTTCCCTTTGCGGAACCCTCCCCTAAACCCTAAACCCTAAACCCTAAACCCTAAACCCTAAACCCTAAACCCTAAACCCTAAACCCTAAACCCTAAACCCTAAACCCTAAACCCTAAACCCTAAACCCTAAACCCTAACCCTGTTTTACTTCGGGAGTCTTAGTTCTCAGAGCTGTGCAGGTTTGTGGGTCTGGGGTACTATACTAGACCAAAGCATAGCCTGGGAATGAGAAGCGTGCTCTTTTTGGCATAGAAGGGCTTCAACAAGGGAACCTACACCCTTGAAAGAGGAAGTAAGGGCGTACTCTGGGTCCTAAAGTTACCTTAACCCCTCAACCCTAAACACTCAGAATTGAACCCATAAAAAAAAGGGGTTCAGTAGGTTCAAACTCACTGGCAGCTCGTGGGGCAGCCCAGGCTTCAGAGTTTGGAGCTTGGGATTGGAGGTTGAAGGTTGTGAGATTGTACGGAGGGTTCGGTGGAGTTACCCTAAACCCTAAACCCTAAACCCTAAACCCCAAACCCTAAACCCCAAACCGTAAACCCTCTATACCCTAAACTCGGAACCCTTTCAGGGCCAGGGCTTGCGTGGAGCTTTGGGCTAAGGTTGTAGCACGTATGGGGGAGCCAGCCCCCTGCACCAAAGTAGACTATAGCAAAGCATGGTAGTCTGTGATTTTTTCTTACTTGAAGGTTTAGGGATAAGGGTATATATATGGTTTAAGCTTCAGAGTTTCGGGTTCTCTCCTGGCTTTCAGAAATCCTAACCCTATGTCACTGCTACCAGCGACCATGGCCCCGTAGGAGATTCCTAGTTAGGCATCGCGGTACGTCTGCCGCCCTAAACCCTAAACCCTAAACCCTAAACCCTAAACCCTAAACCCTAAACCCTAAACCCTAAACCCTAAACCCTAAACCCTATGGCGAACTGCTAGACAGGTTGAAACACAGTTACAGACACGCGCCTCGACTTTTTGGCTCTCTAGCTAGACACGAATCCAAGAGCATGTGTCGTGTCGATAGCGCACCCAACTTCATCTGAAGGGCCGAAACATGGCTTTCGCAAAGACCTCCTGTGGCATCTTCCGCTGCTGCGTAACTACGAAGCCCTGGGCCTCAAGGAAGTCCCGTATGCGCTTCCGCCCGACCGATCGCAGGTCTTCATTCGCCGCGTGAACCCACTTCGCCACATCCTCTATGTCCATGACTTCGAAACACAGCAGCTTCTCGTAGAACTTGCGGTCGCCACGGATGGTGTCTGCCAGTAGCTGCTCAATCTTTTCGACCTTCGCCTGCTTCGCCACAGCTCTCGAGGCTGCTCTGGCCTCCTTGTCCTCTACATCCCCTTAGAACCTTATTAAAACCAATACTTTTAATATCCTCTTGGGTTTTATATAAACAAAATTTATAAAGAACATAATTCCCAACTGGGGGATAGAGTGTCCTCTGCTCTCTTCGCCGTCCTTGCTTGCTTCTGCCTTTCCTGCAGGCGCTGGGCAAGGGTCTTACGCTTGCCGGCCAAGGCCGGGGGCTTAGGCGCAGCTGGCTTGGGACTCTTTGGGCCGGGGCTCAGATGTCGTGGGCTCTGTCCCTGGGATGCGGAGCGAGGGGAAAGCGCCTCGGGCAAGCTCTGCAGGGCCCGCAAGGACCGCGCGGGCGTGCTTGGCGCGCGGGGGCTGCTGATGTCTTCTCTGCGATGGATCTCTGCTTTGCGGCAAACCACGCTGCCTGCCACCTCGGATGCTCCTGGGCTGGGTCCTCTGCCTCGAGGCTTCGGGGAGTTGCCGGGCAGCATCCTGGCCTGGGGTGAGGCCTTCTTGGGTGAGGCCTTCTTGGGTGAGGCCGTCTTGGGTGAGGCCTTCTTGGGTGAGGCCTTCTTGGGTGAGGCCTTCTGGGGTGAGGCCTTCTGGGGTGTGGCCTTCTGGGGTGAGGCCTCGGGTGAGGCCTTCTGGGGCGAGGCCTTCTGGGGCGAGGCCTTCCTTGGCCACCGTTCTTGCAACGCTTCGGTCACCTCCACAACTTCGCTGCCGTCACTTCCGGGTGTTCCAGCACTCGGCCCAGGTGTCTTAGGAAGCTCGTCTGCGAACAAGATGCTCAAAGGGAGGTCTTCTTCATCCTTTGGCACTTGCGGCGGTTGCTCAGCTGGCTCATCATCGCCGGAGCTGATGTCGATCTCGGTCGGACTTAGCAAGAGGGACACATCTGGCGCAAACATGCATGGGCTGAATGGAGGAGCGCTCCTGGATGTCGCTCTGAAGGGCACTGAGACCCAACTAGAAACCCTGCAAGTTTTACACCAAAGCCTAAACCCTAAACCCTCAACCCTCAACCCTAAATCCTAAACCCTAAACCCTAAACCCTAAACCCTAAACCGTGCTTTGGTGTCATGGAATGTCATGCTCCCAGAGGCGAACATATCACTGATATGCCTAAGAGCTTGGCATGATGGAATCATGGAGTGTCACTTTCCCATAACATTTCTGGCCCCTGTCGCTCGGCTGGAGCAACCTATGGGCTGAGGCAGAGTAGCATGGTTTGGGTTCGGGGTTTGGGGTTTGGGGTTTGGGGTTTGGGGTTTGGGGTTTGGGGTTTGGGGTTTGGGGTTTGGGGTTTGGGGTTTGGGGTTTGGGGTTTGGGGTTTGGGGTTTGGGTTTCACGGCTGAGACTTTAAGGTTTAGGGTTTAGGGTTTGGGTTCTGGGCAACGCAGAAAAACTGAAAAAAAAAAAACACGAAGCTCAATATGCTCTTGATCATGGTCCCTTCTTCGGGCACCCCGTGCGTAAGATCTTCTCGAACCCCAGAACTCACAACTTGCGCCCTGTAGAACTTGTGCTTGGCCCTGAGTTCTGGCACTCCAAAGGGCTTGTGGCTCACTAGGGTTTAGGGTTTAGGGTTTAGGGTTAGTGGCTAGGGTTTAGGGGATTTCGGGGGTTATATCTGGGGGGTGGGGGGGGGGGTTAAGGCATGCTAGGATCTTAAGGCTGTGGTGTTTTAGGGCTTTTGGGCTTTTGTGCTTAGGGGGCAGGGAAGAAAAGGCCCCAATCCAAGTGCCAAGCAGGCTAGGCCCTCCCGAAACTTAGCCCTAAGCCCTAAGCCCTAAGCCTAAGCATGAAGGAGGGGCACCGCGTGCTGGCCTAAATCATGGCTTGGGAACCCAAACCCCGTTTAACAAAGGAGCAAAGAAAAGGGTAAATTTAGGGTTTAGGGTTTAGGGTTTAGGGTTTAGTTTTTAGGGTTTAGGGGTTCCCATCCCCCTAAGTCTAAGATTCTAGGCCCGAAGCCCTAAACCGGGTTAGGGCTTAGGGAGTATATTGTTTAGGGTAAAAAGGGTTTAGGGCACATGGGTACAGGTTATGCGTGGGACTCTCTTTACCTGCAGTTTAATGGGTTATGCCGATGAATTGAGGGGCAGGGACTACTAAACTGTAGGTAGATAGAGTCCCGGTAGGGTCTAAACCCTAAACCCTAAACCCTAAACCCCAAACCCGAAACCCGAAACCCGAAACCCGAAACCCTAAACCCTAAACCCTAAAGGCCCTGAACCCTGTTTGCAAGCCCCCTGAGCACACGGCCGGCACTCTCCTAAACTTAGCGACTCACATCGGCGCCGATGTAGCTGCCAGGATCTGGCCGGTGAGGGCTCTTGGGTTTTCGGTCAACCGTAGTTGGGTTTAGGGTTTGGGGTTTGGGGTTTAGGGTTTAGGGTTCAGGGTTCAGGGTTCAGGGTTCAGGGTTCAGGGTTTAGGGTTTCGGGTTTAGGGTTTAAGGTTTAAGGTTGGGGGTTGGTTTTTAGTCCCTAAGCCATAGAACCCTTTTCCGTCCCTAACCCCGAGACCCTCAACCCCTGTGGGATAGCGAGGGTTTAGGCTGGAGGCTCGTGGGACTCGTGGGCATCAGCTCAGGGGGAAAGAGTTTGGGCTCCAGAAGGTTTAGGGTTTGGGGTTCAGGGTTTAGCGGCAAGAGTTTAGGATGAAGGGTCTAGAGTTCATAAGGCGTCTAGGGCGTCTAGGGGCTAAAAGGGTTGTCAGAGCTGTGGGTCGCAGCTGGACGGTTTCCTCGAAAAAACTCGGAAACTCCAAGTACCCCCCAAGATACTGCGTTTTAGGGCTTGGGGCGTATTTGGACCCGGGATGCTGCCAGAGCCCTTTTGCGGCCCCTGGGACCCCACCCTACAATTTTTTAGGGTTCGGGCATGTTCGGGCTTTATAGCACCCTACCCCAGAGCCCGAAGGAGGCTTTGGGGCGTTGTCAGGGTGCAAGCAAGGATCAAAGCGACGACAACTACAACCCTAAACCCTAAAGCCTCAACCCTAAACCCCAAACCCTAAACCCTAAACCCTAGACCCTCCTCCCCCAAACCCGAATTACACCCCCTACTTGGGGCCGCACAGAGAAGCTCCCACCACTGCCGGCTTTGCCGCCGCCTCGTCGTGCGCAGGATCCCCGTCTGGAATGAACCTGCGCACTCAGAGTTCCCCATGGCCTGTATTTACGAAAGTGCATTTAGGGTTTAGGGTTTAGGGTTTACGGTTTAGGGTTTAGGGTTTAGGGTTTAGGGTTTAGGGTTTAGGAATGAATCCGCTGACCCTGGCGGCGTGTTGGATGGGAAAAGGAGGTGAAACCTCCCTCTTTCCCTCCTTACCCCCCCCCAAAACGCGGGGGGGGGGTGGGGGAGGGGGTGGGGGGGGGGGGGGGAGAGGGTGGGGGGGAGGGGGCGGGGTTGGGGCCGGGTGGTGGGGGGGTTCGGTGCACACCATTTTTTCTCGTGGAGGACCGCCACCCACGCACAGCGTAACTAGCGGGGGGTTCTACTGGGCGGTAGGACGCCCTCAGCAAAATCAGCGTTTCCCGCCTCCCGCCCCCCCCCAAGATACCCCCATGCCCCCCCCCCCCACCCGCACCCCCCCCCCCCCCCCCCCCCCCCCCCCCCCACCCCCCGCACCCACCCCCCCCCAAACCCCCCCCCCCCCCCAACCTCCCCCCCCCGCCCCCCCCCCCCCCCCCCAACCACCCCCCTCCCAACCCCACCCCCCCACCCCCCCACCCCCACCCACCTGTCTTTTTGGCTTGAGCTTGTCCTGGTGCTACCCCCTACCCCCCCCCAAACGATTCACAGAACTCTGCCGGGGATGATCTTCCATGCGAGCGGGTCTCAACTATGCTCCAGCGGGGTCGGCGGCTTGAGCCGGAGGCTCTTAAATAGATATACGGACATGTATACATACATATATATATATATATATATATGTATGTACATACCTTCATCCATTGTAAGGGCACTTATGTAGCTTGTAATATTGGGTCTTGCTGGGAACCGCTTCGGAAGCGAAGCAGCCACCCACATCCTGCGCCCCAAACCCCACCAACCCCCTAAACCCTAAACCCTAAACCCTAAACCCTAAACCTTAAACCCTAAACCCGCCCCAGCCGAAATGCCACTCACTTCCGACAAACCCCGCCAAACCCTCAGACACTGTTTCGTAAAACTCTGGCCCTATACGCCCTAAACTGGCCCGAAACCCGAAACCCGAAACCGAAAACCGAAAACAAAAAAAACCGAAAACCCCAAACCCCAAACCCCAAACCCCAAACCCCAAACTCAAACCTACTGACTGCTGCCCTGCCTGAACGCCTGCGGCCGCTGCTGCCGCAGTAGCTCCAGGAAGGTTTTCGCCTCCAGATTCCAAGGGGCCCCAATACGCCCCTGAAATTGAGGTGGGAGTAATACTTTGGATGTTTCAAATGTATATACACTATATATATATATATATATATAGGGCTTACAGTTTAGGGTTCTCCTGTGGGAGGGTTTAGAGTTTAGGGTTCTCCTCTGGGAGAATCGGCCTTTTGCTGCGTTTCAGCGGTGTAGGAAATCCAAGCGCCCGAATCCTGAACCAAGCAGATCCAAACAGTAAGCCCTGACCCTCGTGCCGCTGAGCCCTAAGTTTCGGGTGGGTACATGGTCCCTTCATATGGGCCGTCTTCCTTGCGCCAAAAATACCCCATCGACAATGCATGGGCTCATACTTCAGAAGCCTTTAAAGAAGGTAAGGGACCGTAATAAGGGACCATGTAACCACCCTGAGAGCCCCCCCCCACCCCCCCGCTCCCCTGAACCCTATAAGCCCTGCAAGTCCCCAGCTGTAGTTTTCCTCCAAGACTGAGGGGTTTAGGGTTTGGGCTTTTGGGGGTTTAGGGTTTAGGGTTTAGGGTTTAGGGTTTAGGGTTTAGGGTTTAGGGTTTGCGGGAACCCCAAACCCTAGCTCACTCATCTGCTGTCGCCATCGCCGTACACAGCACCCTCCCGGCCACAGACGGACGCATGCCCCTGCAGGAGTGTATTCAAGACCCTGCGAAACACCAACACTTGCAATTCTAACTGAAAAACAATAGAAGCCCAACAAAGCTGCATGGGCATTTGCAGGAATCCCTTAATGTACCCCCCAAAAAGCCTCTACTCCTTGACCCTAAACCCTAAACCCTAAACCCTAAACCCTAAACCCTAAACCCTAAACCCTAAACCCTAAACCCTAAACCCTAAACCCTAAACCCTAAACCCTACCATACACAGGTATCCCGAGCTTGAGATCCCCTCCCAGATCCTAAACCCAAGCGTGGCGGTCTGCAGATCGAGTGGCAAAGGCAGGGTCCGCACCGCGCATGCGTGGTAGGACCTGGTAGCAATGATTGGGTTTAGGGTTTAGGGTTTAGGGTTTAGGGTTTAGGGTTTAGGGTTTAGGGTTTAGGGTTTAGGGTTTAGGGTTTAGGGTTTAGGGTTTAGGGTTTAGGGTTTAGGGTTTAGGGTTTAGGGTTTAGGGTTTAGGTTTAGGGTTTAGGGTTTAAGGTTTAGGGTTTAGGGTTCAGGGTTTAGGGTTTAGGATTCAGGGCTTCGGGTGCCTGGTTGGAGGAAGGGTTCACAATCTTTGGGTTTGAAGTGTTTAGGGCTTCGGGCCTCGCAGGATGAATGAGTGAACTACTGCCCCTAAACCCTAAACCCTAAACCCTAAACCCTAAACCCTAAACCCTAAACCCTAAACCCTGGAAGCCACCTCCTGCAAGCACCGTCATATACCCTTGGCTCTTAGGAGGCAGCAAAGCAAGCACCACAAAGTGCCCGGCATATGGTCACTTCTCTTGATTCTGGTCCCTGTTGCGGTCACAATTCGAAGGCGGCCCCTAATGGTTAAGGGTGCCTAAAAAGGGACCATATTTCAGAGAAGTGACCATATTTAAGGATTCTTTTCTTCCTTAAGGGATTCAGGGTCATGACGAGGCCCGGGCGAAATCCAACGTCTCGGCGGGGAAGATGTTGCGAGTGCAGGCGACTGTGACATCCTCGCAGGCAACCCTAACCCCTAAGCCCTAAACCCTACACCCTAAACTCTAAACCCTAAACCCTAACCAAAAGGGTGCACAAGCAAAACAAAATCATGGAAGTACAGTATCGTAGTATGATCGTATATGTGATGGTATGACGGCATTATACTTTCATAGCATGTTAGTACGATGTGATCTTTGTATGAAGGTAGAAGAGCAAGCCATAGCAAAGTAGAATAGCAAACAATAGCGAACCCTAAACCTCCAGTTCTGCAACGGACTTTCTCGAATATGGCTTGCCACTAACCCCTAGAAATCACGGACTTGCCTTTTAGAGTTTAAGGGATAGTCGAAGTGGCAGATATGGCAACAAATCCTAGAGACCATACGTTCTACTTCAGAGTTTCGCAACAAGCCCTACACGCAAAAAAACCCAAAAACCCTAAACCCTAAACAAGCCAGAACAACAAAAAACACATTCCTAAAGCCTAACAAGGCCCAACAACAAGCCAGCCCTAAATCCCGAAACACCCGGATATGTAAACAGAAAAAAACAAGTATTTCATACTACCTCCGTAGAGCGCGGCGTCAGGCCGCACAGCATTTTAAACATCCGCCCTCCTCCACCCCCCCGAGGGGTGGAGGGGTGGAGGGGTGGAGGGGTGGAGGGGTGGAGGGGTGGAGGGGTGGAAGGGTGGAGGGGTGGAGGGGTGGAGGGGTGGAGGGGAGGGGTGGAGGGCAAATACGAAAACATGCGGATTTAAACTGGTCTTCTATACTACCCCCCTTGCCATGGCAGGTTGGCCGCCCTCCACTTATTTAAAAAACGCCACCGTAAGGTAAACAGAGTCCCAGGCAAACCCTATTCAGCTAAACCCTAAAGCCTGATCTCCAACCCCTAAACCCTAAACCCTACTCAGCTTGGATCCTCCCCATCATCCGGGAGGTTCAGGGTGGCATGCCACCAGCCAGCTGGCACGAAGACCTCGGAGAGGAGGTCTTCTCGGTGGGGTTTAGGGTTTAGGGTTTAGGGTTTAGGGCTTGCCTCCGGAAGTTCTTTCTTGGGTGGGGGGGGGGGGGGGGGGAGTGTGGGAGGAAACCGTATGAGGACTTACTGGGGTGATGTGAGGACTTTTGCGCTCAGAGACGATCCCAAAGCCCAAAAGGTTTAGGGTTCAGGGCTAAGCTTACACCCTATGCCTGAAAGCCTTATTACAAACTAGGATGGCCCTTAAAAGCCTCTGAACAACATTCCTAAAGATCATCCCCGCAAGACCAAAAAGGGAAAATGCAGAATACCCCAACCAAGGCCTACCTGATCCCTAAACCGTTCAAAACCCTAAAACCTTGACCCAAAACCAGACACCCTAAGGAAAGCCTCAGGAGCCAACAAAAAGGCGAAACCCATCTGCACATGCCAATGCCGAGGCCGGGCGCAGTGTCTCCTGGACACTGCAGCAAGTCCACCTCAAGAGGTTTCAGGTTGCTTAAGGGCTGAGGTATTTGGGGTTCAGGGATTTCGGGTTGGAGGGCTTTGGGTGTCAAAGGGGGCGGGGGCGGGGGCGGACTTTTGGGGCTTGAGGGTTCAGGGCGTAGCAGTTGGGGGGAAGGGGAGGGGTGGGGGGGGGGGGGGTTTGAAGTTTAGGGCTTAGGGTTGGGGTTTCGGGGGATTTCAGGCTGATGGGTCTCGGCGGATGAGGGAAGTGCTAGCGTGAAGCTAGCGCTATACTGTCACCACATTGGTGTTTATGGAGCTGTACTTGGGGGGCCGCCTCATAACGACGACATCAAGTTGATTACATCATGGTTCGTGTGCCTTTCTCGCACAACAAAAACGAACAAGGCTTTTTTTGAGAACTCACCATATAGTGAATATAGTGTTGCGTTCCCTGAGAGTCCCATACGCTTCACGGGCAGATGACCTGAAATTTGCCAGAAAGGTCTTTTGAAGTACCATAAAGTGTATCCCTAAACCCTAAACCCCAAAGCCCCGTGATTTGGGGCGTTGGGCTCTTTGGGTTGACATTAAACTCCTTTCAACCCGCAAGCATCACCTCCTTTTTTCCAAGCTCAAGCCTCTCTTCAATAGTTTCGTAGGGGCACTTCTGTTTAGGGTTTAGGGTTTCAGGTTTAGGGTGAAATGTGGTGATTTCTCCAAAGTATGACGAACTTACTTATTGCAAGGCGGGCCCCTCTTATTTAGGGTGCCCAAAAATGGACCATCTTTTCGAGAACTGGCCATATGGGAACCCTTGACATGAGAACCCTCAGGGACAACCATGAAACAAAACAGGTATAGAGTAGGATTAGCAATACTACCATAAGTCTACCATTTATGCGAAAATTCTGTCGCACGCACTCTTCTGATTCTCAAGCAAATCCTTATTTGACGCATCAAAATAAGTAATTGCCCAGACAATGTCAACAACTAAAAGGTTCTCATATCAAGAGTACAAGAAGGTTAAATCGAGTGCGAGGGCTTGGGGTTTCAAGTTATACGGGGGTTTCCGAAATTCGGGGTACCTTTTTGGGGGTCCTTATTATAAGGGAATCCTACTATTTGAGGGGTCTATTTTAGGGGTCCGCGACTTTCGTAAACCTCCACGTGTCTACGGGATGCTGGCTCGACCGAGCGCCCCAGCCCTAAACCCTAAACCCTAAACCCTAAACCGAGCCCCCAGCCATACCCAGCTCCTTGCCCTTCTCTCTCAGCCGGGGATAGTGGTCCAGCCACCAGTACGCCTGCGGCCCGCCATCCTGAAGGCCACCAAGGCCACGAAGGCCTTAAGCCCTCTAAACAATGGGTTTAGGGTTTAGGGTTTAGGGGGTTTAGGGTTTAGGGGGTTTAGGGGATTTAGAGGGTTTCGGGAGTTTAGGGTGTACCTTCCCTGTCAGCGCTCCTGCGAGAATACGGAATACGGAGCCTTGTAATCCGGGCACCCCAAAAAGAGATCACAACTTGAAATTCCCAATCGCCAACTTGCGTCGAGCGATGCGGCCTTCATTACATGTTAACAAGGGCCGCAAACCCTAAACTCAAAACCCTAAACCCTAAACCCTAAGCCCTAAACCCTAAACCCCACACCAGGACCTTACAAAAGGGGAAAAAGGGCCTACTCGCAAAAGGCTCCCCCATCAAGCCAGCCAGGCGTCCTTGTAGGCGTCGCCTTCCATGGCACCTGAGTGTCTGAAACCCTAAACCCTAAACCCTTAACCCTAAACCCAGTCTCATAGTCAAGGGCGGCAGACGGGTTCAGGGTTCCGGGTTGAGGGCTTGAGATTGAGGATTTGGGGCTTATAGAGTTTAGCATTTAGGATTTGGGGGGGTGTCCTTTTTGAATTTACCAGGAAGCCAGCACTTAAACCCAACTTAGCTTTAGGGTTTAAGGTCTAAAGGGTTTCGGGTGTGAGGTTTAAGCTTTCTCCAGGGCTGAGGCCTATGGTCGCAGCAGCGGCATCGCGCGGGAACATGACCCACCGCCTGAAGGCCAACAGTGCTTCCCGACAGGTCAGAGTTGGTTTACAAATAGACTCCCCTGAAAGGCACAGCATAAAAAGGGTTTAGGGTTTAGGGATGTTTAGGGTTTAGGGTTTAGGGTTTAGGGTTTAGGGTTTAGGGTTTAGGGTTTAGGGTTTAGGGTTTAGGGATCTTCGGAAACCCACACATTCCTGGTGTCTACCTGGAATGACTCAAGCGTACAGTAGCCGTGGGCGGTTCTAAACCCTAAACCCTAAACCCTAAACCCTAAACCCTAAACCCTAAACGTGCGTCCTAAACCCGAATGAAAGGGCAGCTTCAAGCAACACAGTGGGGGGTTTTGGGGTGATCTAAACGTTGCTGTTCCCGAGGTTTGAACTGAAACCCGCGAAAGCAAAAGTTCCAGGCCTGTGATGTAGATCAACCACCCCCACACACATCTGAAAGCTCAGAAACACTGCAATCTCGGAATTCCTTGGTAGGTAGCCCAGTAATCGTTTTTTTAATCAGGGTACCCATTTTGGTGGCCGTTGCTGCCATAAGGGAACCCAAAAGCCTCCCCCCCCTCCCCCCCCCCCCCCCCCCCCCCCCCCAAAAAAAAGAAACAAAAACAAATAAACGTACCACTGGGCCACCGATTGCTCTATGAACCCTAAACCCGAAACCTTAAACCTAAACCCTAAACCCTAAACCCTCAACCCTAAACCCGAAACCCTAAACTGAAGCCATGCCCAGGCCCGGACTTCTTCCCGCACAGCAGGGTATTCCAGGCAGATGACCACTTGGGATCCTTGAACGAGTTGCCCCAAACCCTAAACCCTAAACCCTAAATCCTAAACCCTAAACCCTAAATCCTAAACCCTAAGCCCTAAACCCCAAACCCCTAAACCCCTACACCCCACAAAAACCTAAAGCCCTAAAGCCCTAAAGCCCTAAAGCCCTAAAGCCCTAAAGCCCTAAAGCCCTAAAGCCCTAAACCCCAAAACCCTAAAACCCCAAACCCGAAACCCACAAACCCGTAAACCCGTAACCCCCTAAACCCTAGTGGTTGAGGAGTTCCGGACTTCTCTGAGGGTAGTTTCATGGGCCCTTAATATGGTCCCTAACCTCCTTTAAAGGGTTCTGATGTATGGGCACTTAATTTGTATAGGGTATATAAGGGGTACCCTTTTCAGGGCCCATACTAAGACCCTTAGAACTTCGGGGTAGAAATCGGGGCTTAAGGGTTCGGGGCCTCTTTGTTAAAGTACCGGTTGAAGGGTGGGGCCAGTCCAAAAAAATGAGGTTTAGGGCTTGGGACCCGGGTGCTTGTTTGGGCCCGATATGGCACAGGCCAGTGATTTGTTGCAGACAATGCCTTTATAGACCTGATTTTCCAGGAATCGTACTGCACCAGAAATATAAAGGTTGGGCCAAGCCCCTATACAGCAAGAGCCGCCTTAAAACCAAGCAAGGCCGTCTGACCACAAAGTGACTAAAAATCCCCCCACCCTCCCCCCCCCCCCCCCCCAAACAAAACCCTAAACCCGAAACCCTAAACCCGAAAGCGCCCGTGCTTGCAGGCCTTGTGCATGTTGCTGCCCGTCCGACGGCCTCCGACCTTTCGAGGTTTTAGGGAGGGCTTTGGAGGGGCTTGCAAATTGGGGTACCCCTTCTATACCCCTAAACCCTAAAAAACCCAAAAAGGGTTGCACGGCTTCTTTGGTTTTAGGGTTTAGGGTTTAGGGTTTAGGGTACAACCCCCTCCATACCCCTAAACCCAAAACCCCCTAAAAAGGGTGGCCCCCCCTCCCCTTGAATGACATGACTGCTGAACCGGCTTCTTGCACACTTTGGGCCTGCTAGGGCTTCAGGGTTATGGGGGCTTTTTGGGTGGGTTTAGGGTTTAGGGTTTAGGGTTTAGGGTTTAGGGTTTAGGGTTTAGGGTTTAGGGTTTAGGGTTTAGGGTTTAGGGTTTAGGGTTTCGGGTTTCGGGTTTCGGGTTTCGGGTTTAGGAAAACGAACCTGAAGCCGCTGAACCCTCAAGCAGAAGGTTCGGGGGCTTGGGCTTCAGGGTTTGTAAACCCTAAACCCTAATCCCTACACCCTAAACCCTAAACCCTAAACACTAAACCCTAAACCCTAAACCCTCAAGAAACTGAGAAGCAAGGCCAACACGAAAAGGTGGCAGGAGAGGGGCAGAAACTCGCGCACCTGGCAGCAGCGTCTCGGGCTGCTCCCGGGCTTCGTTGGGTTTTGGGTTTAAGGTTTAGGGTTTAGGGCTTAGGGTTTAGGGTGTAGGGTGTAGGGTTTCAGGGTTTAGGGCTTAGGGCTTAGGGTGTAGGGTGTAGGGTTTAGGGTTTAGGGTTTAGGGTGTAGGGTTTAGGGTGACTGAAGCACAGTTTCGCCTAAACCTCAAAGCGGAACAGCCCTGTAGCCCAAAACCTGAAAAACCCGGAAGCCACATATCCCCAAGCCCCTGAAAAACGCAAACGATTGCCCCAATACCCTAAA
Organism: Symbiodinium natans; assembly: GCA_905221605.1. Lineage (NCBI taxonomy): Eukaryota > Dinophyceae > Suessiales > Symbiodiniaceae > Symbiodinium > Symbiodinium natans. Next base: position 515,848 of record CAJNDS010002167.1, on the reverse strand, counting down.
CCCCCCTAAAGACCCTACAGCCCCAAAACCCTAAACCCCCCCAAACCCCTAAACCTTGAACCCTAAACCCCCTTAAGCCCCAAACCCTGAACCCTAAACCCCCTAAGCCCCAAACCCTAAACCCCAAACCCTGAACCCTAAACCCGAAACTCGACACCCTAAACCCAAATCCCTCAACCCCCCTAAGCCCCCCTAAACCCTGAGATCCACTGACTGGCGTCCTCGGATGCCTTGCAAAACGGACCGCCCTGATCGTATAGGGGCTCTGCTTACCTACAAGTTTAGTAGAAACTACCCCTTAAATTAGCAGGTACAACCCCATAAACCTGTAGGTAAAGAGAGTCCCAGTTAGGGTTTAGGGTTTAGGCATTAGGGCTTAGGAGGTTAGGGTCTGCGGTTTAGGGTTTAGGGCTTCGGGTTTCCCAGAATTTCAAAGGCCCAGTAGTCCAACATCCACCCCTACATCAAATTGAACCAATGCGCTCAGACCTCTCCACCCTCTCCACCCTCTCCACCCTCTCCACCCGCTCCACCCTCTCCACCACCCCCGCCGCCCCGGACCCTAAACCCTGAAACCCCCTGAGAAGGCAGATGCCCGAGCAACCCGAAACCCTAAACCCGAAGATTCTGCACAGCGCTGGAAGGCTCAGGGTGCCAACGGTGAGAACGGCAGACAAGAGGTCCGCGTCCGTAGGACACCACCACGCACAAACAGGAGGTACAGGTACAGGGGTTTGGGGTTTGGGGTTTGGGGTTTAGGGTTTAGGGTTTAGAATTTAGGGGGGCTTACCATTTAAAAAACCCTCACAACAGTGCAGGCTTTCCAGAGTTGTTCAGGTACAGGTGTGGAAGCGTTAGGGGTTCGGGGTTTAGGCCTTGAGTTCTTAGGGATCTACAGTGTTTAAGGTTCATGGAGCTTGTGTTAAGGGGGATGCAGGATGTAGAGTGTATCTTCAGCAAATTCGCAGGGAAGCAGACACGGGAAGGGCTCACTCACTCTGGCTCAGATCTGCCGCGGAGGCGATCCCTGGGCACCCAGCCACGACTTCCGGTTTCTTGGCCCATACTCCCCCTTCGAACCTGAATGAGCATTGTTCGTTTGAACATCTCTCTGGGGACTCAGACCCCAAAGCCTAAGCCCAAGATCCTAAGCCCTAAGATCCTAAGCCCTAAGCCCTAAGCCCTAAGCCCTAAACCCTAAACCCTAAACCCCAAACCCTGCAACATGAACACACCATAACCCCAATAGGATGCTTTCGTGGCCACTAGCTCAAGCAGAGGGCTCCTTTTCTTCTCCAACAATCTACTCTCATGCTTAAAGAACCGCCTCCCCCCCCCCCCCCCCCCCCAAAAAAAAAAAACAGAGACAATAGCCCTTATACTATACTACCCCTCCTATAAGGACGAATATGCTCTCATTTTTTTGGGCCGGGGGGGTTCTGAAGCAAACAATAGCAACCGCGCCCAAAACCGCACTTAGCGTAAACTGTCCCCCAAACCCGACAAACCATGCCTTTTAGGGTTTCAGGCTTCAGGGTTTTAGGGCTTAGGGTTTATCGGTTACAGGGTTTATTGAGGGGGTATAAGGAGGGACCCCTAGAAGGGACCCTTAATCTTATTCCCCTGTATAACTACTATATACACATGAAATAGTCCCTTCATACCTAAGCAGCCCCGAAATAACCCCCTAAGCAGCCCCTAAATAACCCCCACATAACCCCTAAGGTCCCTTAAGAAGAGTCCCTCCTCTAGCGCCTTGACTTGAGTTTAGGGTCCAGGATTCTAGCATGCTTCAGGGCTTTGGAGCAGAGGGCCGCAATTCCCAACACCAACATCCCTATGACCACCAGGGCTCTGCATGCTTACGGGCTGTCTGCAAGCAGGAGAGACAGGTTTCATAGGCTTATTGGGCTTAATTAGGGTTTGAAGCTGTGCCAGCAACTCTATCTGCCTACAGTTCTGTCGTAACTACCCCTTAATTCGAAGGGATGACCCATGAAACTGTAGGTAAAGAGAGTCCCAGGTAGGGTTTCCAGGGTCTAGGGTTTCCAGGGTTTGCAGGGTTTCTAGGGTTTCTAGGGTTTCCAGGGTTTCCAGGGTTTAGGGTTGAGGGTTTAGGCTTTAGGGTTTGGGGATTGGGGTTTAGGGTTTAAGGACCTTCTGCGTATGAGCCGAAGGGACGACCTCCCTCGTCTCCTCACGCTGCCTGGCGCGGCTGGGGCGAAGCTTCTCTTCTTTACTTGGGGCTTTGGGGCTTGAGGGTTTAGGGTTTATAGGGTTTAGGGCTTTGGGACTTCGGGTTTAGAGGTTTTTTCGGGCCTCCAGAGCCAATTGTACACAATCTAGACCCCAAACCCTAAATCCTAAACCTTTACTCTGGGATTATGCTCTGGGTAGGCCTGAGACTTCCCGGGGGACATAGGGTTGAGGGGGTAGGGTTTGGGGTTTAGGGTTTAGGGTTTAGGGTTTAGGGTTTGAGGTTTAGGGTTTAGGGTTTTGGGGTTTTGGGTTTAGGTTTGGGGTTTAGGGTTTACGGTTTAGAGCCCGTATCGCGTGCAACAAACTCAACATGACGACAGTCGAGATGTTTGTCTGCTTACATGTGCAGACAACATACATTGCCATTCGCTTTGAAGTTGCGCTTGCATAGCTACATGGGCTATTATACCCTATAACCCCTTAAAACGACCCTTTATAGGGTTGGTTAGGGGATTATAAGGCCTAATAGCCCATGCTGGTAGCTGCTTCACTGATGCCCTTCCACATCTCGGCCTCGTCGCGTCGGAATGGCTGGCTTGCGAGCCTCCCGGACGAGGTTTAGCGTGGTAGCTAAGTAGCCATATGATGATAAGGGACCCTGTTTTGGGTTGGTTGTTCTTTTAGGGAACCCATAACACCAAAAAAGGGTAAAGGGTCCCACTCTGGGCTAGCAAGTTCGGGTTTAGGGTTTAGGGTTTAGGGTTTAGGGTTTAGGGTTTAGGGTTTAGGGTTTAGGGTTTAGGGTTTAGGGTTTAGGGTTTCGGGTTTCGGGATTCGGGTTTATGTTTGGGGCTTAGGGTTGGGGATTAGGCTTATGCGGTCAGGGATCAGGGCTTCGTGCAGCCGTGAGAAGCCCTGCAACCCTAAAGCACCACCCAGGGCCGCCCGGCCCGCGCCCCACCTCTTGAACAGAACAGCCTTTCTGGGTACAGGAAAGTGGGTGGTGCAATCGTGCACCTAAACCCTCCTGTAATACCCTTGAGCCTGAACCCTATAGCCTATAGCCCTAAAAACCCTAAGCCCTGGACCCTGAAACCAAAAGCCTGACTCTTTTCTAGGTCCCAGGAAAAAATGCAGAGCTGCACTAAACCCCCTAAACCCTCATTAGACGCTAGACCCTAAACCCCAAACTCTAAACCCTGAACCCCAAACTCCAAACCCTATACCCTGATGAAACACTGTTGCCTGAGGCTCTCTGATGGCTGCTGCTCCGCGCCCGACTCCCCGTGCGGCCTTGGGGGGACGGAGGGGGGGGGGGAAGGGGGGAAGGGGGGTTTACGGCTTTAGGGTCAGGGTTTGGGTTGAGGGTTGAGGGTTGAGGGTTGAGGGTTGAGGGTTGAGGGTTGAGGGTTGAGGGTTGAGGGTTGAGGGTTGAGGGTTGAGGGTTGAGGTTTGAGGGTTGAGGGTTGAGGGTTGAGGGTTGAGGGTTGAGGGTTGAGGGTTGAGGGTTGAGGGTTGAGGGTTGAGGGTTTAGCGCTTAGGGCTTGGGGCTTGGGGCTTAAGGTTTGGGGTTTGGAGGATTTACAGGGTTCATAGGTTCTAGGCTCGAAGCCACTAAACCTTCAACAGGCACGTTGAAACCCCAGTTGTCACAGCTTATTTGGCTTGTTTGAGCTCGGAACCTTTAAAGCCTATTCCCACCCTACAGCATTGAAGTACACCGCTTAGGGTTTAGGGTTTAGGGTTTGCTTCCCTTGATCCCTAATTACATTCAAGGACCTGGACACACCTGCTGTCTCTCGTTTACGCTGCGCCGCGCCGTTTTGTCGCATGCGCGTAGTAGGAAGCAACCGTGAATCCTATGAATCCTTTCCATTGGGATGTGCCCCCCTCATCCCAACAGCCGCAATCGGTGGTACTATTACCCTAAACCCTGAACCCTAAACCCTAATCCTAAACCTTAAACTCTAAACCCTAAACCCTAAACCCTAAACCCGAATCGTAATCCCAATTCAGGACTGCTAGTATCAGGGGGAACATCCCAACCCATCCACTCCACGTCAATCAACCGTGAAAAACAGGGGGCGTGGATCAAGCTCCCTGTGCTAGCATTTAGGGTTTAGGGTTAGGAACTTCGCATTGAGGCACGGGCTGAGGGGTTGAAAGAGCCCTTTTCCTGGCAAAGCTGTCGACACTGCGGCAGGGGCAGTTACTTCATGGTGAATCTCCAACTTCTAACTTAAAGTATCAGCTCTATGGCCTAATTTGGGATATTCCCCTTATACTAACAGCCCTTTATGGGATTTATCCTACCCCTTATTAGAATCCCTATTAAGGACTGTCAGTATAAGGGAAAACATCCAATATGAGGGTGGTTTCGGGGTGTTTTTGTTAGGGCAAAGGTTCCCCAGAGCCCAAGAAAGGACAGCTGCACTATTCTGTGCACACTGAAGATACACCGCCCCTGGGCTGTTCTTGTTTAGGCCTACGATTTGGCTTTTAGGGTTGCATATAGGGTTTATATAGGGTTTATATAGGGTTTTATTATAGGGTTTTATAGGGTGATATGTAGGGTAATATATTTTGTACCCCCAAAAGGACACCAGGTATATACACTCACCAATATTAAAAAGGAACCTTATATACACCTCACCAAAAACAGACATATAAACCCTGCTTATAATATAGGGTTTATAGGGTTTATAGAGGGTTTAGGGTTTTATAAGCCGCGGCTCGAAATGCCAACGCCCTAAGAAGAAGGGGCTTCCATCCTCCAATCCCCCATGGTTAGCACTGCGGGGAAAGGTCCCCTTACTGTACCCCCCTCTAGGGTGTAGGGGAATAGGGTTTAGGGTTTAGGGGTTACCCTAAACCCAAAACCCTAAACGTTTAGGGCCCCCTCCGCCCTCAACCTTAAGACCCTAACCCTGAAACCCCCAGAAGCACTCAACCCCGCCCCCCCTCCCCCCCCCCCCCCCCCCCCCCCCCCCCCCCCCCCCCCCCCCCCCCCCCCCCCCCCCCCCCCCCCCCCCCCCCCCCCCAAAACCCTAAAACCTAAAACCCTAAACCCTAACCCCTAAACCCTAAACTATAAACCCTAAACCCTAAACCCTAAACCCTAAACCCTAAACCCTAAACCCTAAACCCTAAACCCTAAACCCTAAACCCAACACTTAGCATCACATCACATCACGCCAGCTCCTCGGTCCGGCCGCCACCCACGCCGGTCGCCGGACATGCCCAGTGCGGCCTCGGGCTCTGAAGTATTTAGGGTTTCGGGGTTTGGGTCTGGGGTTCAGGGGTTAGGGTTCGGGGCTTAGGGTTCAGGGTTCAGACCCTGAGAAAAAAAAAAGTATATACTTTTTAGGTATAGGTAGCTAGAATAGGAGCCCAGAACAAAAAAAAAGTATTAAAGTATAGTACTCCCAGACCCAGGAAGATTTAGGGTTTCGGGGTTTGGGTGTGGGGTTCAGCGGGTTAGGGTTCGGGGTTTAGGATTCAGGGTTCAGGGTTTGGGGTTCAGGGGTTGAGGTTTCGGGGTTTGGGTTTAGGGTGTAGGGTGTAGGGGTTTGGGGGCAGGGGTTGGGGTTTAGGTTTCAGAATTGAGTCTTTCGCTTGTTAGGGTGGGGCGAAGGGAGGATTCACCGTGTGGAAGGTCTGAAAACTAGTGGCCTGCATACCATGCCTAAACCCTAAACCCTCAATCCTAAACCCTCAACCCGAAACCCTCAACCCCAAACCCTCAACCCTAAACCCTAAGCCCCAAACCCTAAACCGTAAACCCTCCTGTTTTGGGTGCTAACCATGGCTCCCTGTTGCTGGAAAAGAAATCGCGAAATCGGGACCATGTAGAGGACTGTCCAGCGGGCCTAAACCTCCGAGCCCTAAAAAAATCAAACCTATAGATCCTGAACCCTACAGCTCCGAAAACCTAAACCTGACACACCAGTGTCACTAGACCTCTAAGCCCTTAACCCCGACTTCGCTGGCCCAGGCAGACTTGAACGCAGAGCTTCCAGATCCCTTATACTTAAGGGATGTTCGGTGCGCTGGAATCCACAGCCACCCAGGATTTCGAAGGTCTGTCTTTTTGGGTTTAAGGCTTTGGGTTCAGAGTTCAGGGTTTAGGGTTTGGGGGTTTAGGGTTTAGGGTTTAGGGTTCAGGCACCTTTTGGGTGTTGGGTAGGACTGGGCCCTCCGTAAACGGGAAAAAAGGGTCGACTGGGAGATCTAGCAAATCATCATTGTCATCTTGGCTATGACTATGAGTCTAAGAAATGTCCCCTGCCTGCGGGACAGCCTTTGTCCTTGCCAACGGGGTCCTAACATTTGATTTCAAGACTACTCCCCGAAACACTGAACCCTAAACCACGATTCAATTAATCTTGCTTCAAACCCGAAACCCAAAACCCAAACCCTAAACCCTAAACCCCAAACCCCAAACCCTAAACTCCGAACCCTGCTCCAGGGACTTTATATGGGCTTTTGGTGGCCGTCTCTGGGCAAGCTTCGGGAGCCCCGGCCAAGGAGGCCGCGGCGGGAGCAGGGACAGATCCTTGCGACCTTTGGGCAGCGCTTTCGTTCCGGGGTTTTAGGGTTTAGGGTTTAGGGTGTAGGGTTTAGGGTTTAGGGTGTTCAGAGTTTAGGGTTTCTGGGTTTAGGGGTTTAGGATTTAGGGCGTTGGGTGTCCACAGCCCTGAAGCCAAAAAATGCCCCAAGCCTGAAATCCTCAACTCTAAAAAGAAACCCTACTTAGATCCCTGACCTCTTGTTGACGGTGCCTTTTGGGGCACCCTAGGTGCTTGTCCAACTATTGGGGGTTTACGAAATGAGGGGTACCCTTCCTGGGGTCCGTATTAAAAGGGGGACCTACTTTTGGTGTCTATATGATATTCGGGGTCCCCCAGAATAGGAATCCGAATTTGGGGAACCTTCATTTCAGCATTTGAGGTTTAGGGTTTCAGGGTTTGGCTGAGGTTTATAGGCGTCAGATCTTGCAAGGAGGAATTGCCCACGGTCAGACTTACTTGAAGATGTAAGGAGGCTGCATGCCCGTATACTTTGCCATAGGTCCCTGCGCACAGCAGCACGCCTCCCACATTTGCTAAACCCATGCTTTCATGTCACATGCGCCACTGCCATGTGCTTCAAAAAAAGTCGGCCCTTCCGGCCTCGTGTAACCAAAGCTCGCAGTTCAAAACCCCGTGGTCTGACCGTGGTCTGACACAAGTTTAGACCATGAGCTTTGCATCGGCGGGCCTACATTCCGCAGGCCGGTCTTCGCAGCACTGCTGGAAGTCCTCTTCACATTTTGATTGGCACTGGTACTCGCAGGCGTCGAGCTCAGAAGGCGGTACCCCCCAGCATTCTCCAATCGCGCAGCCGGCCGAACATTCCACCAAGATGGAGTAGCACGTGGCGGCAACATGTCCAGTTGGCGCCACAGCCACGTTGTTGCCGGACCCCTGACTCATGTTGCTGCCTCCACCTTGGGGCGGGATGTGGACACCTTGATGAGGGATGGGGGTAGAGTCGCTCTTCCTCGTCCAACCATACACATCGCTGCCAGCAGCACAGGAAGGCAGGACAAGCGCAGCAAGCAAGGCAAACAACATGCTGGCTCCCTCTCTGCTACCGTTCGGAAGTCGTGGGAAAGTCCTTGGGCTACTACCAGCAGCACTTGAACCAACCAGGCTTCAGATGACATCGTACACTGGAAGGGGAAGACAAGTGATCCACGCAAGAATGCACATAAAAGGCAGGCTGCCCATCATGCATAACACAAGAATGCTGACAGGCCCCCTGCAATGCCGACACGTACTAGAGGGGACTGAATGATTTCAATAGGGTTTTGGGGGTGAATATAGTGGATTTCTAGAGGGGCCATAAGGGAATACCATTAGTACTTTTGCCCGACCCCCATTACCTCAAGTCGTACTCCCTAAACCCTAAACCCTAAACCCTAAACCCTAAACCCTCAACCCTAAACCCCTAAACCCTAAACCCTCAACCCTAAACCCCTAAACCCTAAACCCCTAAACCCCAAAGTGAACCCTCAACCGCTTCTTTCAGGGTCATCGTGGTATGGGTGCGCATTCCAAGCACGCCACCCGCACTGGCGCGGCTGCAGAGGTCTTGTTGCAAACGCCTGGGCATCTCACATAGTTGGGTTTAGGGCTTAGGGCTTAGGGCTTAGGGCTTAGGGCTTAGGGCTTAGGGCTTAGGGCTTAGGGCTTAGGGCTTCGGGCTTAGGGCTTAGGGTGGTTTAGGGTTTCGCTGTAGCGCGAGAACAGTGAAACTGGCTTCAGAGCAATATCCGCGTTTCATGCAGGAGGGGCTTGCACAGTAATCACTTGCCCCTAGTACTGAAGCCACCTATTAGGGACCTGAGGTTCCTATCCTGCTGATCAGATTCCTTTTCAGGATGGTTTAGTACCGGGGGGGGGGGGGGGGGCATTGTGGTGGCTGTGCGCCCGGTTGAGTTTCGGGTCAAAGCTTGGAATGTCCGGAGCTGCTCCACTAGGGTCGAGGGTCCTCAAACCCAAACCCAAAACCTGCGGGGTGAGCCTGCCTGCCTATGTCTGCTCATCTCGAACCATGTACTTGCAACCAAATGAGTAGGTTCTAACCCCGTAAGCACAAGCACCTCCCAAGCCCCTAAACCCTCGAAAATCCTTACAAGCCCTAAGCCCTAAACCCCTAACCCATAAACCCTAAACCCTAAACCCTACACCCTACACCCTAAACCCTTCTGACCTCGAGGGCCCCCCGGGGACCACACCAGTTGCGTGGGCACTTCCACCACAGTTTGGGCGCCGATCGCCCGGCCTGGCAGATAAGGGACGCTGGGTTGTTGGGGGTTTAGGATGTAAGTAGGGTTTGGAATGTAAGTAGGGTTTAGGGTTTAGGGTTTAGGGTTTAGGGTTTAGGGTTTAGGGTTTAGGGTTTAGGGTTTAGGGTTTAGGGTTTAGGGTTTAGGGTTAGGGTGCGGGCTTGGTTAAGGGTTTCCGAACCACATCTCACTAAATCACCAAATCAATTCTGAAGCTGGGATTGAGATTATCTACAGCTTTATGTTTTCAAAATAAACCCATACCTACCTCGGCTTCTAAATCAACTCTGAACGCCGTGCATACTATAAGGGCCTGAATAATTAGAATAGGGTTTTGGGGTCATTTTAGTATACTCGTAAAGGACAATAAGGGAATATTGTTTCGTAATAATTCCGCCGACCTCTGTAGTACTTTCGCCCGCTTCTCGTCTCAACCAGCAGATACCCCAACCCCAAGCGGACGAACCCCTGACCCCAAAAATCCCCAAGCCCTTAACCCAAAGGGTTCACTACTATTGTCGGATTTGGGACGCAGAAACCATACTACCGAATTCCAGAGCAACCAGTAACCGGCACATACATGGGACTCTGAAGAAGCATCCTTACCATCAACACACAGAGGCCTCGCACACTCAAATTGACTTCCTGCGGAAACCTCGATGATGCCACGCGCACTGAAGCCCAACAAGAAGCTGCCAAAACAGCAGGCTTCCATTACCTCCCATAGGGTTTACTTGATGAGATCCCCAAACCCCAAACCAGACACCGAAACCCAAAAATCCAGAACCCCCCCCCCCCCCCCCCCCCCCACCCCAAACCCTAAACCCTAAACCCTAAACCCTAACAAAAACAAAACTGAAGCCCTAAACCCTAAACACCAAACCCTGGGCAGCGCACGGGCTGTGGGCACGTCCCCCAGTGCCGCGCGGGCAGTGGGAGAGGGGATGGCCTGAGGTCTTCGCCACTGGC